>JACEFO010002663.1:0-198253 GCA_015342445.1 Digitaria exilis
CATTTTTTTAATTTACAGGAAATTTACAGTAGGAAAAATAATCAATTTTCTAAATTAAATAAATATGCTTTATGTGGCATGAATTGAAGTGTTGCATTCATGTCGCTGAATCTCATCTTTCTTGAGTGTGAAGTTTTTAAAAATACGTTTAGAGGTCGATCTAAATCTTCCTCACAATTTACCTAGATTTTCTGGGGAATTATTTCTCTCTTCCTAAGTCCAAATCCCATTTACTGGAAGGCTTTAAATCCCTTTTCATGAGCGCCAAATATTTTATTTTGGTTCAAAGTTCCAACTCTATCTCTGGAGATTTCTCCTAGGATTTTTCGAGCTTGGAGAGACTTTTCCATGGTTTAAATCCATATCTAGAATTTTTCTGGATTTGTTTTTGAACTAGAAATGATTTCCCAAAAAAACTCTAAATCTTCTTTTTCCCTCGTCTTGGGCCAAAATCACCCGCAAGCCCATTCTTTCTCTCAGCCCAGTTCGCCCAGCAGCCATTCCTTCCTTTCTCTCTCTGACCTCCCGACCCCACATGTTCTCCTCTCCGCGCTCCCTTTCCTTCTCTCTTCCTCTCACTGCTGCGTGGGCCCCGCTGGTCAGCCCCTTCTTCCTTCCTTGCGCCGTGACTAAGAGCCGGACTCGAGTTCGAGTCCTGGCTGTGCTCGTCTGGCCACCTCGGCTTGGCGCCGCAGCCAAGGCAACCCCGTGCTGCTCTTTGTAATGCGCCGCCACCGACCCGCAGACCAAATCTAGCGCAGCCCTCGCTCCTAGCCGCCGCCGACCTCGAGCTCGAAACCCTAGCTCGCCGCCTGCCAATCTCCCGTTGCAGCACCTCCTCGTCGCCAAGAGCTTACTTCGGAGTTTCGCAGGAAGGTGGGAACGCGCCAAGCCTTTTTCCCCTCCCTTTCTTGCTCTTACTCGCGCGCACTGACTCACCGTCGCACCAAGCGCCGCATGGCTCGTCGCCGGCCCCGACCGTCGGCTAATCCCCAACAAGACCCTGTAGATCGGATTCCCCTTTCCCCGTTCTTCCTTCTGAGCCGTTAATCGATGAAACGGTGTCCCGTAGCCCCAGATTCGCGAAGCTCCGACCGAACCTCCGCCGCGGGCCGCCGCCAGTCGGTCACCTCCGGCGAGCTGATCCGCCCAGTTGAACCTCGGCCGTCCGATCGCAGATCAATGGTGCACAATAGATCCAATCGGAGTAAACCAGTCAGCCGCAGCTTGTTTTCAAAAGAGCCCCTGTAGTTTCTGCAAATCGTACCCGAGGTCCAACACTAGTCAAAAGTAATTCCACTTTAGTCCTTTTCTTTCTTTTTAGACCCTCGAGCTTCTGGAATATAGAACCCGCCGTCCCTGGCCGCTTCTTTTGCTTATGAGCCCTCGGGTTTTTCATACGTAATTATGTATAGCCCTCGATTTCTTCTGTTTAAAACCCCTGTAAAGCCATGTTTCCTCGCAATTAAGCCCTGCAACCCTTGTTTTATCCCTAGATTTCACGTTTTAACTCTGTTTAATCTCATTTTTTGTTGCGTTAAATCTTCTATAAGCGTAAAGTTTTAGTTCACAAGTGTTGTTTACCATGTTTCATGTTCTGAAATAAATTAATAAATATTAATTTACCTAATTCTTATGTAACTAGTCTTTCCAATTAAAAGCTATATAGGATATGCCTCGGTTTTCATAAGCTAATTTCAATATGGTTGATAAGCATTCACCTTGTTTTTGTAAATAAAGCTACTTAGGGTTATATCCGAGCTTTCATAATCACATGTTAACTTGATTAACATTATTGAATTAGTTTTCATAATTAAAAATCTAACTAGGGTTAAACACCGGTTTTGTGCAATTTAAATTATATGGATAATTTCCAACTTGTATGTGCTTTTAATATAAGTTGTTTAGTTCAACACGTATATATGAAGTATCGATTAGATGCCCTCACTGCTTCTTGCAAGATAAATATTTATTGTATAATCATTATATAATATTTGCAAATAAAATTGATTAAGCTTTAACCCGTCCTTTCATATCAAAGTATAATTTTGATTAATTTAAATATTGAATATTTCTCTAAATATTCATTACATGCTTTTATTAATTAAAATAAAAGAAGCAATATAGTCTTTTGTTTCTTTTATATTATAAACCTTACTATAGTTGTATCCTTTCCAACCGTTGTTCCGTTTTCAACGTTCCTTACGCCCTTGTGATCATAGTAACGAGCCCTTTCGTTTAGTGCGTTATTTTAAAGCTTTTCTTTTGATTAGTGTATTGTTCTTAGTTGTATTTATTTCTTTGCTTGCATGTTTGTGCTTGTGCTCGATGTTTGCTACGATTAGAGGAGCATCGTTCCGAAGCTGTCAAGAACAAGAGTTGAAGACTGAGCAGTGGTATTCTTTTGCGGAAAGGCAAGTGTCCCTAACCATCTTTCTACTATGCTTTATGAGATCATATGTGTTAATTGGAAACCATGGAGAACCACCCAGGATTATCCGTACAACCACAATACTATATGGCTCTGGTCTTGGCTAAGTAACTAGATAAACTATGTGTTGTGTTTGCGCTGCTAGTGGTGGAATTTGGAGGCTTTACCGGGATGGCAGGTGCGGGGATCGGAAGGCGTGGCCTTTGCCGTTGTAACCGTGGTCTTCGGGGAGCAAACACATACATATAGGGAGTCTTTGGAAAGGCCTCGTAGCGTCCCTATGCAATCACACCTCGGGAGTGTGGTATGCGCCTTTGTGGTGCAGCATGGCTGGGTCTAAAGTTCCTCGGGACTTTTACGCGAACTGTGGTGAAAGTGTACAACCTCTGCAGAGTGTAAAACTGTTATAACAGTCGTGTTCGCGGTCATGAACGGCCTGGACCCTTACATGATTAATATACTTGAAGTTGATAATTAAATTGTTCCGGTTATTTCGGTGGCCTTGCTGAGTACCAACCATAAGTGTACTCATCCTTGCTTATTGCTGCTCAGTATTCAGAAGGTGTGTGAAGTTGTTGAAGATGATGTTAGGTGTACGCAACCCCCAGTCAACTGCCTGTGGTGAAGAGTTCAAGATTCCGTTGCTAGAATACGTTTGTATTGTATTTATTTTATTATTTCCGCTGTAGCTTTGTGTTCTGTTTATTCATGGAGTCTATCATATGTGTGAAACTTGATCCTGGCACACATATGAGATGCATCTGGTTTCTTTCTAAAACCAGGTGTGACATAGTTGGTTTTTGGTTAAATAATCATGATGTTAATCTGATTCTTGGACATTCTATAAGCCAACGTTTGAACTATGAACAGATGTGACTGTGACTTCAAACAAAGAATAAAAGTCGAAGGAGCACGAAGCACATGGCTTTTGGATCATGAAGAGCAATTACACAATCTTACTTTCAAGCAAAAAAAAAGGTTGAAGAGCTAGCTAGCACTACTATTACTACCAGTTGAAAAAGTGCCGGTCTTTAACACCATGTAAAATACCTGGTACCAAAGAGGGAGCTTTAGAACCAATTGGGAAACATTCCTTTTGGATCTCCCTTATACTTGAGCTGCTGTACCTGCTGGGACCTCAAGGAAGCGGAGCACGTAGGAACCGTCTTCCTCAAGGATGGCGCCCCCGACCTCGGTGCCATCGGCCTCCATGATCCTGCATACCCCATTGCCGAAACATGAAATTAGGCCATGGTGAGCGTCCAGCTGGGGTGTCGAGATCAGGCCATCCTGCACCCCTTCTACCAGAGAGACGTTTGGTATGCTGAAATGGCCCCACTGGATGCGCCCAATACCGAAGGTGCGGAGGTTACTGCCATCTGCCAGCGTCGACACCAAGGGAGTGCTGTAGGGCTGGTAGTCCTCTAGGAGGCAGATGTTGCCGGACAGCATGGTTGGTGGCACCGGAGTCCACGATCAAACGTGCTCCGGGACCATGCAGCGTCGCGCGGGTCACCTGCCATTACTGGGGAACGTAATCTCATCGCAGCCAGCAAGGAACCCATCTCTTTTTTACCCTGTGGGAAGGCACATTCACCTAGGAATTAGTATTGTTCAAGGATTTTCTAGTTTGATTTTTATTAAACATGATCAAGATGAACGTAGCATCAATATAACAGTATGTCCTCCTTGATGCAAATGCTTGGCCAACAAAAAAATCTGTAATGAATTATAATGCCAGCGTATACTGCAACGACTATAGCTCATACACACCGTGCGTTATCTCTTTACCTTCTCTATTGTTTACATGAATCTACTTAGTAAATCGATATTCAAATTGTGTAATGAAAGGGGAGATGTGGCAGGGTTTTTTGAGAAGTAAACAACCTAAAGAATAAGACGTTGGGACAAGTAATAAGAAACTGGGGAATTTCATTTTTGTATGACTCTCATGACTGTGAAAGATCAATTCCTTACCTTAGAAATCTATAACACGCAAGACGGAACACAAACAAGGTTCTAGGAGGATGCATGCTTAGGAAATCAGATCTTGGAACCCCAATAATCGTCCCTATATAATATTGTTCATAGAAGAATGCTATAGTTGCCAAAGTGATTAGTTCAACTCCTCTAAACATGACATATAAGAGAGCTTTAGTAGGGGATAAGAGAAGGGATTGGCATAATTTAGTATAGCGAGGCTTTTGAACGTGAATCAACAGGAGGGTATCTATATCTTTAGGTTGTCCTTAAAATAATTCACAGTAAGATCAATGTATAAGCACATCTAGATGATAATCCATGTGGTCTGGAGTACAACAATTTTATATGTAACAAAACGAGCCAGAATTGGATTCTGTGGGAGCACGCTGGTGACAAGAAGTCTTCGAAAGATCTAAGCACAGGCATGCAGCAGTAGTAGCATACGAGCAAGACAAGCGTACATACACATAGAAGCAAGGCAGTTGGTACAAACCTTCTGTTTGCTCTGCAGAAGGAACGCATAGACAGTGGCGACGGCCATCCACCAAACCAGGACCTTAACCTGGAGGGCCATGGTTGCCTCGATCTTCTCATAGAGAAAAAGCAAGGTGAGCACCCAGACGGCCACCTTGAGTCTCCCTCTGGTGGTTGATCCTTGCAGCCATCTCTCAAACAACCCGAGGCAGGCGATCAGCACAACGAGGGCAATACTGGAAAACACCACAAAACCAACTGCGGCCAGATCGCTGTAAGACATGTCCTTCGACTCGGGCAAGAAGCCGCCGACTCCTCCATCGTCATCCACCTTGATGAGCAAGTGCTTGCTCCGTCCCCCTTCCATGACAACGCTCTTGTCAGGTGCCGCCGAGCTGGGCACCGCCGCCATCGGGCAGTGCTAGCTATGTATGTCTTTCTGTGACAAATGATTTCCTACTTCCCGCTCCAGCCTAATGGGCGTCGAACCCGTTGATGGCAAGGAGAAACAGGAAAGGACCAAGGACGGAGATATCGGTTTTAGTGATGCCACACTTGGCATTGGAGCTCTTACCAATAATGGCACCTGGAATTTTCCTCCTCCTTGTGTATAGGTCGCCATCCGAGGAGTTTTGAGACACCCATCTCCTTATTGTCTTTGAGCGCAAAGTTGTCCATGGCAGCTATGACTATGATAAACACTAACAAATTAACAGAGGCATGCTTGCAAGGGAAGTAAGGCCAGCACGCCAAAAAGGGCATTATTGTATGGATGACCGGCGGAGTGGCCAACATTGATGAGTCATTGAGTAGTGACAAGGAGGCCTGCCTTGGTGTGTTATCAGACCAGGGCCTTTCTATCTTCGTCCACCTTTAACCAAGCCCTTAAGCTCACCATGGCGCAAAGGCACCCTTCTCCTTCCTCGCCCGCCTACTACATCTCCTTGACAGCGTTCTACAGACGGTGGACAGAAAGGTTTCCACTGCCAGACGGCTACACCTACACCTACGACGCCTTCGTGCCTACCAGGTACACTCACCAATGGCGTCCGTAATTCCTTTATGTTTCAGTACTTCCTCAATATATGCTTTCTAGCTTGTTTTCTATCACCCTAGGCCAAGCTTTGCGTCGATTGCAGCTAACTAAATCGAATTATTTGCGTAGAAATGGACACCCAAACAAACAGATTGTACGAGTCGCACAAGCACGTGGTGGGGGATCAGAGCAAGATCGAAGATGCAACCGAGGGCAAATCCCAGCATAACACCCATGAATTCATCTTGGATCTCAACACGGGGTTGATCAGTTCGACGCCCATACCTTCTAAACATGTTTTCATCATGGATTCAGGAGCTTCCTGTCACGTGACCGGCGACAAGTCATTGTTTTCATCGCCAGTCAGACCAATCTCACCAGCAGGTTGCATGGTCACCGCTTACCGGGCACGTGACGGCAGGCAGCTGCCTATCGGTGGGGTTGGCCCCATATCTTGCAATGGAAACTTCCAGCTCCCCGACGTCATGTATGTCCCTGATCTCCGCACTGGAGTTATCCTGGTCTCCGTGCCACAACTAGCAGAGCTTGGCTACCTCGTCATGTTTGGTGGTGGTCAGTGCCATGTCAAAGACCAGAGCAGCGGTAAAATGGTGGGGAATGGGTGGTTGGACAACCAAGATGGCCTGTACCACCTCAGGTTCCTCAAGATCGCATCCAACACAACAGATAGAATGGCTCCATGACTCCGTCGACACTATCATCCTGCCATTTCACAAAAGTTCATACTGCAGCGAGTACAGCCATTCAAGTAAAATCGTCACACTATATAAGTGTGATAGAGATTATATGTTCGATATTTTTCAGTGTTGACCTATGCTACATGTTGTTGTCTTTATCGCTCTGTTCTGTCGCATCTGCAATTAGTATACATATAAGTGTTTACCAGGGCTGTATAATCAGTTTAAAATATTGTCTTATATGAGATTTGGTGTGCTGATGAAACATATGAGTCTTTCCTTTGTCATTTAGATTTGAAAGATTCATTGGCTACATGACCATTGCAATACGATCTTCATTAACGCAGATGCAGGGTGCATGTGGGAGTCTCTGGTTTTGCTAATTCTTTATTTCCATGTATGGCCACCTGTAATTATTTTGTATATGAAAAGATATAAACATCTCTCTGGATCTTTTAGTGACAGTCAACGATTCTTTCTGTCATATACCCATCTTCCTGGACCAATTTATATATTTTTTAAAAAAATATTTGTACTTTGGAGCAGAGCATTCATTATTTAGTCTATCTCTAGTTCATTTACTTATGAGGCAGTAGCTAATTTAATGAAAAGCTAGCAACATTTGAACTTCAAATTGGTGGTACAAATGGGCACCCAAACCAAAGGATTGTTAGAGTGACGCAAGCCCATGGTGGCGGATCAGAGCAGGAAGATGAAACAAAGGGCAAAACATCGCGACAAGAAAACTCTTGCCCAGACGGGCGTGATCCCAGTATTGACGCCTTGAGTTCATCGTGCCGCCCAACACGAGGTTGATCAGTTTTCGGCCCATGTCTCTTCAACATGCTTTCATCTTGGACTCAGGAATACATTTATTTAGTGATTATATTGAAGGAGTTTTCTGGTATATACCATGCCTGAACAAATTTACATGGTCTTTCGCTAGTTCATTTACTTATGAGGTGGTAGCTGATTTACTCCAAAAATAGCAACATTATTGGGCTTAAAATTTGTGGTAATCTTCACTGCACATATAACGAATAGGAGGTCGCATTAATTTATTTTCAATAGACCCCCAATCAAGCTATACTTCCTTTAGATGTCATTAAATTCAAATTCACCATTCACATCAAAGTATGCAATGGCTTGACTAACTGTCTACTAATACAAGTAAAGCGTAGATTGTAAGAGAGCGGGCACAAAGTTCACATGAAAGCATATATTTCAATAGCTTGTGTCTCGTACCTGCATATTCGAGGAAGAAATATAGATTACTACTTTTCTACCATGGGGCAAAGTCCCCGGCAACAGCAAATATATTATAACTAAAAGGAGAGTACAGTCATACTTACAAACTAACTTACTTACTTACAGGAAGCCTAACCAGTGATTAGGCTCTGCAACGAAAAGAAAAGAGAGCTACAAGGCATCAAGCCAAAGGCAGATGGAATGGTGCAGACTTTTCTTAATTCTAATCATATGATCTTGACTTCAGCTTTGAAGCAAGACTTCCATGAGACTAGCCTTGGGGACTTGTTGAAGATGAAATCGTTTCGCTCCTTCTGTATGCACCAGGCATCAATTAACAAGACTTCTATGAAGAATGGCTGCGCGAACACTTGTCTTGCTATGTAGATGTTGTGGTGAATACTGGCATCATCACTCCAACAAATTCCTAGTGAGAACCACCTGCAAATAGCCGAGAGGCATTCAAAGAACAGATGATCAACAGTTTCTTCTATTCCATCCCGACATAGGGCACAATTATATCCTTCTTCAAGAAATTTATTTCTTCTTCTCAGCATGTTCCTTTTGTTGAGCCTATCTCTACTCCTGAAAAGAGTGTAAGGTGTTAGATTTAGTCCCACATCGGTAATTGATGGTGGGGGTGCATAATATATAAGGTAGGGCAGTCCTCATACTATTAGGCTAGTCTTTTGGGCTGAGTTAGGTCCGAGACCTTAGTTGTTGTTGGGCTCCGTGGACTTAGTCCTGTGGGACACCAGCTCGTGTGTACAGCGTGCCGGGCCGGATTCCGCTGCGCCACTCTAACATAAGGGATGTCGTATCCCCTGCTTCACCACGGTGAAGCCGTGGTAGGTACCCAGCTTACCCCTCGGCTTCGCCGATTAGGCGTCCGCTTCTCACCACGATTACCGCTTGATCGCCTTCCGTCCGCCTTACTTCCAAAATCCGCCTCCTCTTCGCGTCGCCCTTCATCCTCTCCGCATGCGCTGCCTCCCACAACCTCCATGATGCCCCACCTCCTCTCCACCTATGCCGCCTCCCACGGCCTCCACGACGCCCGTCCGCCTACGCCGCCTCCCTGTGGATCCACGACGCCACCTCCACGTCACCCGTCGCTGATCCTTCACGTGATCCACGACGCCCCTCGTCCTCACCGTGACATCACGGGTTCTGCAGCGAGCGACGGCCTCCCTGTGCCGGCCTTCGGCGACCTCCACGCGCCGCCTTGTAGGCCCTTCCTCTCCGCCAGATCCGGGGTTCTGCAACGAGCGTCGGCCTCCCTGTGTTGTGTCCCGCAATCTCCACAAGGGCCACCTCCACAAGCCGCCGTGCAGAAGGACCACCTCCTGGTGCCGCAGTCCACTATGTTGTCGACGCCGCCGTGGACCACAGTGAATCCCTTGCCTGCAGGGCCAGCTCTATAATTTTAGAGGCCCCTAGGCAAGCACAAAATTATAGGCCCCTTGAACTAATTTTTAGTGTCAAAATTATAGAAAATATTACAAATAATAAAAATTCCTTTACGAAAACATAAATACGACAATAGTGCAACATAATTCTAAAAGCAATACTCATTATGATTACCTCAAATTAAAAGATAATGCTTCATTGCCGTTTAAAAAACCGCCTTCGGGCATTTTTTGATGCAAAATCTTCAAGAACTATTTCAAGATTAATGTTGTCCAAAATAGCCTTCTCAATGGTACACATAGCCAAGCCATTCAATCTTTCTTATAACATAGTTGATCTCAAACAATACATATATATTTACTAAACACATATTATGTTGAGCCCCTTGCTCCATGGGCCCCCGGGCATTGCCCCGGCTGCCCCCCCAAAAGCCGGGCCTGCTTGCCTGCCAACCCCCGGCATCTGCTGGCATCCCCGGGCCACGAGGACACCTTCAAGACTTTGGCACGTGAGATCCAGGTCCAGCTGCACAATGGATTCAAGTTTTTTCATCTCTAAATGTTTCAGTTTGATATGTAGCTAAAGTTTCAGAGGAGTACAATTCCTGTAACACCCCGTCTCCCAAGGCGACACCGCCCAGCCCTTCCGTGAGGGCGGGCACGCATACACATAGCACCCTGCTTACACTTTTATCTTCGCTTCATGTAAAAGTGTCAACCCGAAGGTGCTATGGCTAGGGGACAAAAGCTTATAAGTTGGCTCCACCCTCTATAAACTAGCAAGGTGGTACTAAACATGCGCACACCGCGCTCGTGGGCCACTATGGGCCATATCAACTTGGGCCGTGTATCACAATACACCCCCCCTCAAAGAACCCAACGTCCTCGTCGGTCCAACTCACTCGTCCAGTGTCGAACCATATGCCGTGTGTCCTACCCGGCCCACACGCGCCATATGTCCGCACACTGACCCGAGCAAATGTCCAGGAATGTTCCCTCTTAGCGCACGACCGTACGTCCAGTGCCGACCCATATGCCATGCCGTGTGTCCTAACCGGCACACACGCGTCATGCGCCCTATGTCCGCACACTGACCCATACGCGCAACTGCGAGGGTCGGCTCTGATACCATTTGTAACACCCCGTCTCCCAAGGCCGCACCATCCAGCCCTTCCGTGGGGGCGGGCACGCGAACACATTGCACCCTGCTTACACTTTCGTCCTCGCTTCGTGTAACAGGGTCAACCCCAAGGTGCTATGGCTGGAAGACAAAGGCTTATAAGTTGGCTCCACCCTCTCTAAAGTAGCAAGGTGGTACTAAACATGCGCACACCGTGCTCGTGGGCCACTATGGGCCATATCAACTTGGGCCGGGTGTCACAATTCCTTTCGCCGAAGCAGTAGTCTCGCGTCCAGGGGCCATCTTGGCGTCTCCATGCGGGGTTCAGCAGTGGATGGATTTGCAATGCTGATCTGGTGTCCTAAAATCGTGCATCAGGTTTTGTAACAATGTTAGTCATCTTTTATAATTTTACAAGGGATGACTTTTCTGTACTATCATTCCTCTGTTGTCAAAGGCTCATGGTACATACTGCGAAAATTCGTACTGTTGTATATTGTATGCTATTATGTTTTGGTTTGCACTTTTGAGATTCATAGATCAAATGTGCATACCTTTTCTTTTGTGTGCTCCAATGCAAAGCAGTAGTAAGGTTTGTATTATATGAAAATCCTAACGATGTCAATGGTATATTTGTTTTATCGTTCACTATGTGTTTTATATAAGCTTGGAACAGATTGTATTATATGCTTGTGAATGTTTCAGGGTCCACAACTGATTAGAATCTATTTTGGTCCTTACAGAAGGATGTTTACATCAAGCAGGTTGAAGTTCCAGCCGCCACCACTGTCCACACCTAAGGATTGCTGCGCACAGGGGTCGAGGACAAGGAGCCTTAGGAAGAGGCACAGATGCAAGCACCGGCAGCACTCCCTGCGAATGCTCAACGCAGATAGCTGCCAGGCTGCCTGCTTCCTCTTGGGCTCGCCCAGGAGAATCCACTCCATGGTAGGTACGTTCACCCCTGCATTCATGGAAGTTTTGTTGCCTTCCTCTGCTTGGAACTTTGTTTGCAATTTTCTTGGTTAGATTAGTTCAAACCATGTAATATGATTTATATGAGCTGTCAGAGTTTTCAGTAGAAGATTGTTTTATTCTGAAAAATAGGCAGCATTGCTATAGAGCTACTCATAAAATTTTTTACACATGCAGGGGAAGGTAATATTGATTTAGCAATAATATATATTTACTAATGAGACTGAGTTGTGTATTTTAGTCATCTACTACAAGAGTCATAGCTGCAGAACTTGCATCGGTGGAAAGAACAACAATAATCTTGCATTCAGGCACCTTCTCCTTTGTTATTTTTTTTTTGAGAATACGCAGGAGAGCTGCGTATCTTTGTATTAAGAAGAAACTCCTTTGTTACTTTTCACTGGATCATCAATTTAGGAGGTATTTTTTTTAACTTTGCAGAACTTGAGCTGTTACCCCGGTATGCAGACTGGCGTCATTGTAGTCTTGCAACTGATGGTTACTCATTCAACCATTATATTTTTTATAGCTAATGCCATATTGTGGTTTGAAAATCCAGAGTTTGTTTGTGATATAATTGGCAACTAATACAGCCATATCATAATTTCTTATGCTGTATGTTCCTTTGCAAGACCGAATTTATTGCAGCAGCAGAAGCATCACCTGTACGAGTATTGATTCCTACGTGAATACTTTGAAGTCATTATAAAACACACTTCTATGAGCTTTTAAAATGGCTTCTTTAAAATAATTGTGGATATTACTTTATTATATCTACAGTTAGTTATTTGAACAACAATATGGCAAACCATGATTATGAGAAATTTACTAATTTTAAATAAAAATATTACAATTTGGTGTACTACTTGGCAGAGCTCTCACCTTCAAGTTGTTCGACACAAGCTTTTGCGTCAAGGAGTTCGCCACGCCGGCTGCAGGTAAGCTTTTGCATCAAGGAGTTTATGCAATCTATTTTTGGAATGATATAGGAAAAGATATGAAACTTTATGCAGTGTTGATGTGATTTAAATCTTGTGTCGATTGGGTTTTATTTAATTTTTTTAGTTAAAATGTTGTGGACCTCAAGCTCTCGGTTCTGCTATTTGTGTCGAGTTGACCATGCATCTGGTCGGATTGTTGGCTGAGCGTCGAGTATAGCTCCTTCCCAGTTCTTTGGCTGCTTCCTCTTTTGTTTATCAATTTGCAAGTATGCAGTACATCTTGATGCTTGATAGATTTTTGTAAGACAAAAGGTTTGCAAAAATATTATGAGTAGGGGCCAATGAGTACTGGCCATGTGTATCGAAGTAATTGAGCAAGATGGTAAGGCATATAGAGGTAAGGTACATAAAGGCAGCCTGGATGCAGACCTTGATCCTCTATCAAGTGGTGGCACTCTTGGTTGAAGGGTTTAACCTATTCGTCGTGTGTGGTGGTACTCATTATTTGTTAGCTGGTGAAATTTTGAAAAATAAAATAAAATAAAATGCATTGTGTTCTATGCTTGAAATAAAATTCATGGATGAAAGTATAAGTTTGATTGCAATCATAATTTGCCAATTTATGCGGGAGCATGTACACTTTTTAGTTTTAATCATTGCTTATATCTTACTGAATACTGTGATATTTAGAATAGTACATAGCTCTGCAACGCGTTATCGATTTATTGATCTCTATGTGTTACAGTAGTTACACTACAAAACTTTTGCCTCCCGTAGCAACGCACGGGCACGAACCTAGCTAGTCATTCAAAAGAAGCCAAGTTAAGAATTTTATCTTTGGCACACATTTGGTTTTTCAAATCCACATGACTGATTGGTTGGGCTGTAGTGTATTGAATTGGTATTGATAATATTCGCCAGATGAATATCTATGGTTTCCCCATATGAAAGACCACACATCGTTTTCATTTGGATCATCAGAGTTCATATTTGCCAGCTCCTCCTACAGTTCAAGAAATTCATTGTATGCTTGCCTAGACATAGGTATCTTGAAACAGTCTAGAAGGCATTCTGCCCCTCTCAGATGGCATAGTGATATCCTGGGATCCTTTGCATATGCAAACAATCTAGAATACACCTGAATGCAGTCTTCCATCTCTCAAGTCCTCCCAGAATCCAACCGTGTCGCCAATTCCCGGGTTACAAACAGCAACACTTATGTATTGTGTATGCAGCCTGAGGATGTCCTTCCACCAAGAGGAACCCTTCTCTCTGGCCAAATGTGGCACGATATTTGAGTAATAGTTCTGCCAGATCAGATTCACCCATTGAACATTGTCCTTCCTATAGAATTTATCTAGCTGCTTTAAGAGGAGGGCATCATTTTGCAAACTTAAGTTAATGACCCCGAGTGCTCCTTTGACAGGCTCAAAGTTGCATCAACTAATTGGAATTGAAAGCTTGATGCTAGAGGGCTTACAAAATATTCTAGAGTATCGGTTACTGAGCGGGTAATGTTCCAGAAACACTAGGCTAATTTACTAGACACAAGCCTCTTCATTCGGTTGCCACTTAAATCTTGGATCAGAATTGGTTGGACCAAACCATGACCCAGTCTACCAACTAACAAATATTTGGTTTTAGGTCGACACCATGAAACAGCAAATCCATTGATACTTAGATCAACGATACAGGGAATCCGATCCATTGATTGTTGGCGTGGGTGCTGATGGAGCAGACAGCACGGTCTTATGAATTGGTGCCGCAGCAGCGTGGATAGTCCATAACGATACAGTCTGCTGTGCGTCTGTGCATCTACTACCTTTGTTCCTTCAGACTTTCCAGGCAAAATTATAGCTAGTTTGTTACTATGATGACCGTAGAGTTCCTCAAAACAAACGGTGCATGTAAATTGTAATGACCTTAAACTCACATCTATATTGGCCTCTGGTGTGCTTGATGCTAATTACTTTGGTGTCGGTTTACTTTAGGTATTGCGTTCGAATTCGAGCAACCTGCTCTGCACGCTCTTGTCATAAAAAAGGTATTTTGTTACCCTCTTCCTCCCGTAGAGTTAGTTACTGCCATCCGACCATCCAGACCTGTCCGCTCCATCGTCAACCCTTTCTGTGCCATGCTATGGCCACCGAGCACTTAGCACTGTTGCCTTAGATTGCTATGCCTACACCACATAGTCTTCTTTTCCCATTTGAAGGGACCGTGACACCCTAAGAGGGGGGTTGAATTAGGTGTCTCTAAAAACTAAGGCTTCAATTGCATATATGAAAACATATTCCAATTTCTATCTAAATGTCCTCTAGGTTTTCTCTATGTGTTGCTATCTCTACCGCTACAAAGTTTTGTACCCTAGGTCCAATCATATACTAGCATGGTAAGTCTAGGAAAGGTAAATACAGAAAGTAGTGCAAGTATGAAATGCGAAAGCTTAAAGGGTAGAGAAGAGCAAACTCCCGGCACCGCGATTTTTACCGAGGTATCGGAAAGCTCACGAGCTTTCCACTAATCCTCGTTGTTGGAGCCCCTCTCAAGGGAATGCCCGCTCAAGGGCATAAACTCCCCGGTCGAGTAACTCCGTGGGTGCCCACGGGACTTCCCCACGCGCAAGGGGGTCTCCGCTCGTCCCTCCCCGGATGCTCCTCGCCGCCTTCACTTGGTAGAGCTTCGGTCAAACGCCAAGGGTCTCTCCTCCCTTGAACCAGCACCGGTGGCCTCTCCACAAACTCGGTTGGAGGGTCTCGCAAGACTACAAGCCCCGGATTACAATACTTGGTGTGTGCAAGCACCGACAAGCAAAGAGATATGCAAACCTCGCTAAACTCTAGGCTAGACACCTAAGAGATGCGCTAAGAGGTCTAGACTAGCACTAAGCACTTGGCTAATCATCTAGATCTTCTATTTAGCACTTTCGTGGATTGAGCACTTAGGATTGTGTAGAACACTTACTAATATCTTCACTGAGCTCAAGCACACTTCAAATGGCCGAGGCAACCCATATTTATAGCCCAAACCAAAGGAGCTAGCGTTGCAACTTCCCTGCATACCACCAACTAAATCGATGGGTGCAGGAGGGGACCATCGAATTAGTCGATGGTGCCACCTCAGCATAGCCGTTGAACCAGCCGTTTGAATCTTGTGTCACTGACATGTGGGCTAGCCCAGCCACCGATTGATTCGGTGCCTGCTCCCGGGTACCATCGAATTGGTCGATGGTTTCCACCCAGAGAGGTCTTCAACCTTCTCGCCAGCACCGACGGATTCGATGCCACCTTCTTCATGACCATCGAATTGATCGGTGCGTTCCAGAGACAAACTAGCTTCTGAACCTTCATCATCGACTGATTCGATGCCCTCTTCTTGACACCATCAAAATAGTCGATGACCGCCAAAATCCATGCAGTACCGAACTGCACCTCTGGATGTCATCACCGACTAATTCGCTGCCAACTTTTGGTACCATCAAATTAGTCGACGGTCACTCAACCACTGCTGACTGCCTCTCTGATCCTCATCGACTAATTCGGTGCTCATGCTTTTGCACCATCGAATTAGTCGATGGTCTTCTTCATCTTCTCAGCCCCTTGGTCACCGATTGATTCGGTGGTTTCCGCTGACCACCGCCGAAATAGTCGGTGGTCACTCTGTGACATTTGCTTCTTTCTTCATGGGTTTTTGATCCATCTTCTTTGCCATCCCTTCTAGGTGTTTTGGATGCTTTAAAATATGACTAAGAACACTTTTCCACGTGAATTGGATGGCTTCAATTTGGATAACTACTATTTGGATATTGGTTATATAAGCATTTGGATGGCTGGCTTCCAAAGTATCCTTAGGACCTAGAAATATCTACAAATATCATCTAGACAAATTGTTAGTCCCAATAATTATGTTGTCAATCAATCGCCAAAATCACAACCAATGGCCTATATCGTGCGAAGTTAGTTGGAGGAAGCTGTCAGCTTTAATTTCCTCTTGCACAGGTTGTTTCCGGCCAGTTTGCTTTTCTTCGTCGGTAGAACTTTGCATTCAAGCTTCCATGGACTGAGTACGTGCTATTAAGATCATGCAGCAACAGCTGGCGTAGTACATAGACTGTAACAGTCCACTATTTTCAAAAAGGGGAAATTTTTTAAAACTTTTTGTGCTTGAAAAACTAGGCTTACTCTTAAGGATGTCTTCATTTCTTCCCCTAAAAATTCCTAGAAAAAGATAATTTATTGCCCAAGGACTATTTAAATACTAGACTGGCATTTGGAATTTCTTTGGAATGTTTTTTTGATCTTTGTGTGGGGTTTGAATTTGAATTTAAATTCAAATTCTAAACCTAAAACTAACGTGGGCCTTAACCCACCTAACTTTCCTGCCCGGCCCATCTCTCTCTCTCTTCTCTCCCTTTCCCTGCGCACCGGCCCAACAGGCCAACGGCCCGCCAGCCACACGCGCTCTCTCTCTCTCCCGCGCCGCGCTCTCGCGCCCTCTCGCTGACAGGTGGGACCCACCTATCGGCGCCTTCCTCTCGTCCGCTCCCCTCTCTTTCTCGCTGACTGGCTGGCCCCACATGTCGGCGCGCTCCTTTCACACGTGCGCAGCCTGCTCTCCTCTCTCACCCGCTGACGAGCCAGGCCCGCTCGTCAGCTTTACCCCCTACCTCCGACAGGGTCACGCAAACCGCATGACCCTACCGCCGCCGGCTCCCGCGCTCCCCCAGCCGCGCCGCTGTAGCCTTCTAGAGGCCGCGCTCGCGCGATTGCCCGCTCCACGCAGGCCCCACAGCCACCATCCCGCACAAACCCTAGCCAAAAGCGCCGCGGATGCACGCCGTGTGTCCGCCAGCGCGGACGCCGAGGATCCTCGCCTCTCGCCCTACCAACCACCACACGAACCCGCTCTAACCCTAGCCTCTAACCTATTTAAGCCCTAGCCGCCTCCAATTGCTGCCCTAGCGCACCAATTGGGGTTTTTCCCCTTCCACCGCCGCCGCCGGAGAAGAAGAAGAAGAAGAGGGGAGAAGAGAAGAGGAGAGGAGGAAGAAGAAGGCCGCGGAAAGGAGGAGCCTTGCTGCAGCCTGGAGCTAAGAAGGTGCTCGTGGAGGAGGGACGATGCACGCAGCCGAGCCGCACCTTGATGACGACCTCGCCACGCTGGAGCTCCGCCAAGAACGACCGCGAGCCGCACGCCTGCCTCACGCCTGCCTGCATCGACTCGCCACTGTGTCGCCGCTCTTCCCCGTCGCGAAGCCGGCCTTTTTCGAACCTAAGGTGAGCTTTTGACCTCACCGCGCCTTGCTCTGCTCCGACGAGCTCGCCGTGAGCCGCAGCCGTAGCGCCACCACCGTTAGCAGCCCAACCTCCCTCTGTCTGGCCTTCGTGCCGCTTGCAGGAGCCCCAAGGTGCCAGCTTTTGGCTCAAGACGCGGCCGCGGGCGCGCGTAGCCGCTACCCCGTAAGCTCGACGTCGCCTCACCGCACTCGCACACACACTCGTGTGCGATGCGCTGGCTTGCGCACGCGAACGCACACACGCACGCACGCACGCGGGGGCGCTCGTGCACGGGAACGCGACGAGCACACGCTCGCCGGCGTTCGGCCATGCCGTTGCGGCATTTCGCCGAACTCCTGGCAAGCGCGCGCACGGCCGCCACACCGCACACGTGTAGCGCTGGCCACACGGCGCTGGCCACACGGGATCTCTGCGCTGCCGCAGCAGATCCCTGGGCTGCGTCTCGTGTGGGCTGAGCCGAGGCCGGGCCGCGCCGCTGTGAGCTGCACCCAGCCCACGACGGAATACGGCCCGCGAGCCGAGCAAAGCTGCCAAGCCGCACTGACCGCGGGGGCCCACCTGTCGGTGACCAGCCCCCACTGACTGCTGGGACCCATGCGCTGACATGTGGGGCCCGCTGACCGTTGACCTTCACCGTTGATCGTTGACCAGTCAACGATGACGTCAGCAGGGCCCACTGCTGACGTCATCACTCGGTGGTCCCTGTGCTCACGTCAGCATGGCGTCATGATGACGTCAGCAGGCCACGTGTCGCGCTGTGATTTTTCCGGGTTTTCCGTTTTTCCAAAATACGTTTAATAATTTCAGAAAATGATTTAAACTTAGAAAATTCATAACTAATTCAGTTTAACTCAGAAAAATATGAAATCAATTTCTATAATTTTCTAAAATCATGAATAACACTTTAAAATTGCACTCGAAGTTATTTGGGTCTTTCTTGGTGTTCCATTTGGCTCTTATTTGCAAATAGGCCCCTAGACTTATACTAAATTCGAACAGGAGCCGCCGTCGGAGGAGCACTGACTGAGGAGGACCACTTCACCAAGCAGGACGACTACCCCACTCGCTCAGGTTCACGCCCGACTGCTTCTTTGAATTTCCATAGGCATTGCTTACTAGATACGCTATGCTTGCATGTGTTGCTTGAGCTGTGAGCCTTGCATAGCCTGTTTACTTATCGTATGCCTTGTTACCTACTGTTTATCATATCGTGCCTTGTTATATGATGATGATGAGATGCTATGCTTGCTTGTGTGTGGGATATGTGGTAGATATTCTTGGCGTGTGTGTGGGGATAAAACTGGGAAGGTGTATGGTGATCTTGGCCCTACTGGGTCTTTACCGGTGCGGGTAATAACAACCCGAAATTATATCGGGGCAGGGTGACTTCTGGGTCACCTGGTGGGCTCTAGGGGAGATGGCCCCCTAGGGTACCCTGGGGGGTTAGACCCCTAGTGGTTTTATGACTTGGAGCCAGGTGTAGGAGGTTGCTTGAGAGGGTGAGGAAGAAAGACTGCCTCCCGTACCGGTACCTTAAACCTTGTTGACTATCCTGTGTTCACTGTACCGTACACGCTAACTTGCCTGAAATGTGACCGGTAACGACTAGCCTAGCTAAGGTGGCCCCCGAATGCAGGAGATCACAGTTTGTGTATGTGTGAGGGGTGAGTGTCCGTGCCTTACACCCCCGATGGGCAGCTCTGGTGGTATGCTTTCACATTTTCTTGGGGCCAACGCCTACGTGCGTCGGCATCCAGACCCGGGAGACCAGGAGGGTGCCATTCTTACTAGGAGGTTTACTAGTTGTGGGCTGCGTCTCGACTGGTTGATCCCCAGTCGCAGCCCGGGTTGGGTACAGGTGTACAACCTCTGCAGAGTGTCATGATCTATACGTGTAGCCGGGGTTTCGATTCGGATAACGCAGTGTTCTTCAGTGTGGTTGGCCGTTGTTTTGGGATCTGGTTCTCTTCTCCTGTAGGTGAGAGTGTAAGGACGTAGGGGTAGCCGGGGAGAGGTAGGTTGTGCTCCGGCTACCTTGGGATCCGGTTATCCCTCTTGAGATGCCAGGACAGAAGTTGTGCATCGCCGAGAGTCGGAGTTGTGTGTTGAGGTGGTTGCCGCCGGGAACCCGTCATGTTATGGGACTCGCCCGGGGACAGTTTTGTGGGTTTCGGATGGGATGAAGTTAACTATACTTATATTGCCGCTTGCATAGGAAAACTCCAAGCCTACTTCATTTGACATTTTTGTTATACCATTAGTATATTAGTCCACTTAAAGCTGCATTCAGTCGGTGACATGTGCCTGTTCCATTCCTTGGGAACAGAGAGTGAGTATCATGGAGACGAGGCGGAGTTCGACTCCAACTTCGACTACTGGTACGACTAGGCGACGGTCTACGCTCAAGCCATCTTGTGGAGGAGATGAGAAGATGGTGGTCTGCCGACAATCTTCCTCGCGCTAGTTATCTTTACTTTGCTTGCTTAGCCCTGTGTGGCGAATAATTTGAACCCTGTCTTGGGATTGTAATAACTTTTTAACTCTATGATGCTCTATCAATGGTTTCGAACTGTTATTCGACTGTTTCGACTTCTGTACGTGGTAGCGACTGATCCAAGGACTACCACAAAGGTACAGGGATTCGGATTTTCAGAAGGGAGAAACCTGGGTCGTTTCATAGACTGCTTGAGATACCGTGTGTGCTTTTATGAGCTGAGTCGACATGTAGTCTTCACGTACCAACAGGGAAGAGGGACACCATTTCAAGTGGGTATAACTAATGCTAATCCAAGAGGAGGCCATTAGTATATACTTCCTATATTGTATGCGTGCTTATTAACCGTAAAACATAGCAAGTAGTCCATATTACTCCTTCCATTTACCAAGATGCCATATCAAGAAGGCTTAATCATGTGCTCGATCCCTCACGCATCATTGTACAGCATTAGCATTAATATTTACTCTTTAGCGATGCAAACTGTGTTATTCGTATTCTGTCTCGGTAGCTGCATATGCCTCGTATATATATTGGCATTTTTGAAAAACAATGATATGCCTAACAAATTGGTCTGGAGGGAATAAGTTGGAGCCATGTCAAAAATACTAATTCACATCATTATACACATGAGTTACATATATACACACGTGAACGCAAGAATGAGGAGGATTAGTAGCTAAGTTTCTTTTCAATCTTGGCAATCTAAGCACGTAGTTAATGCCTTGGTTCTACATACCACCTAAAGCCTGGTGCATGGCGCATCACCTTATAAACTGGTGGGCATGATTGTACATGATCGACATCAATCTATACCATGCATCAGAAAAGTTTACATAGACAAATGGAATCAGTTTATACGAACAACAAAACTTGGACTTGCCCAGTTTGTACATCGATCAGTGTCATCAAGCATTACAAAATGACATAAGTTACAAACTGACCTAAGTTAGTAACAATAAGCCTCGATCGTCTTTCATGATATAACATGACCGAGCTTCTATATCATGCATGCAACTTCCAAGCATGTTAATTCCGTAGTTTTCCTCAGGAATAGTGCTTTCCACAGATCAGCCAAAACCTGGCAAAAGAAATGATAATGATAACAAAAATATTCAACCAAATAAAAAGTACGTCCATGTCACTTCTTTATTTCTTACTATTGGCAAGGGATCGATAATTCACATTACAAATAAAAGCTACAAGTCGAGTGCTCAAACCTCGAGGAAGTTGAGCCATAGAAACAAAAAAAAATGCACAACCAGCTCCATAGAACATGGCTTCAAATATATATACCCATAGTTCCATACGTGTGGTAAAGGAGTCGACCCAAGGACATACGTAGATGTCACATACAAATTTAGTGAAACAAAATATAAAGTGCATGCATGGATCTATCAGTTGCATTTATTTTTCCATATCGCATGTTACACTGTACGCTATTTCTCAAACGTGCGTTTTGTGTAGTTTTTCCTGATCCAGTTCATGGCGTGCCTCCAAGTGGAACCCTGAGAAAATCTGCCACATACAAGCCATCTGCTCTCGCATGTGCCCTACCAATGACCGTGCCAGCTGCGTCCCTGACGACACAGGCGCCACGGCCGAAGCCCACGCAGTAGTCCATCCCGGCGAGCTGACCGACCGAAACAAGGTTTGCACACAACCCCGGGACGTAGTACACGTCTGGAAGCACAATGTTCTCGGTCACCACGTTGCCGCGGCCACGGACTGGCATGGGTGTCCCGTCTGCTGCGTGAACTCGGAGGGCATCGCTTTCGAGTTCGACCAGGTTGGTAATCAGATCAGGGTTCCCAGTCGCGTGATGTGCAGCTCCCGTTGCAATGTACCATATACCACCTGGTCTCTTATTTTCCTCCGCTGTTCTATCACGTTCGGCGACGCTGGAGTTCGGGTCACTGATAACACAGACCATACCAGCAGCAAACGAGTTATATAAGGTATTAAATAAATAGTCCATTGCATTACACTCCTAATCTCTCACAAAACAATGCATGTTTGGGATTCAAGATTCTATGAAGAATGTGTTCCTTCCCTTTTCAACTTTGCGTGCACAATTAATTATAGCAGGTTACCAAGACATTTTTGCATGAAATAAAACTCTTTCCTAATACTTTATTAAGCACCACTTGTCTCTTCTATAATTTTTGGGATTGCATTCTTTCTGAGATGAAATTAAAGAGCAGAGTATATCTATTGCCATTGTATCCCTTAGTACAACTTCGGGCGACTCGGGCAGCGACTAGCCCCATGCGCAACCAGACCCCATCCTCACTACCTGCCACCATTAGAGTCCGAGTAGCTCATGCTTGCTACATCCACTCATGGTGTGGTGCATCATCGAAAGATGACGCGAGCAACATCTTTGTCTTGCTGGCATGGTGGCAGCGACCTTGCACATGATTTACACAGCGAGATGAAGTTGACCTGCAACGAAGGCTTGGCTGCTTTTTTATGGAGACCTTGGAAAGCGAGGCGACATTACTCACCATTCTCATGAAATAGAAGAAACTGATTTGTGACATGGAGTGTTGTGACGGACATAGAGAGGCCCTTGCATGTGATGTTTCTTCGAGCAATGAGAGCGAGTTTCAGTCTAACAACAAAAGTGGTAAGGCCCCCATGCGTTGTGCGTTCGTGGTGTTGGCTGCAAGGCAGACTGTGAGATGTTTGGACCTGCTAGTAGCCTAGTATCACTCTCTCGGGTGGTGTATGTGTGGTATTGCAGCATATCTACGGGCACATGGCAGTGGCCTCCTTGGTGTGGTGAAGCATGTTTCTCTCGGCTCCCTATCGAAGCGGAGTCACGTGTGGAGGTTTCAATCATTACATGAGCGTGGATTTTGTTGGGATGTGCTAGTGAAAGCTCGAGTCGCGTAGTGAAATGTTTTCGGCTTCAGTTGTTAGGTAGAGTGGTGCAGCCGCGTTGTTCCCCATTCCAATCAACCACATTTGGGTAGTTCAGGTGAGTCCTTACAAAATATGACCTTCTAATCCAACCAGATGAGTCTACAGTTTCTCTCATTGTTTTCGTTTTCCTTCCTACTGCCTCTGAGCATAGCACCACAATTACACTTTTGCCTTCGTTTCATGAAAAAAAAAGTTAATTGAAAGGTGATATATATAGTTAGAGGACAAAGGCTTATATATATTATCCAGCCGCTTAACTAGCAATTAAGCAATGTAGTGATGTACTTAAATATGTGCACAAAACACTAAGAAGGGAGCTATAACCAACTTGTGTAAAGTCTCACAATAATAATGGCCCTATCCACCTCGCTTGCGACAATGGATTGCCGTTCAGAAAAAAAAACACCACATATCCTCTAAACCCTTCACCTAAAACATTGTTTTATGAATGCTACTACATCTATTTACTATCCTCTCCCAACAAATATGATTGTCGATAAAAAAATTCAATTGAAATAACACTAGAACCTCAAGCTCTAATATTTTCAATGCATTGCTATAGTTTTTATAATGGCAGAAGTGAATAATCCCTTAAAAACGAAATAGGTCCAACAATTAGAGTCCACCATTGATGGCCGAATTTTTTTTCTTTTTGCAAGAGTTTTGTAGATTTATCTTTTTTTCTTATCAAGCACTTGTCGTGTTGTAGGCTCCAAAAGGAGCCTAGAAGGATTAACTGATACATTTATCATTTTCTATAATTTTGTATACCATTGGATTGGAGTCCAGACGCCAGGGAATAATGAATTGAAAAACGTTGAAAGGTATAATTAAAAAAAGTACTTACCTGTGATTTTCAGCTTCATTGTTCGTAAGCTTATTAGTTGCCATTGGAATACTGTGCGTTGACTTATCTGACGAATTGGTTGCTGGACCTCTATTAGAGCGTGGTTTTTCGCTTCGTTCTTCTGTTAGGTTGCTCCAAAAGATATGTTGATGCATAGATAGTGCTGCAGCCAACGTAGTTACTAAAGCAAGCACAAGGACCGCTAAATCCATGTCCGTAGCAGTATTAGAATCTGGGAAAGGTTTCATTTTGGCGACGTCGGCCATGGAGCCGATGACAGCTCCAGAAGCCAGTGTTAGGACATCAAACGCAGTAGCCTTCCTGGATTTTCCGGTTTCCAGACAGACTATTTGGTTTGATCTCTTTATTTGCTTCGAAGATGAATCAAGTACCCACATTTCCCTAGCATGTAGCGTGCTCCTCCAGTGTTTATGTGCCTGTCAAATTACAACAGAAACAGTCGTATCATATTGGGAAAACAAATGGTTGTACAGTATGATCTAGCTATCAAGATTGTCAAGCGATCCACAGTCTAGAATGATAAGGGCAAAAGGATCTTCTTACAGTCCCAGTGAGTTGGCCTATCATGCTTTCTAGTACGATCAAAAGACGAAGAATAAGATAACTGGCAGACTTTTTAGAAATTACGTTTCTCCCTGTATGTTGTTCTAGATTCGTGTGCCCCCTGCATGACACCATACTTGGTTAATGAGTATAACAAAATATTTGAGATAAAGTTTCTGCTTAATTATAGAAAATCTCAGTTCGCGTTAAACATGAAGCTTACGATTTTTCTATACAATTTTCCATGTTTGGCGTTCGTTCTTCGTCCACGAAGAGCCTTGAGGTGCCAAAATCTGCTAAGTTTTCCACCATGTTATCATCCAGCAATATGTTGTCTGGTTTTAAATCCGAGTGGCAGATATGATGATTCTGTTGCTCATGGAGGCACGGCAAAGAACTCGTGGAAATCCCCTTCATAACTTCACAGTTTGTATGCCAATCAAATCGGTCATGCTTATCTGCGTAGCAACAAAAAGATAACAACTATCTCAATGTGTGATTTCAAGTAGTATACAGATAAGTTCTTTTTTTACGTTCAGAGAAACATAAAACCAGAAAGATACTTGCCAAAGCTTCCATTTTGCATGTCCTCAAAGCAGAGTAAACTATCCATATCATCAGCAAGAACAGTTCCTCCATCATTCTTTTCCTGAATTGATAAATATGGATCGATGCACTTGTTAATGGTCTCCGCTGGGATGCATTCATAGGCATTTACAACTTTATTTGACTTGCTCGGTTCTCTAGGAACCCGAACAGGTTCATACACATTCGGCCTGTGATCCTTCCTGTCCCTGTGGGGAGAAACAAAACGAAAAAATAAGATATTTCCCATACCCAAGGGAAGAGAATAATAATCCACCGGCAGGTCTTAAAATCATTAACTTTTCTATTAGGACCCCAGAGATCTTGAGAGACTTGGATGGCACCTTATATTAGTCTGTATAAAATCAGAGCAGCTGCCATATGGGTCGCTGGCTAATGATGCTGTTACACATCTCGATCTGGAGATGCCGAGCGGTTTTATTTTCAACAAACATTTGTTTCCAACAAATAAATTGAGTTGAGCTGAGCTTAAATTTTGTCTATCTGCTTAATTATGAACAAGTTCTGCTATGTTAGAACTAACGAATAGTTTTTACTTAATTGGTTGTCTCCCCGAAGATCGAGGAACTAATTAGCTGAAGTTAATCCCAAGGCACATATGTCTGCTTATCTTCCTAGCAATACAAACATATTTCGCTTGGATCTAGCTCTGTATATGAAAAAATTAGCTGCTAAAGGGATGAAGAACAAGGCAGAGCTAGATGTTTTACCAGATAGAAGCAGCTTCATCAGCACATCGACGATGTTGATGACAGACGTCGTTTGAAATCGGGTCTTCAATCTGGCTTCTTGCAAAATCTAGCTGATGCACTGGCCTAGCGAACTCCATGGTTCCTTAGCTTGGCGCCTTGTGAAGGAAGAGGAAAGTGCTAGGAAGGTGGGAGCCGTGAGGTTGTTGACTACTCAGGGGCAGGGCCGGGCTTAAATGATAAACTTCTAATTCCCTTTTTCAGGTGATAGACCCTGGGATTTGGTGTTTTTATGTATTTCAGACGACAACCAAAAGCAGGGCCTACCTTTTAATTTCCTGGAGGGCCTTTTTGCTAATCGCTGGGCAACTCATGTGCACGCAGCCTTCGCAGTTCACAAGGTGCTAACTTTTGTCCTAATCACATTTAGTTATTACAGGATGAGGGGAGCGAGATGTAATTAAACGATAATGGAGTGCTAACCCACCATTTGAGCCGACAGAGGAGGGGCGTTGGTAAGGCCGTCTTCCAAGTCCAATTGAGCTAGCTGCCGTGGCCATCTTCCTCATCTCCGAGAACCACATCCCCGTAGCGCCTCCCCGCCGTACCCTCATATCTCCGGCAAGCAAGCATGGCGCTTTCGGTTCATCACCCGGTTCGCGCGATGGACAACGTTGCCGCCGTCATCGCACCGGAACATGTACCACCTTTCCCCTCCGTTGTGGTCTCCATGAATAATGTTCCAGACCGGGCCATAGGCGCGATCCAGGCAGGGTATGAGCCCATCCCCTTCTCTTCCTAGATTACCTTTAGTTTTATCCACACCAGGCACTCATGTGGTAAAAGCACAGGTTGACTTGGCACTCCCATTTTCCAGTGATGCTAAACCCAGCACCTCGTTCTGTTCAGACAGCTATTGATTAACCCTTCAAATAGAGAAATTTGAAGTCCCCCTTCGGGTGCTCAAAATTAGGTCAGGTTCTATTGAAGTCAGCGATTTTTTATTTTTTTGCAAAATTCAGTTACTAGTATACCTAGATTTTCCTTTCACTAGGATCTTTTTTTACTACACAAATCAAAATAGATATTTGCCTCAAATTAAAGATTACACCGAAGATGCCATAGTAGGTAGAACAAATCGAATAGGAGTCTAGGATCAAAAGGCGAGAAGTTTCACTCTACCTCTCTTGAGCTACATTAAAAAAGAAACAGGACAATATTTGAACCTTCAATCAAAATACACATAAGTAAACTCACACCATTATTGTAGCATCGTATCAAAAAGAATATCTAACTTCATCTTCTCACCCTCCATTTCTGCATGAATGACAACCCACAGGAAATGTAAAAATTCAACATGCCTTGATGTTTAACTAGTTTCCAAAATAATTATTGATGTGTCAGTAGAACACATAAAGTTACTAAACCCTGAAAAGTTAATTTCAAACTAATCCTTCATATTGAGATTAAAAACACTGTTATGTATTGCGATATATTGAATTTTGGCTATTTTCAACTTCATCTGCATTACATACATTCTTTGTTTAACAATTTATTTTGAAATTATTTCAGCACAGTGATTTTGTTAAGTGGGAGGAAAAACAACAACCCTAATATCCTAAAACCCTAAACCTCATACCCCTGCAAAACAAACAGCCTCAACATTCAGGAATGGACTATTGAATCCATCTTCAATAGCTATCACCTCCCTTGGCACATTGAGCTACAACACCTCAGTTTTGATCATTGTATGGCGTCCATCTTAAATTCTTCGCCCTGTATTAATTAAAACTAGCAATCTCCCTCGATGACAACCGCCTCCAACAGAAAACAGTGAACGGATTTTAATACAAACACACATTCCTTTGGTAAGTCTTACTGCAGTATTTTTATGTTATTTCATTTATACACCCCTGTATTTCTAAATGATCAAATCTGGCATATATGAATGTTACGCACCCCCCCCCCCAAACTCCAAAAATGCAAGACCTTTTAGTTTCATATTAAGTGAAACATCTCTATCTTTGACCAGGACTATACAGAAATATACTAACAGCTAAAATACATACTAAATTCACTATAAAACATATTTCATGGCGGACTAGCTAAATGAAATTCATTTGATTTTGTAGATACTTGTGTATTTTCTATAAACTTATTCACATTTCACTATAAAACATATTTCAAAATGTCTTATATTTAGAACAGAGGGAGTACATATTTATATACGAAGAATATGGAATTAATGGGAGCATCAAATGAAGTATTTGCTGCAACACATGAAAACCACAATTGCTTAGTTAGCGACGGAGATGGAACAAAGGCAATAAGTTCAGTCTCAGAATACATAGATCCAAAAGTCACCAATGGACAAGTCTTTGTTGTGTTAATTTTAATCATAAATATTCCAGTGTTTTTCCTTCAAAAGGGACTTAGTGGGGGGAGGGGTGGGTTTAATCCTGGTTGTCACCACATCAATATATATATAACTGGTTGTACAATTACTTTGTGCAGAGGACATGAATTGGCCACTGAGGATGAGGATGGTAACCATCCAGTGCTTCAAAGCAAGCTGCACGGGGTTTTCATGATTGGTAGCGCCACGGAAGGTACTACCGAGCCAACGTTAGCTGATCACCCAATCTTCCGCACCAAGTTCATACTTGACTCAGGAGCTATTAGGCATGCCACGGGAAACAGGGACCTGTTTCCCTGGCTGTTCCAAGTACAACGGGGCGGTGAGATTCAAGCCGCCAATGGCCATGTGCTAGCAATCCGTGGCGTTGGGCCTGTGGTCATGGAGAACTTCAGAGTGAACAAAGTCCTCTACGTCCCTGGCCTTGCCTGCAATGTCATATCCCTGTCAATGCTCATCAAGCTCGACTACAAACCGGAGTTCTTCCCTGCTGGGTGCCTGATCAAGGATCGCAGGACAGGCAAGGAAGTTGGGAATGCACGCCTCGTTCGGGGGTTGTACCACTTTGATCGGCTAGAGATTCCGCTGGACAGGGCCCCTGAAAGGGCGCCATAGGAACCTGACGTTGCCAGCAGCGCTGACGGCCAGATATGAGCATTTATGTAATTGGAATTGCCAATGCTGTGATTATTGCTGTCTGCTATCTCTGTGTACATGCCTTTTGGGTCTGTGATGCTATTAGTTGCATGATCATCAATGGCAACAGAACCTGGATACATAGTTATGATTTCTAAGTGTGTGGAAAGTGTATGATTTCTGAAATACATGTAACTGATGGTTTAGTAGAAAATGACATCAATCTGTCTGACTGTCAATGATGCAGTCAGAATTATTAATTGTCATGAGTGAGATTACATGCCCTATCTCTCCTATGATTTCCATTCTTTGCTTTATTTAAGTCGTGATTAACTCTCACGTTTATTGAAGATGACATATGTACATAAACCATATATTGATGAGCTTGTTCAGTCGCTCGGAGGTGCTCATAGGATTGGGTTTGCACACTTTTATTCGTGGAGTTGAATTGAATATGGGTATGTGCACCTATATCGTGACGACAAATAGCTTTTTGTTTGTATTTAGACAATCATTCAAGGCAGCAGAATTTTCTTGAGGGATAATTTTTCAATAGTATATTTTTCTATGTTTATTTGTAAAGAACCTTAATGTTTAAAATACACTCATCCTCTTTGTCCACAAACATTAAGGATTCGAGGGTTCAATTTTTCTATAAACATAAGGTAACCATGCTCTATTGTATCAATATAGCCTCTGCCTACACTAAACATCATTTAGAAGCTGAGATCAAAGCGTTAATGAGGGATGTATGGTTTTTTTCCAAGCTGCCCTCATGTGTTCTAAAAATCTTGAAATCAAACCGAGGAAGTACTTTTGCTATTGTGGCCAGCATTTTCAATTGTGAAGTGCACACGTCTGTGGATCTAGGGAATCAATCTTACTGTAGTTTTCAACTCCCAAAGTGGACCTGCTGTCTCCAAGTTTTCAACTTACACTATTGTTTGGTCTGCTTTTGGCGGGGCCGTGACACCTAGTGGCTTTGTCCGATCCTGATTACAGCTCCTAGTGGCGTGCATATGGTCGGTTTAGTTGGAGTCTTTCATCCTGTTTCCACCCATGAGTGTGAAAAAAATTGTAATCTAATGAAGAGTATGGGTGCGTGTTTTCCTTCGACTAGAAGTCTCTTGCATATCCCTTATTTTTTTCTTTGCCCTATCGAACACTCTTAGGCCATGATAAATACAAATTGATACAGTAGTGGGTCAAAAGGGAAATACCTATAATATTTTTTTCTCAGAGTCTTAGGAGCGGTTGCTTGCTTATGAAGTTCTGATCGTAATGGGCTACATCTTCCATATGTTGGATCAATATATTCAATTCTATTTCACTATATTTATTCACATACATACTGTGGACTAAAGGAACTATGATTGAATATACCAATGAGACACTACAAAAATTTCTTAAAGTTCAGCTTGGATACAGACATTTATTAAAGAGGAAAATTGGTTCATAGAACTGAAGGATCACAGCTTTCGTAAAATACCACTAAAAGATCACGCCATCACAAATAGCATCAAAATGTTGCAACAGACACTCATGAAAGGCTCATTTTCACCAGTTTGAGGAACATAACCAGTAAAGTAATACGACGTTTGTACCCTTGGACGTACTCCAAAACTGACAGCATCAAATGACTGGTCACGTGACGTCACGCCACCCCTCTCTTCCCCGATACCGACACCGCCACCGCACCCAGCACAATGACAAGGCTGCCTCACGCTCAACCTCACGCTCGCCCATGCCAAGGGTGGCGACCCCACAGCTGTCGTGACATCTGCCTCCTCCTTGAGCTCCTCGCTATGGATGGGCATGGTGCGGGTCGACCCGCTGGATCGTTGAACCGGCCCACGAAATCAAACCTAATGGGCCCCTATTTAGATCCATAAAGAATGTTAGGGTCAGTAGAATCGAACATAAGGTTCGAGCGGTTCGATCCTCGTCCGTCGGCCGCCGCAATCCTCGTCGCCTCCCCTGTCCCTTCCCTTCCTCCCCGTCTCCGCCTCCTTGCCCGCCGCCCGGTCCGACTCGTTCCTCTCCGACTCGCTGCAGGCCCCGACGCCCCAGTCCCCACATCCTCGCTCGGGGCTCCTAGGAGGCGGTGGATTGGGGAGGACGAGGAGAGCAACTAGACGGGAGGGACGAGGACGCGGATGCGGATGCCGAACAGGGCAGGCGATAGAACTCCAGCACGCGGCAGCAGCCGCCCTGGCCGCCAGCGAGGAGCAGCGACGGCATATGGAAGGTGACCTCGTCGCTGACGTCTTCCTCGTTCCATTGCTGCTGCCGGTGCTCCTCCGGCGTGACCACGGCCAAACAAAACCTTTATGTGTTGATTACGCTGCCTCCGTCTTCTTCGACGCCGTCGGCATCTTGGTGTTGGGCCGCCGTGCTAGAGGTACTGCTGGCGACCGTGCAGCTGTCCGTGATGCGTGCCGGTTGGAGCGAGGGGCGCCGGCGCGGGGCTGCCAAGAGCAGAGGAGGACGACGCCGCAGGGGTGAGATGTGTTCCTACAGCTGACGAAATGGCCCCTCGATCCATAATATCCATGGGGCACCATTGGATCATTTTTAGTTAAAATAAATAGTCTAGGTGCACCATTACATACTATATGGATCAATGGTTCGGATACGGTTCGCACCACGGTTGAACCATGCCCATCTATACTCCTCACCATGCGTGACGGGCACACGGACCAGACCCTGCTGCTCTACGTGTGGACAAGGCCCTACCACTCTACATCACGAAGGTGCTGCCTGTGTACCTGCAGGCCAAGGTATGGACGTGTGGCTCCTTGTCAGGAACGTGGAACGGCGCTCCACCAACACTGGTGCTCGTGAGGATGAGGCAACTCTGATTTCTTGTGTCTTGTAACAGTTCGGTTATATATTCTTGTCCAAACAGAGCTGCTAATGCCTAAATCTAAAGGAATGCTAATTTGTGTTAACGTCGGAATCTTTTTATGGTATTTTATGGTGGCACAATTGTATAGTGGTATTTTACGAAGTTGTGTTCTTTCGGTTCCATGGAACCAATTTCCCCTTAGTAATGATGTTACCCCAAACAAATCTTTGCAGTGAAAATTTTGTATGTGATAATTCAATATTTTGTTAAATTAATAGACATAGAAGTGGGCATGATATATCTCGCGATAACATTCCTTTGTTAAAATGAGCTTAGATGAAAAGATAAAAGGGATATAATTTTAGTAGTGCACTTTACAAATGGATGTTTTAGAAAAACGACTAACTACAAAAGGATTTAACATATGTCTGCCATGGCTATATGCTACTCCAATTTGGTGACTTCTAGTTGGATAGTAGTAATGTTTTCTACCCATTTATGTATTTTTTCTCAGACACACAAACTAAACCCTAGTCCGATTTATGATATAAAACTGAACCTTATGTGACACCGAGTGGGTACTTCACCACTGTGCTAACTACGGTTAAGGGTTTGGCTAAGCACACCAGGTCAGCATCGCCTCTTCTGATATGCATCCTCTACCTTTTCCTCTCACTCCCCACCTCGTCTGTGCTTTGAATCTTCGACGGCTCCATCAGATCACCTCGCACAAACCTTCGTGTGTTCGCTTCTACCGTCAACAGGCTACCCCAGCCTCCACCACCATCCCTCGGCTCACGCCATGGCAGGCGACACAGTCGCCATCTCCGTCAAGGACCAGGGTATCCAGCCGCGGGGCATCAGGCAGATTGGAACACCAGGGCTCGACGGCTCGGAGGTTCTGATACGATTCTCGATCCAGGAGGACATGATAAAAACATTATGTGATGCTCAACGGCACGATCAAGGAGGTGTTCTCCTTGGCCCTTTGGTTCCGGATCAATCTGAAGAAAGAAGGTACCTGCTGATTTATGATATTTAATATTTCTCAAAATAACAAATAGTTTTTGAGCCATAATGTATATGTATGCGTTGCTAGAATAAGATATGGCAAAGATTTCGTACGCCATATTTGGTAAAGTAGCAATTATTCTTATCCAATTGAGACTTTACAATTAAAAAGTGTCATTTATGAACAGACTAATGTTGCTAAGATATGTATGGTGTCACATATTTAAGCATCCAATTAAGTAAAATTAACACATCAAAAGAAGGGTTTGGTCCGAATAATGCTAGATATTCCAAGATCCTCCTCGACAAAGTTCAAAGCATGTAGTGCAGTTCTAGAGATTAGAGAATAGATCTTGAGCAGTTTTGATCAGTTGGCGTCTGCATGGACCAAAACATCGTGGCAAGTGCAATATGACTATTGTGAACTACTAAATGCAGTTTTGCTACTTTTCATGTGCTTTGAAATCAATATTTTATAATTTCATACAGTTCCTAGTGGTGAACATATGGTCAAATCAGTCAGTATAACCAACGTGTGCAACAGCAAGCAACCTCGCTTGTAATGCTAATTGCGTTCATCTTTCTGTACATTATGCATCATTGCAGTCAGTTTCTTGATTTGCTTTTGAGCTAAATGCACTATGCACTCGTGAACCACATGGACAAAGAGTAGCAAATTTGAATTGTATCATGCTAAAATATTTTTTTCAAAAAGGTATATAAAACACAGGCCATATCACACCGTCCTAGACTCCCATATATTCAAGCAAGGCTACATAAGAATTGTATTTGGTTAGTCAGCAGTGTCTTCCGTTTCCCTATACCAATAAAACTAAAATCCAATGTGGATTGGTACTAGGAACCTGGATTCCTTTCTTTTTATCACAACATAAGATCAGTAAGGATTGCTTGAAATATTGAGACAATGTGGATTGGTACTAGGAACCTGGATTCCTTTCTATTCATCACAACATAAGATCAATAAGGATTGCTTGAAATATTGCGATGGTGCCTTTTTTCTGGGGACTGTGATCTCATGGTAAAGACTTCTTTGAAATATCATATGCCGAGCTATTGTAAGGGTGTAGTTTTTCAGGAACTTTGATCTCATGTGCTCATATATTCTATTTCCTGTTTAGTAGTGGTTTGGTACTTTGGTTGATTCTTAACCAGATGCTCCTAACATTTGAGCAGGCCAAATCTTGATGATGATGTGCCAGCTGAAGACGATGGTGTCCCGAGGGTCACATTGCCCATCTGTACCAGCATCTTTATGTTTGTTCATGGAAGAGGACCCATTGACTTTATGTTCATCCTTGACAGCGGAGCATCTGTTCATGCCACACCACGGTACTACCTGCTTAAAGACTTGAAGGCAGTAGCAGCAGGCCAGTCAGTTCTTGCAGCAAATGGAAAGAAACTGCACATCTGCGGCCGTGGGTGCGTGTCTCTAGACAACATCACTCTGTACGACGTCAACTACATCCCTGGCCTCACCGCGAACATCGTCTCGGTTTCGAAACTGATGAAGCTCGACTACGAGATCAACTTCTTGGGCACTGAGTGCGTCATCAAGGACACCAGATCTGGTCGAGCCGAGGTTGGGAAAGGTCACCTCATCAACAATGGAGTGTTTGTGCTGGACTACCTCTTGATCCCGCCCGGTAGGGCAGCTGCCACACCACAGGGACCAGTACACTAAGAGAGAGAGAGAGAGAGCATTTCAGAATTGATAGGGGCTTATCTCCTCGGCATAGATCCAAGAGAACTGCAGACCACTATTCTCCGTTCATAATGTTGAAACCAGCCAATGTGGCAAACATGTTTAAGAACTCTCTGAATGGTACAGCTATCTTGACATAGTACAATAACTGTGACTCTCGTGAGTACTACAAATAAACAGGTACAAAACCCAGAAGAAGGAACAGAAAAAAAAAACTACTAAAGAATATTGCTGCTGGAGTAACCACTGCCGGAGGCTCTCTATCTTTTATTGAGGTATTGAAGTGTGACCCCGTTAATCAATGTTTATGTGGGACAACTTCCGAGTTTAATGTTGATTACGCCAAAGGAAGAGAGATAGTTAATCCATTTTCTTTGTCCATTAGGCCGTCCCCAACCCTCCATGTCACCTAGTGTCCATAGCATTAAATGACTTGCCACATAATGTAACACCCCGTCTCCCAAGGCCGCACCGCCCAGCCCTTCCGTGGGGCAGGCACGCGTACACATAGCACTCTGCTTACACTTTTGTCCTCGCTTCGTGTAAAAGGGTCAACCCGAAGGTGCTATGGCTGGGGACAAAGGCTTATAAGTTGGCTCCACCCTCTCTAAACTAGCAAGGTGGTACTAAACATGCGCACACCGTGCTCATGGGCCACTATGGGCCATATCAACTTGGGCCAGGTGTTACAATACACCCCCCCTCAAAGAACCCGACGTCCTCGTCGGTCCAACTCACCCGTCCAGTGCCGACCCATATGCCGTGTGTCCTACCCAGCCCACACGCGCCATATGTCCGCACACTGACCCGAGCAAAATGTCCAGAAGCGTTCCCTCTAAGCGCACGACCGTACGTCCAGTGCCGACCCATATGCCATGCCGTGTGTCCTAACCGGCACACACGCGCCATGCGCCCTATGTCCGCACACCGACCCGTACGCGCAACCGCGAGGGTCGGCTCTGATACCATTTGTAACACCTCGTTTCCCAAGGCCGCACCGCCTAGCCCTTCCATGGGGCGGGCACGCGTACACATAGCACCCTGCTTACACTTTTGTCCTCGTTTCATGTAGAAGGGTCAACCCGAAGGTGCTATGGCTGGGGGACAAAGGCATATAAGTTGGCTCCACCCTCTCTAAACTAGCAAGGTGGTACTAAACATGCGCACACCACGCTCATGGGCCACTATGGGCCATATCAACTTGGTCCGGGTGTCACACATAAGCAAAAAGCTGACATGGCAACAGATTTCATGAGGAGAGAGGAGGAAAATCATGGAAACCGTTTCTCATGCACGGCTCGGTATCTTCACACGAACCAAGACCGAAGACACCAATGGAACGAGCGCTGGGGCGTCCCGTCGTTTCCATCCACAGGGCCCATCCGCCTGGACATGCCTGACCATCAGAGTATCCGCTCGTGGGTCATCTCTGGCCGTCGTCACCACTCAAGGCCGGCCGTCGTAGCTGCTTGTCCGCCGGCACGACGTCGCTCGTGATAGGTCTCCCAGAGTCTGCACGGCCTCGCTGGCCGGATGCAGCCTCGTGTAGGTGCCACGCCGCTAGGGGACGGTCGACCGTCCATGGCGTTTGTGCGTTGCTGTAACACCCCGTCTCCCAAGGCCGCACCGTCCTGCCCTTCCGTAGGGGCGGACACGCGTACACATAGCACCCTGCTTACACTTTCGTCCTCGCTTCATGTAAAAGGGTCAACCCGAAGGTGCTATGGCTGGGAGACAAAGGCTTATAAGTTGGCTCCACCCTCTCTAAACTAGCAAGGTGGTACTAAACTTGCGCACACCACGCTCATGGGACACTATATGCCATATCAACTTGGGTCGGGTGTCACAATACACCCCCTCAAAGAACCCGACGTCCTCGTCGGTCCAACTCACCCATCCAGTGCCGACCCATATGCCGTGTGTCCTACCCGGCCCACATGCGCCATATGTCCGCACACTGACCCGAGCAAATGTCCAGGAACGTTCCCTCTTAGCGCACGACCGTACGTCCAGTGCCGACCCATATGCCATGCCGTGTGTCCTAACCAGCACACACGCACCATGCACCCTATGTCCGCACACTGACCCGTGCACGCAACCGTGAGGGTCGGCTCGGATACCATTTGTAACACCCCGTCTCCTAAGGCCGCACCGCCCTGCCCTTCCGTAGGGGCGGACACGCGTACACATAGCACCCTGCTTACACTTTCGTCCTCGCTTCGTGTAAAAGGGTCAACCCGAAGGTGCTATGGCTGGGGGGACAAAGGCTTATAAGTTGGCTCCACCCTCTCTAAACTAGCAAGGTGCTACTAAACTTGCGCACACTGCGCTCATGGGCCACTATGGGCTATATCAACGATGCCGCACCGTTTTCCCCTTGCACAAGCTTGGGATTCTTCGGGGCTTTATAAGCGTGCCATCTCGAGCCTCCTTGTCTCAACCCAACAACCCAGAGCTTCCGCCGCCCTCGAGTTTGCGCTTTCGCAAACCCTAGGTAGAGCTGCCGTCGCGATTCCAGCTCCTGGGGTCATCTTCGTCGCTTCGAGCTCGCCTCCAAGCTTCGCGTGGAGGTAAGGAACCCGCCGAGGCGGTTCTTTTCCGCTCTCTCGCTCTTTCGCGGCCTTGTCGCGTCGCCGCCATGGCCGAGCCGCCGTAGCTCGTCGTGAGCTTCTAGAGCCGCTCAACTCTCGTCGAGAACCCCAAAATAGGTTCCCCACATCCCCAGCTAGCTCCCAAGCCTTGAATCATGGAAAACCGAGCTTCTTAGCTCGAGTTTCGCCCAACTCCGGCGAACTCCCGGCCGAGCGCTGTCGGCGCTTCTCCCTAAACCCTTCTCTCGAGGGGATGCCCCGAGAGAAGGGTTTAGGGAGAAGTCGTCGAGAATCTAGAGCCGAAGGTGACAAGAGACGATTGAGACAGGTTCGGGTCGCCGGAGCATAATACCCTACGTCCTGTATGGTGTATCTTGTATTGATGAGATTGTTTTCGAGGGGGTCCCTGCCTCCCCTTATATAGTCCGGAGGGCAGGGTTACATGGGGACCGTATAGGACTAGGAGTCTTTTACAAGTTTATCTCTAATTTCCTAATACAGTCTATCCAAACCGATTAGGACTAATCCTTGTCTTGTGCATCAAGTCTTGTACGTGGGCCGACCCATAGGATGAGCCGCCAGGGTTGTTTAGTCCGTCAGGACTCTACACCCACAAGCCCCCGAGCACCTTATCTCCTGAAGAACAGCCTTGTTGAAAGTACAGAGTTCTTTGAGGTCCTCCAGAGTTCTTTTGAAATCCGCCAGGGTTCTTTGAGACCCACAGGATTCTTTGCTCTTAGAAGTTGCAACCATGCTGTTCAATAGGTAATGATGTGCTCATAAATCTTCTCGAAGTTCGGATTGGTGCGCACCGACTAGGTGCGCCCAATTGGGCAGCCCCCGAGCCTCGTTTATCTTTGAAGAAGAAATTCGAAAATTCTCAGAAAAATATTTCCTGAAAATATGTCCACAGCCCCCGAGCCTAAATTTGAACGAATTCAAATATAGGATCAAGAAAGGACCAAAATTGAAAATGACCGAAGTAACGCTTCGAAAAGCCAATATAAACCGTCCGCGACCCTTTGTATCCGCACGCCTTTTGCGAAACAGATCTAGGGTTTGCGACAGCTTCTCTGCTTGCAATCCAGAAATCACGCAAAATCCTCCGCATCCGCCCTCAACTTAGATCCAATCCACACCAAGTCTCAGAAGACCCCAATGGCCGGTGGTGAAGGATCCAGCCGAAGCAAAGGCGCGAAGAGGAAGGCGGAAACCATGAAGGAGGTCATGACGACCGAAAAGGCAGCGTCCGCGGGAGACATGCCTATTATCGAAGATCCTATCAGTGACTGGCCAACCAGTAATCTGAAGGAGAAGCACATCAAGGCTCTGGAGATAGATGGATTCTTGGCTGCCCAAGAAATCAGTCGGTGGAGATGCGCACACGGGCATGAATACCCTACCGAAGATACCGAGGAAATCACGGTATGGAAGGCATTTTATGAAGTTGGTTTTGGTATGCCAACCTGCGATTTTTTCCGCCGTGTGCTACAATTTTATGGGATTGAATTGTGTCATCTGAATCCCAACTCTATCTTGAATTTATCCATCTACATCCATCTGCGTGAAGCATTCCTTGGAATAGACCCCCATTTCGCTCTGTTCCGCCATCTGTTCAGGGTGAAGACCTCAAGCGGACCATTGCAAGTGGTGGGGAAGGTAGTCATCCAATTCCGGCAGGGCATGAGGCCAGTATATTTGGATTATACAACCAAGGAAAGCCTGAAAGACTGGCAAAAGGAGTGGTTCTACGCTTGGAACCACCAGCCACAATTACCTAGCCGCTTAGGGAATCCTCCAGTAATGAAGCCATTCTGGATGAAACAATTGGAGTTAATCAAGCGATGCAGATCCCTGAGCTGCTTAGTATGATCAGAGATTTGAAATCACAAGGGCTGACAGGAGCCATGGTATATCGTTCATTCCTACTGAGGAGAATTCAACCGTCCAGACAACGCTGTAATCCAGCGTACTTGTACTCTGGAGAAGCTGACCCCTCAAGGAATGCCACCGGAGATATATCAGAGAAGAGGATAAACCAACTCTTGAAGAAATTACTGGTGGTCAACGACGATCAATTTCCAGAGATAATGGAAATTTCTGCAATCACCATGACACCTGAGGTAAGAACTATATCTGAAAGCAATATATTGCCTTAGTATTGAAGAATATTTTGAACTAATGTCTTGATCATCACAGTATGAAGCCCGGCGAGCACTTTATGTGAGTCTGCCGCCCCTGGACCCAACCAACACCGAAGAAGCAGCGTTGCTGGCACGTTGTGTGGATCCAAGGGTAAGAGACCAGATTCGTCAACACAAGCAATCTGCAACTGAAGAAACTGACGAGCCAACTGCTCATATTGAACAACAGGCGTCAGAAGAAACCCATGCCAAGGCAGAGGTAACCTCCAAGGGAGGTGAAAGGTCCAAGAGGCCAGCACCAACAGAGGCACAAGCACCTGTGCCCAAAAGAGCACGTACCTTGCCCAAGCCCCGAGCCAGGACCATCCCAGAGGAAAGGGCAAAGGTATCCCCACAACCCAAGACATCATCTTCAATGGGGATAGCTATCGGAGAGATTGGAACCAGCATGCCGCAGCAAGGCAGCTCTGCTCGGCAACCACTATCAGATGAAGAAATCCTGCACAACATTTTCAATCCTGTCTCTGCGCCATTCATAAGGACAACGCCAATAGTTGAAGAACCCTGTCCAGCTGGACCGTCGGCGCCGGAGCAGGAAGCTGAAGAAGAATTCACCTTGGGGGAGCCAGAGATCCCCATGCGACCTTCCACCATGTAAGTATCTTATCGAGCAGTACGGAATGTGCCTTCGTAATATACTGTTGTGACTGACAAAGTTATTGTTTCAGAGTTGAAGAGATACCATCAACCAGGGAAGAACCCTCAGTCGACCATACAGCCGTAGAGCCAGAGGCCACAGTGCCCGAAGAACCCAGGGCGATGCCAGAAACAACCCTGCCGGTAGTTCAAACGGCTGTGCCATCAGACCTGCCAGTACCAAGAGGAGCACAAGTTGAAGAAACAGTTGCTGAGGTGCTGGCAGACATTGAACATCTGGTCACACAGGCGGTAATTGAAGAGTCAGAACAAGAACGCCGTGACCAGAACTCTGCGGAGCCCCCGAGCGTCACAGAAACAACCCAGACCAGGGCAGAAGCAGAGTGCTCAAGGGGTAAACAAGCTAAAGCATCAACCCAATTGCAAAATATTGAAGAAATCCTCAGAGTACCCAGGGGTACTGGAGCCGAAGAAGAGATCGGTAGCTTCCGCATCGGGAGCTACGATCCAATGCTCAATCCAAATCCGCAAAGCTTCGAGTACATCTTGGACGCGGAGGAGGATGAGCAGCATATTGACAGGGGATTGTACCATGCCGAGAGGGCAGTAGCCTACTTCAAGGTCAGTGAAACAACCCTGTTCTTGTTGAGGTTTTTCCTCTGAATGAAGCGACGTCGGAGGGCACGGTTGCGGTTGCGCTCGACACGGAGTTCTCGGTCCGCATCGGTCTCTCCTTCCTCAGTTTGAGCGTCGTCGGAGACGACTTCCTCGTCGCTGTGATCATTGAGGATCACGCAGGACTGGCGACCGGGGTTGTTAGGCCCGGTTTTTCTATTACTCATGGCAACAGGGAGTTCTCTGCCCTCTTGGAAGGGGAGCAGAGGTAGAATGTCCCGTACCGTGGAGGGTACGTTTGCTTCGAGGAGAGCCACCTCGGGATCCATGTCAGGCCAATGAACGATAACCCCCGAGGGAGTTGAGGTCATGACAAGATCCGAGGTTGCTTGGCGAGATTGTAGAACCTTCTTCTTCAGGTGCTTCTGGTAGATCGCGGCTGAGTTCGTTAGCCCGAAGGGAAACTGAGACGCGCACGATCCACGCGGTGAAGTCTTCATCCCGCGGGAGCTTGAACCAGAGTTCCTGGGTACCCGCGGGGTTGCTGTCACGGTCCTGATCGTTGAACCCTGGCGGGAATCGGAGGTGATCCGGAGTCTGCCGGGGAGTCGTGGACACGTGGCTTGATCCTGACCCTTGACAGGGGTCGAGTTGACGTGGTCAGCCCGGGCTTGAATCTGCTTCGGGCGCCATGTACTCCTCCGAGTAGGAGACAATCCAGAGATCGTGTCGGAATTTGAGGTTTTCCGAGATCCTCGCGGAGTGGTTTGCGCGTGTGGCGAAGCTGGTGCAGCCACCACGTCGCGCAGTTGGTGTTGGAGCTCGCCTTCCTGGTTTGCGATGCAAAGTCAGGAGCCGAATACGAAGGAGGCGCCTGCCTCGAACTTGGTGACGATGGAGGCGCTGAAGGAAGCCATCGACTCTTTAATGAGGACTCGACGAGTAGATCCCCACGGACGGCGCCAAAGTGTCGGCGATTTATGCTGACTAGGTTCTCGAGGGGATGCCCCGAGAGAAGGGTTTAGGGAGAAGTCGTCGAGAATCTAGAGCCGAAGGTGACAAGAGACGATTTAGACAGGTTCGGGTCACCGGAGCGTAATACCCTACGTCCTGTATGGTGTATCTTGTATTGATGAGATTATTTTCGAGGGGGTCCCTGCCTCCCCTTATATAGTCCGGAGGGCAGGGTTACATGGGACCGTATAGGACTAGGAGTCTTTTACAAGTTTATCTCTAATTTCCTGATATAGTCTATCCAAACCGACTAGGACTAATCCTTGTCTTGTGCGTCAAGTCTTGTACGTGGGCTGGCCCATAGGATGGGCCGCCAGGGTTGTTTAGTCCGTCAGGACTACACCCACAAGCGCCGTCGCGCGCCGTCGTTTGAACGCCGGCGTCGCCCCCTTCTAACCCTAGCCGCTAGATCTTGATCCGACGGTCGAGATTAGATCGAATCTAATCCCGTACCGGTCAGCAGAGTCAGCCGAGGCACTTTTGCAAAAGAGCTCTTCTCCTTTCTAGAAATCAACCCACGGTCCTGTCTAGTTCAAAAATAATTCGATTTAGGTCATGTTTCTTCTAGTTTAGCCCCTGTCTTCTTTAGATTTCAAACCCGCCGTCCTTTAGGGTTGCTTTACTCTTGAGTCCTTCTGTTTCTATATAACATTATATTTTAGGTCCCTGGTTTCTTCTGTTTAAGCCCCTGGAAAGTTAGATTTAGTTCAAAGAAGCCCCTAAACATTGTTTTAGCCATAGTTTGACCGTTTTAAATCCGTTTTGAGTGATCTTTGCGCTCACGCGATTGTCTCTGCATCAAGAGTAGTTCTAGACACGTCTTTAAAAGTTGTATGGTGTATTGTTTTGCTTTTATTGATTGAATGCCTTTTATTGATTGAATGCTTGTGCGAATCGTGTAGAGAACGGTCCGTTCGAGAGAGATCAAGATCAAGTCAACGAGGAGGAGCCGCAGTGCTTTGAAGAAGGCAAGTGGATTTCTCCCTCAGCATACTATTTTGAACCTATACACATTGCATGACAATAAAGTTTATCTTCATGTTCGCGTTGCATTAATTTGATGGGTCCTATGTAAGGATGACTAGTCTTTTACACCTAAGCCTTGATACACCAGATTTACTTTTATGGGTAGCTATGCTAGATGCTTAACCTTGGTTTATGATGAGCTCTATCCAACATTGATGAATATCCTTATTGTTATATCTTGTAATGATAATTCAAGATTACTTTGTTAATCGGAACATGGAGAACCACCCAGGATTAATCGTACAACCACAATACTACATGGCTCTCGTCTTGGCTAATTAATTAGAAACCTTGGTTAGGAATGATCTTACCGAAAGGGCATGGGGGTGGCGGTTGATGGTATATAGCCCGGTCCTCTCGGGAAGTGGGCTTAGCTAAGACACTATACCCGTTAGGGAGGGTTATGCCTGCTTCCGATCCGGAAACCTTAGCGAATTGTTTCTAACTAGAGAATCTTTGTAAAGGCCTCGTAGCGTCCCTATGCAGTCACACCTTGGTAGTGTGGTACGTGCCTGATCAGCACAGCGTGGTTGGGTCTAAAGTTCTTCAGAGCTTTTACGCGAATTGTGGTGAAAGTGTACAACCTCTGCAGAGTGTAAAACTGTTATAACAGCCGTGTTCGCGGTCATGAACGGCCTGGACTCTCACGTGATTAATCTATCGGAATATGAAATCAAATTGTTGCATGCATATGTTATTGGTTATGCTCATGGTTTACTTTATGCTAATATATGGATTGGTATATACTTATATTTTAGTAAATAGTTGTTTGTTAATAAAACTTGACCAACTAAAATGTTGACCGCTATAAACCAAGCCTCTCCTTGATAGCTTGCATATTTCCCCCACTTATTGAGTACCAACCATAAGTGTACTCATCCTTGCTTATATTGGATCAGAAGGTAATAATGGAGCGGAGTACCTCAGCGATCTTGATGAGTTCTAGGCGTGTGTTCCACCAGTCAGATGTCTGTGAAGTGCTTTTGGAGTTATCGTCTTTAGTTATCGTGTGAACCAATTTATTTTGGCCTTCGTGCCTTTAGATGTGAGTGTAGTAAGTACTATATTTATCAGTTATTCGTTTGAGTACTATTTCTGTTATTCACTCACTGTCTATTATATGTGTGTAATTTGATCCTGGCGCACATATGACATGCATCTGGTTTTCTTTCGAAAACCAGGTGTGACATGCAGGTTCTCCACCGCTCGGGGGCCATCCAGCCAGCGTCTCTAGTCTCCCGACGGCCTAGATGGCTCGTTGTGTTGCCTCTCGTGGCTTGCTGCTTCACCTGGCCGGCCATCGCTGTTCTTGGTGTTGACGGAGAGTGCAAGAAGAGAAATCGAAGAGACCAGAGAAGAGTCTATGGTCGTATATGCGTGAAAGAAATACTTCCATGAAACAAGCAAGCAAGCTAGAGAGGAAACCTTGTATCAGTTCGCCGAGGTGCTATCCGCCCAGAGACGAAAAAAAGAAAGCTGGAGAGAGGAGAGAAGGGAGATGAGAGGAAGAAAATATTGCGGGTCCTACTCCAGGAAACCATGAGTTGAGAAAGACAGCTTCTAGGTTGATGTCTAGTTGACGGGGCACCATAGACACTGGCCATGGAAACCATGGGTTGGGAATGGCCTTAGTTTACTAACACTATATTAAATGTACATAATACATTATTATTTTCCTTTGCAATACGGATTAATTGCATCAATCAATGAAACTTAATGAAGGTTCCATTTTTTGCAAGGATCACTAAAGTTTTCATGTAGTGCGGCACTACTTAGGCAATGCGGAAGGGCAACTTAAAAAATAACTCTTGGTAAGATTTATACCAAACTGTAAACAAATACGCATGTTTAAAACACACCCATTTCTACTTGTACATTTATACCTCGATTGAAACAGATTATCAGCTTTATTGTTCTTTTAATAGCCAAAATGGTGACTTAGCTAGGAAGGGAATGAAGTGGGAATCCTTCACTAATTAAGAAGGATTATTATTATTTCAGTTCTCTAGCACCATGTCAGTATGGTCCTTTCTTTTAAGCAGGAGGTAATTAGGACAGTTTCGCAGGCCTATTCCCCGGCACTGCTGGGATCCAGGCACTTGTCCGTCTTCTCCTTGATTTGGTGAGATATCGGCCCCTCGCGCCATAACAAAACCTCGCCGAGATAAAAAAAAAAAAGTGGTTATACAGTATTCACTAGTATTTTCTTTGCTCGTCGTGATTTTCACTTTAGCCTTTTCTTCCTTGCTAACTTGAATTGTGGGTCCCACAATGGGCTGTACCATACAAGCAAGGTGCCATGGGTAATACAAAACATATGGTATCAAAAGCATTGCATGATCAAGTGGAGTTAGTTTAATTTTATGGTTTCAAAAACAGCATCCATCCCATCAACTCCTTCCCCGTGTTGTTCGTGTCCCACTGATTCCATACCGTTCTTATTTTTGTATCATTGTTTCTTTAGTGGTGGCCTAGTGCCTCCCCCTCGCAGGATTCCTTCCAGTCAACCTGGTAAGCCACGGTCCTGGAGACAATATTTGATGCTTTTAAATATATGCACCTGAATTTTTATCTTGTCTGAAAATATTTCGTTTAGGCATATACAAACAAGTTGTACTAGAAACATAATCTTACTGTTTATTTAATCAAAATATTTGTATTCAACATCAGATTTTACTATAAGAATGCATCACGCGACTAATCTGATACCTTTTAAAAGTTCTAGGGACATATATAAGTCCTGGTCTGTTGTGCATTGTATCCGGACAAATGACAATGTTCAGATTAGAAGAAATAAAGTTTAGACTAACACATTATTGTGATACTTTATCCCAATGACAGTAATATATGTAATGTCGAGTTACGTGCAATTATATTATTATTAACTTTGCAGTATGTGACACGCATCACGATATCACATGATTAATGTTTGAATTCGTGGAAGAATCAGCAGTCTGATCAAGAAGTCTAGTCATAAAGCAAAAAAGTTATGGGTCCTTAATTGAGTCTCAGCCTCTGCGGTCAGCTGGCTCGAGAGGTGAGACCTTGACTTTGCTTATGGCGCCTCTAGTGACATCGCCAGCCCCGTCTGATGTGGGTAGATACAGAGAAGAGAGGGAATCATCGCTAGAGACCAATAAATTGCTGATCGATTTCTCGTTCTCCATGAAAATGAGTGGATGATGGATGGGACCTGTAGGAGAGGGATTATATAATTGTTTTTCTTTTCTTCTCTGAGCCCCATAGCGGTAGGCGCGGGCGAGCTCCGGCGGCGCAAGAAGGGGCCAGTGAACAGGTGGGAGAGAGAGAGAGAGAGAGAGAGAGAAGTGGAGGTCGAGAAACAAGATTAGGGTTTCTTTGTTTATTTGGGCTATGGGCTGTTGTAGTTTATGTTGTTGGATTACATGGCTTTATCGAGCCTTTTTTGTGCTAACCCAAAATCCATGTCGTGCCCATGCCGACACTACGGGTCGGGCACATGGTCCAGGCATGACCCTGCCCTCGGGTCGAGCCAGGCACTAGCTCTAAGGGTTCAGGGCCGGGCTAGCCTAGTGTCGTGCCTTTTTGGACCGGGGCCGGGCCAGCCCAGCGTGCATAGCCCATTTGGCCATCTATAGTCTTGACAACTACTACGACACCCAAATTTCCTAATTAGTCACCTTTCACAAGAAGAGCAAGGCCAAATAGAGAGAAAACACACTACTGCAGATAAGATGTTCAGAGGCGGTCAAAAACCATTTCTAGAGGCGGTTTTTGTGTCCGCCTCCGAACTGGGGCTTTGTTAATAGACATTAACAGAAGCGGTTGTATAACCGCCTCCGTTAATCCAGAAAAAAATAAAAAAATCAAAAACCCTAAACAGGCCCACCAAGCCCATCTAGGGCCCGCCCAGCCCATCCAGGGTGCACCACTGCCGCCCGCCGCCGCTCCGCCAGATCAGGGCCGCTCTGGCCTAGATCCGCCGCCACGACTCCAGATCCGCCTGCTCCACATCGTTGCCCGCCTTGGCGAGCTCACGTGGCGCTTGGGCTCGCGCCGCTTACTCTGCCTTGGCGAGCTCGAGCTCCCACTCAGGCGCCACATTGACGAGCTCTTTCTCTGCGCCGCGCACCCCTCTCCTCGCCGCCAGCCCTCGCGATGCGCATTGAAGGAGGAGGAGGTGCGCTCGCCCTCATGCCCCGCGTCAAAGGTGGTGGAGGTGCGCTCGTCCATGCGCCAAGTCTCGGAGGTGGAGGAGGTGCGCTCGCCCATGCGCCGAGCGTCGGAGGTGGAGGATGCGCCGAGCGTCGGAGGTGGAGGATGCGCCGAGCGTCGGAGGTGGAGGAGGCGCCGAGCGTCGGAGGTGGAGGAGGGGCGCTTGAGCGTCAGAAGTGGCATCAGAGGAGAGGCGCTGGTGGTGAGGAGGCGTTGTCGGATGAGGGAGAGGGAGAAGGAAAGAGAAAGGGAAAAATGAGGAAGCCTAACCCTAGGGATGATATATATATGGTATGCATGTTATCGGGCCGAGCTTGGCGCTTTGGCCTTTTGGGTTTTAGGAGGCAGACATTATAAGACATCCGTCTCTGAAAATAGATTTATGGAGGCAGACACCTTAAGACAACCGCCTCCGAAAATAGATGATTTTATGAGGCGGTTATTTTAAAATGTCCGCCTTTGAAAATTCATTTTTTGAGGCGGTCAGATACAAACGCCTCCTAAAATAAAAGGTGTCCGTCTCCGTTAATGCCTAGGATTAACGGAGGTGCACAGATTTTGTGTCCGCCTCTGAAAATAGAACTACAGTGTCTCCTAAAATCCTATTTGTAGTAGTGACAAAGAAACACGCTCTTTTGGTCATTGGGCTTTGCTATTTTTTAGGGTTTATATAAGGTTAAGCGCACTAAGAAATGGGTCATAATCAGTATGAGGACCATGGGAACCTGACATCTGGCCTTTTGGAATGATGTTTGGATGCATATTTAACTGATCTAGTTTCCATGCTGCTTAGTATTTCCAAAACTCATGGATACAACTTTGTTGAACTGGTTATTTTCGACACAATATTCTCCAACCCATGTGCCACTCCTGTCATCTCCATGGCATGGAGGCGCCCAAGACAACCCAAGGTATATTTGAATTCACCAAGATCCTCGACAAGACCGGTCTGGCCAAGTTTCATCGAGACGCGACAAGAAGGCCTCTCCATGCCACACGTGAGATGCTCGTGTGATGGCGCGTCACTACTACAAAAAAAAGGTTTTAGAGAACACTCTCTTTTTTAGCTCATAGGCGGACAGGCGAAATGACCGCCTCTGTTAATTATTGCCGGCCGCATCCGGCTGATGGCCTGGCCGCAGCCGGGCAACCGGCACTGTTAATCATTAAGGAAGGGGCGGTGTGTAGCGATCTCACCCGAGAAATGGGCCCACTTAAGTATATTCCACCTTCCATTGGTGCTAATATACAAAATGTTCCCAAGTGCGGATTCGACCGTCGAGTCAAGCTCGACCAACGGCTACTGAAGATCGTCCGTCCATACGCTCACTCGAAGGTGAGTTCCAAAGATCACATCATTCCACAATTCAAATTACAACAAGTCTTAGAGTTATTACAACCAAATTGAAATGATAAATAAATAGTTTGAGTTCATGCAGCGGAAAGTAAACGAGATACTAGCGACGATCCATAGTATCGTCACGATGAAGTCAGCCGTGACGCTACTCCTCACGATCCTCGGGAGAGGTCGGCTCCCACTCGATGCTGTAACCAGGAGGAAGCTGGGAGGCCCAAGCCATAGAGGCAGCTACCTCCTGAGGGGATGGTCCTGAAAATTTAGCCACAAGCAAGGCTGAGTATACTAGTTATACTCAACAAGACTTAACCGACTGGTGATCACTACATCACCGACTCCTACGATGAGAGGCTGTTTGGCTAGTGGGGTTCTTTTGCCAAAAGCGACTAAGCTGTTTTCTACTTTCTTTATCTTGATTTTAACTTCTTTAGTCTATCCATTCTAGGTGAGCCTAGCTAAACAATCAGTTTTGCAATACAATTATTTCATACAAAGATTTCATCCTTCCAAGTTTCACTTCATAATATGTCATACATCGGTCAAGCAGTCTCATTAACCGCGAGAAGCGGACAGTTCGAACCGAATTTACTACCTGGCCAGGGAAAACCCAAACATACGGAATGGTTGGAAATGCCAACACACCCCAATCCTTTCTCCTCTCTCTGCGAGTGGCTCCCGAGTCCCACTGCCTCAGGGTAAAGGTTCACCACTACTGGGACTCACGCAACTACCCTCATGTGCCCATGGGATAACGTTTCCAAGACAGAGAGCTGTCGGACCTGCTCGCATCAATCGGATACCGGGACTTACCGGTCCCATAAACCGTGCATATGTGTGGTACGTTCAAACGCTTGACACAAAAGTACCACATGTTTCCACTTAAAACATCGATAGACGGGTATCTACAATCATCCGTCCATCATCTCTAGTGTTTCTGATATGAGTAGTCATACAACTCCTATATCTCGCGAGTGTCGGAAAACACTCGACTTCTATCGTTCCTAAGCATAGCGACTATCGAACCTAACATACTAGTGTTCAATCAAAGGAACCTATGATCATGCAATCTAGGGTTTCATTCAACTCCTTGAAACTTAAATGCACAAACATATAATCAAGTAAATGGCGTAAGTAAAGTTAGGTTATGCTCCGGGGCTTGCCTTCCGGCTCGAAGCGGTACTCCTGCTCGGGGCTCGGATCCACGTGCACCACGTTCACCTCGGACTCCTGGGCGATCTCCTCGGCAGCGGGGACTAGCTCGTAGACTCCGTCGGCGAGACCCGAATCTATACGGAATGCATGAAATGCTTAAGTATCGAGATTTAAACAATTAGGGTTTATTTAAATCTTGGTTAATGAATTGGAAAGGATAAACATTAATTATAAGTGAATATATCCTTTTCATTTGAACCTTTACTTTGATTTTAAAGTTTTAGGTTTTTCTCTTTTCTTTTCTTTTTCTTCTCTTTTCCTTTCTTTTTCTTCTCTTTTCTTTTCTTTTCTTTTCCCTTATTCAAGTCCCTTTTCGATTATTCAAAAGGTGAACTTAGGAAATTTATGTTCATGTACCATTTGGCCAGAGGCTTGCTCATGCCAAGGCAGGAGCTTAGCCCAAAGTTTGGCTCAAGATAATTTTTCTATAATTTATAAAAATTATTCTTATCTTTTTGCCTAAAAACAACTAAAATCCTACAAAAATAATTACAAGGTTTTTGTTCACACCACTTGGCACAGTGACTTAGGGTACCAAGAGTGATCTATCTGCAAGTTTGCATGTGATATTGATTTATGGTTATTTTTGTGGAATTTCACCATGTTTAAACTACCAAAATCATTTAGCCATTTTCCAGTGTCCAAAAATTACCATTTTCATTTTTCTAAGGTTTCTTAGGTCCTGATTTAGTTTCTGGGTGAAGGAGATGATTTCTCACTGAGTAATTTATTTTCTGTGATTTATTTGCCAAAACAGCAGGGTATATGTTTGGAAAATCATAACCCTAAATCCACTGGGAATTTTTGTGCACCCTTTGCGCATTAGGCTAATGATAATCACCCTAACAACATATCCCAAGCTCAGCTCCAGTGTATGTGTAGATTTTGAACTATGATGAAATGTGCTCAAACTGAAATGAATTTATATTTCAAAATCTACAGCTCAACTAGGTGAGGTGCAAAGGAAGAAGTTGGCCTTCTAGATTCACTGGTCACTACAAAATTGGTTTGGCATTTTTATGATTTTTCTACGATTTTCTACGAATTTTTGAAGATCTCAGCGAATTAAACCTAAAAGATAGAATCTATTTTACGCTGTGAACCCTAGGGTTTTTGAATGTCTTACAAACAAGTCCCTGCATTTTACAGTCGGCCCCCTGGAAAGAGGTTGAAGACACACAGGGATCCCTGGGCTCGCCGGCGTGGTTACGCCGGCCAAACGGCGGCGAGACCGGGCCGGGGAAGTGGGGGGAAAAGGAGAGGGGCTCACCGTGATTCGTTTGAGCTAGGTCTCGAGGTCGGGGATGGCCGGAAACGGGGTCAACGACGGCGGTGGCGGCTCGGCTTGCTCCGGCGAGCGGCGACCGGCGGCGTCGGGGTCGGAGAAGGTCGGGGAAGAGGTCTTTGAGCACCAGAGCGGCACGGTGAAGCTATTGGTTCCCTCGGTTCGGCCGGAGGAGGAGTGGAGCGGACTGTGCACGTGCGCGGGCGGCGGCGGAAGCTCTGTGAACTCCGGCGAGCGATTTCGGCGTGGAAGAGAGGGGGAACTGTTTGGGGCTTTAAGTAGGAGCGAGAGGGGAGGGAAGGGGTGCTCGGGCAGCACGGGATGGAGGCTGGGGCAGCTCGGTGAGCTGTCGCGGCGACAGCGGCTTGTCGCGGCCGTGTTGGCGCCGTGCGCGGCGTCAACGTACGCGCGCAGGCGTGCTGCAGGCGGCAGGCGCGCGTGGGCGAGGGGAGAAGAGACAGGGCGAGGAAAAGGAGACGGCGTGGTCGCGAAAGTCGCACGACGGACCGGTGGGCAACGGCGGCGACGGCAATATCCGGCGGTCCGCGGCGGCGACGCGACGGCGAGCGCGGGAGTCAGCGCTACAGTGCGCCTCAGGCCACGCGGGCTGGCCAGACGCGTGCTCCGTGAGCGGAGACATGCAGCCGCGCCATTGGCCGGCGCAGTCGAGGACGGCCGTTGGCAGAGCGCTGCCGGCGGCGAGCGCGGGCACGCGCGAGCGCGGCGTGAGCGTCCCGTGGGCGCGCCCTTTTCAAGCTTGGACCAGGCGCTTCGACCATGCGCTTCGAGCTTGGATCGCAAGCTCGAGCTTTCCGAGCCTCGAGCGTGACGGAAACGCCACTCGAGGGTGAATGCCCCTCGAGCTTGGCTGCGGAGCCTCGAGGGTGACGGAAACGCCGCTCGAGGGTGAATGCCCCCCTCGAGCTTGGCTGCGGAGCCTCGAGGGTGACTGAAACGCCGCTCGAGGGTGAATGCCCACCTCGAGCTTGGCTGCGGAGCCTCGAGGGTGACGGAAACGCCGCTCGAGGGTGAATGCCCCCCTCGAGCTTGGCTGCGGTGCCTCGAGCGTGACGGAAATTACCGCTCGAGGGTGAATGCCCCTCGAGCTTGGCTGCGGAGCCTCGAGCGTGACGGAAATCACCGCTCGAGGGTGAATGCCCCTCGAGCTTGGCTGAGGTTCCATTTTAGCTTTTGAATTTGAATTGAAAAATTCAAATTCCAAAGTTAGGGTCTGAAATTTGAGATACTTCCAAACATTTTTAGGCTATGGTTTCAAAAGGGAAGATGCTTGGTTTGGTCTCTCCTTCAAATTTTGCATTGGCCAAAATTCAAGTTCTTATATAAAATTTAAAGGTTTTTGTTTTGCCTCTTTTTGGGGTGTTTTTAATTTCTTATCGAATTCCTTTTAGCATTTCTTTTGATTTCTTTCTTTCAATTAACCTTGGTTAGGCTTGATTACTTGTTTAGCTTAGCTTAATCATTGTTTTAGTGTTAATTAACACCAGGGGTGTTACAGCCTACCCCCCTTAAAAGAATCTCGTCCCGAGATTCGGAGGAGGAGAAAAATGGAACTTTTCACTAGAAAGAAAAGGCGTTACTCAAAGAACACAGATACAACACACCAAAGTCCTACAAGATTCACAACTCGAAGATGATAACTGATACAAGATCTCTCAGACGGCATCACGGCGCTCATGCGGGAGCGGGCGATGAATGTAGATATGGAAAGCTAAGATTATCAAAATCTCGCATAGGAAACAAAAGTAATATACCAACACTGTCCACTGAACTCCGAGACCAATCGGGGGAAAGAAAGGGAAAGACATGGGTGGTGGCGAAGGTTGAAAACTTCCTTGCTTGTCGACTTCAATCTTGCGGAATCCTCTGGTGGCTTCTGCTCGAATTCCTTTGGTGAGGTTGGGGTCGTGGATCTTGGTGAAGCGGCAAGGTAGGTTGTGAAGAGGGCACTTCCTTGTGGATTCACGGAGAGTAGCTTGCTCAGCGAGGAAGAGAACACATGGTGGGGATGGATGACCTGGGGCACCGTGGAGGTTGCCAGAGGGAAACGAGAACGGCGGAGTGGTGTTGCTTAAGTGGAGCGGCGTGGAGTGGTGGTAGCCGGTGGAGGGGTCACTTTTATCGACGGCCGGGGTGGAGGAATGGTGGTGGCGTGTCGACATCGTCAGGTAGGGGCCGGCGGGGCGATGGCGTGAGAGCGGCGCATGGCGCGGTAGTGGCCGGCATCGAGATGCCCTGGCGATGGGACAGTGGTACGGCGACGAATACGTGGGCGATGGCGGTGGGAAAAACGAAGGCGACTGTGGCGAACCGGCGAACGAGGCAGAGCACACGGCGCACGGATACGGAGGAGGTCAACTGGCCCGTGAGACCTTGCGGTGATGGCGGGAAAAACAGGGTAGGCGGTCCTTGAAATGGCCAGTCATGGTAGAATGCTTAAACATATAGAAGTCAAGGTAATGTAGTTTAAAACGTCAAAGGAGGTTTACGCAATAAAATTTCATCTCAACGAGAAGTGGTGAAAACAATTTAATCAAGACATGAAATTTGAAGTGTACTGAATCAGAGATAAAAAGGTTTGGACGGTAACACACCATAATGGAATAGGGCATGGCTCAGGCTCGGGATCCAAGATTTCTACTATTGACTGAAGTTAGTGCATGGAAAATGATCCTCTTACGCTTGAAGTTGTCGGTCCACTATTATTTTAGTCACTTACGGACTGATCATGAAGAAAGATAACACGAGGAGTAACCATAGGTTTATCTGTTTTCCGTTTCCCAAGAGAAAACAACTGGATTTAGAAGGGCTGGACCAAGAAAAGTGGAGGGAAGTCGTTTACATTTTCTTGCTTCAAGGGAATTGTCAAAGAGCAGAGCACACGGGAAAGATATCAGAGCTTGAATGAAAGGACAACTTTTGTGGACAGATAGCGGGCTCGTAGATGAAAAGCGGTAGCTCCCAGCTCCAACATTTGAAACTTTTTATCTTTGCTCGGGAAAAGAAAAACTAGTGCCCACTAACTGTGGCATTCAGCTTAGCACCAAAACCACTTGGAAGGGATTGAAAATTTAGTTTCACCAACGCTGCTTTGTTGTTTTTCATAAACCGAGGTATATGATTTTGGGCATAACTTGAATTATAATAATCCAAGTTCTTATTTTTGGCGTGACATTTGTTTATAAAAATTTCACACAACTTTGTTATTTGAATTTAGGACAGGTTCAACTGATATGGGGGTATAGAAATGACATTTCAATTTATTGTCCCTTGTAGATTTCAGCAACACAAGGTTACAATTCAATTCATAAATTTGATTTGATCGGTTGGGTGTTGACTCTCTTAAGTTTATTATTATTCTGGTTTTAGTTAAGAGATGCATGCAAGACCTAAACGTCCTCACATCTTAAGCCAGACTTGACTTTCGGAGTTAGTGCCGGTGGCTAGGCATAGACGCGTCTCTCTCTATAGATCTAGTCGGACTCCTACTCGTAAACCTTACGTACCAGTCAGAGGACTTGCGACGAAAGCCTTTTAAAGATTGGGTTTCATGGAAGAGCAACCATCACTCCTAAGTTAGACTATGCCACCTAACAAAGCGCAACCCTTAACCCTTAAGGACTTCACGTTCTAGTTTTATCCTTAACGATCCTATACGTTTTATTCCTTTTGCTTAGGCGCAATGGAATCGGGGTTTGGTAGATTTTATTTTAGAAACCATTGGTTAGGGTCTGATGTTTTCTTTGGAGTGTATGAACGTCGGCTCTGATACCAGCTGTAGCGATCTCACCCGAGAAATGGGCCCACTTAAGTATATTCCACCTTCCATTGGTGCTAATATACAAAATGTTCCCAAGTGCGGATTCGACCGTCGAGTCAAGCTCGACCAACGGCTACTGAAGATCGTCCGTCCATACGCTCACTCGAAGGTGAGTTCCAAAGATCACATCATTCCACAATTCAAATTACAACAAGTCTTAGAGTTATTACAACCAAATTGAAATGATAAATAAATAGTTTGAGTTCATGCAGCGGAAAGTAAACGAGATACTAGCGACGATCCATAGTATCGTCACGATGAAGTCAGCCGTGACGCTACTCCTCACGATCCTCGGGAGAGGTCGGCTCCCACTCGATGCTGTAACCAGGAGGAAGCTGGGAGGCCCAAGCCATAGAGGCAGCTACCTCCTGAGGGGATGGTCCTGAAAATTTAGCCACAAGCAAGGCTGAGTATACTAGTTATACTCAACAAGACTTAACCGACTGGTGATCACTACATCACCGACTCCTACGATGAGAGGCTGTTTGGCTAGTGGGGTTCTTTTGCCAAAAGCGACTAAGCTGTTTTCTACTTTCTTTATCTTGATTTTAACTTCTTTAGTCTATCCATTCTAGGTGAGCCTAGCTAAACAATCAGTTTTGCAATACAATTATTTCATACAAAGATTTCATCCTTCCAAGTTTCACTTCATAATATGTCATACATCGGTCAAGCAGTCTCATTAACCGCGAGAAGCGGACAGTTCGAACCGAATTTACTACCTGGCCAGGGAAAACCCAAACATACGGAATGGTTGGAAATGCCAACACACCCCAATCCTTTCTCCTCTCTCTGCGAGTGGCTCCCGAGTCCCACTGCCTCAGGGTAAAGGTTCACCACTACTGGGACTCACGCAACTACCCTCATGTGCCCATGGGATAACGTTTCCAAGACAGAGAGCTGTCGGACCTGCTCGCATCAATCGGATACCGGGACTTACCGGTCCCATAAACCGTGCATATGTGTGGTACGTTCAAACGCTTGACACAAAAGTACCACATGTTTCCACTTAAAACATCGATAGACGGGTATCTACAATCATCCGTCCATCATCTCTAGTGTTTCTGATATGAGTAGTCATACAACTCCTATATCTCGCGAGTGTCGGAAAACACTCGACTTCTATCGTTCCTAAGCATAGCGACTATCGAACCTAACATACTAGTGTTCAATCAAAGGAACCTATGATCATGCAATCTAGGGTTTCATTCAACTCCTTGAAACTTAAATGCACAAACATATAATCAAGTAAATGGCGTAAGTAAAGTTAGGTTATGCTCCGGGGCTTGCCTTCCGGCTCGAAGCGGTACTCCTGCTCGGGGCTCGGATCCACGTGCACCACGTTCACCTCGGACTCCTGGGCGATCTCCTCGGCAGCGGGGACTAGCTCGTAGACTCCGTCGGCGAGACCCGAATCTATACGGAATGCATGAAATGCTTAAGTATCGAGATTTAAACAATTAGGGTTTATTTAAATCTTGGTTAATGAATTGGAAAGGATAAACATTAATTATAAGTGAATATATCCTTTTTCATTTGAACCTTTACTTTGATTTTAAAGTTTTAGGTTTTTCTCTTTTCTTTTCTTTTTCTTCTCTTTTCCTTTCTTTTTCTTCTCTTTTCTTTTCTTTTCTTTTCCCTTATTCAAGTCCCTTTTCGATTATTCAAAAGGTGAACTTAGGAAATTTATGTTCATGTACCATTTGGCCAGAGGCTTGCTCATGCCAAGGCAGGAGCTTAGCCCAAAGTTTGGCTCAAGATAATTTTTCTATAATTTATAAAAATTATTCTTATCTTTTTGCCTAAAAACAACTAAAATCCTACAAAAATAATTACAAGGTTTTTGTTCACACCATTTGGCACAGTGACTTAGGGTACCAAGAGTGATCTCTCTGCAAGTTTGCATGTGATATTGATTTATGGTTATTTTTGTGGAATTTCACCATGTTTAAACTACCAAAATCATTTAGCCATTTTCCAGTGTCCAAAAATTACCATTTTCATTTTTCTAAGGTTTCTTAGGTCCTGATTTAGTTTCTGGGTGAAGGAGATGATTTCTCACTGAGTAATTTATTTTCTGTGATTTATTTGCCAAAACAGCAGGGTATATGTTTGGAAAATCATAACCCTAAATCCACTGGGAATTTTTGTGCACCCTTTGCGCATTAGGCTAATGATAATCACCCTAACAACATATCCCAAGCTCAGCTCCAGTGTATGTGTAGATTTTGAACTATGATGAAATGTGCTCAAACTGAAATGAATTTATATTTCAAAATCTACAGCTCAACTGGGTGAGGTGCAAAGGAAGAAGTTTGCCTTCTAGATTCACTGGTCACTACAAAATTGGTTTGGCATTTTTATGATTTTTCTACGATTTTCTACGAATTTTTGAAGATCTCAGCGAATTAAACCTAAAAGATAGAATCTATTTTACGCTGTGAACCCTAGGGTTTTTGAATGTCTTACAAACAAGTCCCTGCATTTTACAGTCGGCCCCCTGGAAAGAGGTTGAAGACACACAGGGATCCCTGGGCTCGCCGGCGTGGTTACGCCGGCCAAACGGCGGCGAGACCGGGCCGGGGAAGTGGGGGGAAAAGGAGAGGGGCTCACCGTGATTCGTTTGAGCTAGGTCTCGAGGTCGGGGATGGCCGGAAACGGGGTCAACGACGGCGGTGGCGGCTCGGCTTGCTCCGGCGAGCGGCGACCGGCGGCGTCGGGGTCGGAGAAGGTCGGGGAAGAGGTCTTTGAGCACCAGAGCGGCACGGTGAAGCTATTGGTTCCCTCGGTTCGGCCGGAGGAGGAGTGGAGCGGACTGTGCACGTGCGCGGGCGGCGGCGGAAGCTCTGTGAACTCCGGCGAGCGATTTCGGCGTGGAAGAGAGGGGGAACTGTTTGGGGCTTTAAGTAGGAGCGAGAGGGGAGGGAAGGGGTGCTCGGGCAGCACGGGATGGAGGCTGGGGCAGCTCGGTGAGCTGTCGCGGCGACAGCGGCTTGTCGCGGCCGTGTTGGCGCCGTGCGCGGCGTCAACGTACGCGCGCAGGCGTGCTGCAGGCGGCAGGCGCGCGTGGGCGAGGGGAGAAGAGACAGGGCGAGGAAAAGGAGACGGCGTGGTCGCGAAAGTCGCACGACGGACCGGTGGGCAACGGCGGCGACGGCAATATCCGGCGGTCCGCGGCGGCGACGCGACGGCGAGCGCGGGAGTCAGCGCTACAGTGCGCCTCAGGCCACGCGGGCTGGCCAGACGCGTGCTCCGTGAGCGGAGACATGCAGCCGCGCCATTGGCCGGCGCAGTCGAGGACGGCCGTTGGCAGAGCGCTGCCGGCGGCGAGCGCGGGCACGCGCGAGCGCGGCGTGAGCGTCCCGTGGGCGCGCCCTTTTCAAGCTTGGACCAGGCGCTTCGACCATGCGCTTCGAGCTTGGATCGCAAGCTCGAGCTTTCCGAGCCTCGAGCGTGACGGAAACGCCACTCGAGGGTGAATGCCCCTCGAGCTTGGCTGCGGAGCCTCGAGGGTGACGGAAACGCCGCTCGAGGGTGAATGCCCCCTCGAGCTTGGCTGCGGAGCCTCGAGGGTGACTGAAACGCCGCTCGAGGGTGAATGCCCACCTCGAGCTTGGCTGCGGAGCCTCGAGGGTGACGGAAACGCCGCTCGAGGGTGAATGCCCCCCTCGAGCTTGGCTGCGGTGCCTCGAGCGTGACGGAAATTACCGCTCGAGGGTGAATGCCCCTCGAGCTTGGCTGCGGAGCCTCGAGCGTGACGGAAATCACCGCTCGAGGGTGAATGCCCCTCGAGCTTGGCTGAGGTTCCATTTCAGCTTTTGAATTTGAATTGAAAAATTCAAATTCCAAAGTTAGGGTCTGAAATTTGAGATACTTCCAAACATTTTTAGGCTATGGTTTCAAAAGGGAAGATGCTTGGTTTGGTCTCTCCTTCAAATTTTGCATTGGCCAAAATTCAAGTTCTTATATAAAATTTAAAGGTTTTTGTTTTGCCTCTTTTTGGGGTGTTTTTAATTTCTTATCGAATTCCTTTTAGCATTTCTTTTGATTTCTTTCTTTCAATTAACCTTGGTTAGGCTTGATTACTTGTTTAGCTTAGCTTAATCATTGTTTTAGTGTTAATTAACACCAGGGGTGTTACACGGTGTAAGCCATCCGCCTGCGTTAATGTCCATTAACGGAGGTGGACTTTGTAACGCGACCGCCTCCGTTAATGATTAACAAAGGCGGTTGGTATTAACTGCCCGCCTCTGTTAATATATATTAACGGAGGCGGTTTCGTTATACGGCCCGCCTCCGTTAACCCCCTTTGTATAAACAGCACCCAGCACCCTTCTTCCTCCCGCGGCTCTTCCTCCATTTTTTTGTGTTTTGAGCTCAAAACACAAAAAAAAACACCATTTTAGAAGCGGGGAGGTTTTGTCCTTGGATTTGGTGAAGAGAAATACCACCGGAGGTAGAATTCTTTCTCTCTAAACTCTCACCTCTCTCTAATACTCTAGATCTCTCTCTAATCTAGATCTAGATCTACTCTCTAAATTTTCTCCTCACTCTTGTTATTATTTTTATTTTAGAGGTAGGAGGGAGGTTTGGACTTTGGATTTGGCGGGGATAATCGGAGGTTGAATAATATATTTCTTAATACTTTCTAATGTGCGCTCTCTGAAGTTTCATTTTCTAACCTTTTTAACTATCATCTTCACTCTTTCATATGCATGATTTATTAGGTGACGGTAATGGATAGAAGATAGTGGACGTACACTTTACCGAGGGTTGGCAACAATTTGACTTTTCTGCAGCATGTGAGAAAATTTGTTGCCATTGCGAAAAGGCATCGTCATAGTCTGGGTCGGGAGCGCACCATTTGTCCTTGTAATCAATACAAGAACAAATATGCGTAGGAAGACAATGTGGTACAATCTCATTTGATCCGTGGTTTCATCAAGGATTACACAGTGTGGAGATACCATGGTGAAATAGATGCTAGTACCGCCAGTGGTGCATCCGAACAAACCACATCGATGATAGAGACGGTGCATGGAGTAGGTCAACAGACTTCAGCATCATCAAATGTAAATTGTGATTATATCGGCATTGAGAATCTGCTCGAAGACATGGCCATGAGAGATAATGATGGCGGTGACGGGGATTGTGAGCAATCCGATGTTTTCGGGCCCGAAGATGTGGAAATATTTGAAAACATTGCTAACTGTATGGACCAAGATGGCATTCTGTTTGGGAATCCAAGATGGCTTGAGAATTTTAAAGAAATGAAGCTGGTTGCAATTGATCCGCTTTATAAGGACTGTCCTAAGCATTGGACGGTGTTGTGTTTTAACCTCCATTTGTTGATGCTGAAGTCTCGCCATGGGTGGTCTTATACTAATTTCAATAACCTCTTACTTATGCTTGCTGACACATACCCAAAGAATAACAAGGTGCATGCCGATACGTACGAAGCAAAGAAGATGATCTGTCCAGTTCGTGATGAAAATTAAAAAGATCAATGCTTGTATTAACCATTGTATCCTATATCAGGGCAACTACGAGAATTTACAGAGTTGTCTATACTACGGCGCAAGTCGGTACAAGAGGAATGCTGGTTGTCGCGCGGACGCTGATACTGAGGGACCAAATAAGAGAGGGTGCCAAAACAACATGAACAAGAATCGGATCTCGATTCCTAAGGACGAGGAATCAGAGGGTTACACGCAAAGAAAAAAGTCCTACACTTTCATTGTGGTACCTACCCGTGATCGATCACCTGCGTGCGCTATTTGGGAATCCAGAGACATCTCTTGTTGACCATGATTATTTCAGGACCAAAATAGGCATGCAATGATATTGATGTGTTCCTTGAGCCACTCATGGAAGACATGAAGAAGTTATGGGAAGACGGGGTTCACATGATGGATGTGCCCCTCAAGAAGCCGTTCACTCTTAATTAAAGCCATCATCTTTGTCATCATCACTGATTACAATGGTTTGTTTTCACTTTCAGGATAGATCAAAGGCAGGTTTGGTTGTTCCGTTTGCTTTGACGGCACCAGCTACACTTATCTTAGTGCATCGAAGAAGTTGGTGTACATGGGCCATAGGCGATTCCTACATAAAAAGCACAGGTACCGGCATCCATCGATGAATAAGTTGCACTCCTTGTCTGAATTACAGGCCACCAAAACCAAAAGCATCGTTTGACCACCTCACTCAGGACTGCCCGGAACAATTTGAAAATGGCAAGCTGATGTTGCCTATTGCCCAGCTCGTCGAGGAGTCGTGGGATGTTCGCAGGTTCCATATCTGGTGCATGCATGCTGTGAACGTAGGCATGAAGGAATTCATTGTGAGGGTGCCTAAGGCATACTTCCACTTGGAAGAGGATTGCTATCTCCCTATTGAGTTCAATGACTTGCTAACGTCGGGACCTCGACGTTGCCCAAGTCACCCTTTTTGCTCTATAAGTGGATGCACTTTCGTATCGTTTAAAGTTCTATAATGAAAGAAGCAATTTAATAATACCATGACAACAGCTTGTTCTTGCAGGATGCAACCATATGCGTGCAAGGAAGTAGGCGGTCCAGAAGACATTATTTTCCTATCTCCTATGCATATCACCCAGAGCGCCATCGTTGGGCATGATATACCTGACACGTATCCGGAGCTGGCAGATTTTGATAGGATGCAACGAGTGGAGATCTGGGCCCGCCTAAGAGGCGAGATCAAGTGGCTAAAAGGAGAATACCTGCTGAAAATCATGGGGATGATCAAGGGGAATGGGTGTAACCTGGCCGCCCACCGGTTCGGGTAAGTTGAAACGATGTTTGCTATTGTATCTACCTTTCATGTATTCAAGATTTGAGATCCATAATGTTTCTATGGTGCAGCCGCGTGGGAACCATGAGCTACTAGGTTGTATTTGCGATCTATCCTCGGGATGGAACGGCTATAGTATTCGACTCATTGCGGACATATTACGAAAGTAAGTGACGACAAATTCTTTTAATTTATTGTGCATACGTCTGAAATTTATTGTGCTTACTAGTTGACATGCCATACATCGCTTGAAGCACGCGGAAAGCCCTGATTCCTATGATCGGAGGTCCAAGAAGAAGAAGGAAAAGTATCAGACAACATTGAAAGTTAGGCGAGAATTCCCGGTACGAATGAATAATCATATGCGCGCTACTACATCATAGATGATAACTATATATTAATAATTATATAATTGCTATATATATATAAGCTAATAACTATATATCATGCATACAGTGCACCAAGCAACCTCCCGGCACAGTTTTGTGTGGATACTATGCTTGTGAGTACATCAGGTCTTGCAACAAATTTAGCCATAGCTAGCGGCAACTCCAAAAAAATAAAGACTGGTGGCTCAAACAAAAGGATTGTCGTACAATTGTCGATCAAATAGTAAGTGACATTTGTAAGTTTACCCTGGATGAATGTTGTGACGTTGGGGGAAAGTACTTCACATCCGATAGCGAGCTAGGCTATTTGCCCGCCTCCGAAAATGAATTCTGTAGTAGTACGTTTTCACGTTTAAATATATTAAAGTTTCGTTATCAAGCCATGCAGGGCATGGTTCGATGGACAAGCTTAGTATACACATGATGGCAAATGTCTTATATTTCTTCATCTTTGTTTACAAATCACAGAAAACTTGGAACCCATCGATCTGCTCCTCAACAGGTGGCGGTGTTTCTCCCAAACCTTTTTGTCAGCATGGAGTCGTCCTCATCTTAACTTCCCTGAAACTCGCTCCGATAAGCTTCCCAATAATGAAGTCCATCTGGAAACTTGAACACGACAAGCACATGGACCAACATGTTGAGTAACGAGAAAATTAAAGAAAAGGTGAGCGTGATTGGGGTGTGCAGCGCAGCACTAGGATGGGTCTTCTGGAGCCGTCCGTTTTATAATTATCTGTTCGAAACCCTAATACCTTCTTCCGGCTGCTCCCAAATACTCAGCTCTAATGGCGGCGCCTTCCCCTGTCTCGCCAGCGACTCCAGCGTACTGTGCACTCTCACCTCATTTAATTAGTTCATGTATAAGCTTAGACCATCCTTGCAATGGATTTTAGGACTGAGTCTGCTAGATAGTTAGTTCTAATAAGTAGTGTAATATTTTATTTTTGAAGCAAATGCATTACTGTTCGATCCATTTTCTCATGGATGCTTAACTTTGTTGCGTTTCGTCTTTTCTTCCCCTAACGGGTACTGGATCTTACTTAGTGTCTATACATCTGCACACATAAAGCTTTAGTATATTTATGTTCCAGTTTTATAAGCTACAACAATCTTTGAGTATTGCTCTTCCAAAGTTGTTTCAGACAGCACTAACTTTTCTATTTGTTGGTGCTGTCCGCAGAGGACCTAATCTCTGCATCCCATATGAGGAGGGCAGCAATAACAGCTCAGGAAACGCAGGAAGAAAATCCACTTGGTTAATTGCGACTGCTGCTTGCCATCACATGACAGGCAACAGGAGCCTCATCCTTAATCTGAGCCCTATAGGCATTCAAGTTGTTCATTCCGCAAACGGCTCGCCGATGCAGGTGTGTGGTACAGGATCTGTGGAGACAGAAAATGTGGTTCTCACTGATGTGTGGTATGTACCTGAGCTTACTGAAAACTTGGTTTCAGTGGGCCAACTCACTGAACTGAATCTTAGCATCACGTTTGGGAGAGGCGAGGTTATAATCACTAAAATCAGCGATGGGTCTGTTGTGGGGAAAGCACGTATGGGATCTGATGGCATGTATGCGGTAGACTTCCTGAAAGTTCAGCTCAATTAGCACCTCAGTGCATTTCGTTGCAGATATATGTGTCTCTTTGGATGCATACTGAGGTGACATCTTTACTTTCAAGCATTTTGGGCCCTCCTTGCTCCATGGTTATCTGCTGTGAGAAGTTATGTGGCAATGATTAGTGAAAAATGGACTAGGGACAGGAGCTTTTCGTTTGGAATCCAATGAAGCAGGTTTCAATCCACTAGTATCAGTCTAGTGTTTAAGCGGTACCTCTATGTATTTTCAGTTGTCATATTTTGAGTATCTGAGAACTACTGGATGGGTATTTGATGTCTTAAGCATTTACTTTGGTCACATCTCATTTCCATCTAATCGTTCTGATATGTACAGCTACTGAGCATACAAGCAAGTTGAACGAAGCAGTATGTACTAGTACTGAAGTTTCGTGTGATGTCCCTGAACATTAGCCATATAGTTCTTCTGCTAACTCTGCTTCCAACTCTGTAATGCAGCATTCAGACTAGGGATGCAAGTGGGGCAGGTTGTGGACAGCCACATGCCCACTAAGCTTGCCGCAAACTAATTAAGCGGGTTCATGGCAGTCCGCGGTCGCAAACATACAACTCCCTACGATCCGGTGGGCGTTGTGGCAGATAAAATAAAACCGCAATGCCCGCAAAGCTAACATGCAGCACTGTGCGCTGCCCGCTGGCTTGCTGCCACTACTTATCATTGTCCCCCACATATGGCATATAACCAAACAAGAAAAGACAAATTTAGGTACTGAAGTTTTAAAAGAATAGCCACGTCAATCAAAATTGTGAATAGATTTACATAGGTGAACAAGAACTTTCAGCTATTTTCAGTACACATTTCAGGAGGTCAATTCAATATCCCGATTCTTCCTGAATCATTGGCAACAAATAATCTCGCTCATCCAGACAAACTTTCTTCAATTATGTAAAAATTCGAGAAAAAAAAATCAAAGGATAAGAATTTCGCTCAGTCAGCACTCAACAAGCAAAGGAAATTCAGCCTCACACTAGTCTCCGCTCGAAACGAATCTGAATTAGTGCTCCATGTGTCAGAATACCAAAGGATTGAGTACATCTTGCTGCAGCGCAATTTTCTTATCTTTGAACTCGGACTCGCAGGATCTGGATGAGTAGATCGAGCACGCACCTTGGTGCCTTGGTGGAAGAGAACTCATTCGCTCTGGAAACCTCGGATGCCGGCCTGCGAGCAGGGGGTGGAGATGACATGCGGTTCAATGCAAATGGCAGGGGAACCTCGGATGACGCGTCGGCCATGGCATATGAACGACGCCGAACCCGATCCGCATCGCCTTCTACGGCCACATGTGTTTCATCCCCGCGAGTTCCCCAATCTGTTGCGCGAGGAGGAAAGGGGCAGTGCGAGGAGGAGGAGAGGGACGGTGGTGGCGGCGCGGGGCGGGTGGGCAGCGCGAGGACGGTGACGAGGGTGGAGGGCGCACGGCGGCGTCCCTTCCCACTCCACTTGAGAAGGAGATCCCGACGGAGGAAGACGATGGCGACTGTGGTGGCGCTTGTGGGTTATCGCGAGTCCTTGTGGGTTGGTCTCCCGTCCAGCGGGTTTTGCCACGTGGACAACGCTGGGCCACAAAATCTTTGCCGCTGGGCCACGGCGTCCACAAAAGGTCAATTTGCGGGGCGAGTTGGCGGGTTTGTTTAAGAACCCGCCCTGCCTGCAACCCTAATTCAGACCATGAGTTGCCTTTGGCGGCATATATCATGTCAGAACCCAAAAAATGTTATGGTGTATAAATGTTTTTTGGGGGGGCTTGTTTGTGGAAGTTATAATGGTGATCATGGATCTCCTTTCTTAAATTACTCATTTGAAGGCATTTTTTTAAAAACCTTTTGAACCCATATAGGGACGAAAATGATGAAGATATGGTGCTACTTTATCATATTTGTGAATGATAAATTTCTATAAAGAAGGTAAAAGGAAAACATAAATGTAGTTTGGTTGCAACTGTATATATAGGGAAAACCTATATTTTTGTTATCCAATTAACTCCATAGTTTGATTTTGACCATTATCTAACTCCAAAAACTAGGTAGTTGTGACCACTCAACTATCAAAGCTATTGTTTTGGTTCATGGCTTCGCTGACTTGTATGGCACAAGGCTCCCTTCATGTTCATAGTGGGTGGTGAGCAAAGCGTCGAGCGTGATGGCCAGCATGGTTGAGACAGGGGTGGCTGTGAATTTGCGAAAGCATCTGTCCTGGTTATGAGGTTATCGCATGGCCAAAGCAGCGGTGTGCAGCTAGCAGTGAAGGTGCCGTTCGATAGTTGCAAGTGAGACATGGGCACCATTGGCTATGGCTGACCAGGGAGGCCCTGGTGTAGAGGTGTTAGCGGCTCATGAGCATGATCCTGTGCAGTGTGGCGGCACGAAAGCCAGGCGAAGCTAAACGGAGTTTGAAGCCTCCAACATGGCAAAGAAGACACCCTAATCCAATTGGTATTGGCCACCATATCAGTAAAATCTCCCATCAAAACAGTTAGTAGATCGTTAAATGTAAATGGTTTTGATATTTAGATAAAAAATACCCAACCTTAGGGTTGGTTGGATGACCAAAATCAAACTCTAGCAATAGTTGGATCACCAAAAAAAAAATTCCCTGTATTTTAAAAAACCATTATGAGCCATCATCGGAGGTGATCCATTCTCGATAATTATGCAACTACATTCTCGATAAGGATGTATATTCTTATGATAATTTCACTCATTTTTCTGTAAAAGTTACTAAACTTTTGCCTACTTTAGGCATGGACGAATTTGCCTAAATAGGTGAGGACACGTCACCTTCAAACTGCACAAGCTTAAGCTAATTATCCAGCGATAATTAAACATACCTTAGGCTTTAGCTGGGCTTCCGCCACGGCACTTCCGCTGCTTATCCTCTACTTTCCCCGCCTCCCTGTTAAGCACACCTCTCCCCATCAGGCAAGCATGGTAGCGCCCACGCTGGAACTGAGCAAGGATTTCCCTCGACCTCAAGGAAAGATCATGGTGTGGGTCAACGCCTACGAGCGAGAGGCCGTGCTCAATCTCGCCCGGCACGCACTCCCGCTCGCAGAGTCCTTCGGATGCAGGGTAAGGCGTGCTAGCATCAATAATCTGGGTGTTAATTTCCTGATTTGGGTTTGTTTGAGATGTGTATCCATGAGATGCTTCTCCTCCTCCTCCTCCTCCTCCTCCTCCTTTCTGAGATGTTGATGAGATTGTTGGCAGTTGGCACAACAACCTGCTGGGATGATTGATGTGTTGATTTGATAGATTGGCCACATAAAAACATCCAGATAAGGACCAGTCATCGGTTTTTCGATCTTCTTGCAATACTTTCCAGCAAAGGAAATGAAAAGAGAGAATCTTCCGTGGCACAACTAAAAGCGAAACAGAATCTTGGGAGCCTTTGATGGTTTGGGGGATCATTTTCTTCAAGAATTTTGATTCCTTAAATTATTCAAATTTATAGAATATTTAAATGCCACCAACCGTAGTTTGTATTCTAGTTTGCTGACAACATGCCACCCTCTTGAGGACAACTGCTTCAGATTCAGACTGGCGTACAAATTCAACATGCTTTTTGTTGACATTCTGTGTTCTTCCAAGTGACAGGCGTGCAATTGGGGTCATTAGCAATTCGAGGATCTTTGGCACATCTCTCCCCGTTGAGAGCAGTGACTTCACTGAGCAGCTTACGAGACTGGTATTCCTCTCTAGCACACCCATGTTTTGCATGATTATGCACAACATTTTTGCAAATTCTTTTCGGGAGATAGAATTTTTCTAGGGTTTAAGGTTTTCACCCAAAGTAAGGTCTATTTAGAACATTTGGATTCTACTAGTGTTTTGTGCTACATTGATATCAGTGGTGTCTGAGGTTGTTGTTATTGTTACTGGGTACTGAGGATTATTGGTAGCAACTAGCAAGCCACCACTGACCATGAAGGTTTTAAGTGCCAAATGAGACATGGAAGGGATCCAACCCAAATCCACAGGATGAGACTTTATGGTGTGCCATGTTAATTTTTACTACAATGTTAGCTCCTGGAGGTGGATGAGACCGATAGTTTATTAGTCTTGGGTTAACTAGTTTAACAGCCAAAACATGTCGCGACTATGCTCACTGAATGAACCTAAAACTGTAGCAGTATGAATTCTCCTGAGTGGTTTTGAGTTGCGCTCGTAAAAGATAAAAATAAATGTGACATCCATTTGATATTTGTGGGAGAAATGTATAGTTCTCTTTGTTCGACCAGTTTTGATGCACTTGATAGTCACCAACACTGCTGTACCGTATGAGTATGTTGTGCATTTATTATTTATCAATTATAATGAAAAGCTTATAGAATGGTTTGTAGCATAGTTGCCACACATTATTTTATGGTATTGGTGTGCACCCTGGGAAGATGATTGTGCTGATTTTTCCTACCTTATTTTTAATAGCCAATTGTGCCAGTTGATGCTGATACTATCATCACAAAGATGGTGGGAAGGTAAGTTATATAACCCTGCGATATGTGCATTGTTACTTTTGCATATCGGTTTCTAAGTTCTGACCATATCACAATTCAAATCAAATTGTTCCTGAGGTCAATGATAGATGTCTGTCTGCTGGTTATCTGTTCTTTCTTGGTTTGGTGTCAACGGTACTAATATTTCATATGTCTGTATTGATCTGTTGCATTGTCTTATCCCACAGGGTGGCGGCAGCACATGAGCGCAACCTGCATTTGGTGATAGTTTGTCCGCCTTTCGAGACTGGCAACAAGTGCTTTTCCCCACCTACGGTTGAAGTTTTGGCTGGTTTAGAAGAGTTGGAACTGACATGGGCTCAAGCTAGCAACTTTGAGGTATTTATCTATATATAAAAATCCCTTTTGTGCTGGAAATAGATTACTCAGTTTTTTTATTCACTACCTTATCTGAAATAAGGCAGATGGCCAACGTATGGCAAATTTTGGGTGATCAGGGCTAAGGTTAGAGGGAGCTTTAGAGGAATGGAGAGAAATGGTAACAAGAAATTAGCGAATATTGGTAGTGCCTCCTGACACATCTCTTGTTGGTCCCAATTGATGTAAGATATAATCATGAAACATAATTGTTGGATTCTATTTGCTTGAGTCTTGGATGGCACAAAGTAACCCGGAGCACAAGCCAATAATCAATTATAGATATTGAGGGAATACAATACCTAGCCTACTACTTTTTATATGTCTCCTATGGCATCCTTTTTTTTCTGCGGGTAACACGGTTATTCTAATAACATAAAAGATTTCACTGGGTTAGCAAAGCATTGTTGTGCTGGAGACACGCTGGTTATGGGAAACAATGTATGCACAAGCGTGGGTTGTGCATTCTCAGTTGCCAAATGTCTTGCACTGATTTTCCAATGACCTAACTCTTATTGTCACTGGGGCCAGACAAACATGTCTAATACTCAATATGAAGTCTCATTGCATGGTTCCGAATACACGTGTAGCACAGCGCTTTGAGTTTCAAAACAAAAAAAAATATATAGGTGTCTGCACATGTAGATATTTTTACACACATGAGTCTAAAACATAAGAAAAGGCTTCTCGTCTAACCTATGGTATTGGTATTGGTGCCCAAAGAAAAGGCTTCTCTTCTAACCTATCTTCATTCTTTCTGACAGTTCACTGTGATGGACATCAAGAAAACTATTTCTCCAAAGCCATTAAAGTGAGCATTTCACCAGACATGCATTTATTACCAAGTTGATTCCATCTGATTTCTGAAGTGGGCTAAATAAATGAAACATAGTACTAGAAAACTAATAACTCCAGTTCCCCACTGCATGTTTGTTTTCTTTTTCCTATTGACTTATATTGCATAAGAAAACAACTCCAAGACATCAAACATATATGTTTAGAGGAAGTAGACAAGTGCTTAGTGAGTATCTTGGCATTACTTAACAGTCAGATCAGTCACCCAAACTTATTGCTGCATGTGTCATTCTACAGGGTGGAGGTGCCATCAGTGACCTTGCTTGGCCACTATCCGCTCACAGGCAGTGACAGCAGCTGTGATGATATTATTTTTGACTCCACTGCTCGGGGTCACATTTTCGGCAAAAGGGAATTCCTTGAAGACTTTCAGGAGTATGCAACTCCCAAGATGGCTAGGCTTCCTGATGGAACCAATGTGCCAATTCTTGGGTCTGGCAATATCAAGACTGTGACTTTCGACATCCCTGACGTCGAGTTCGCACCGGATCTGAAGGTGAATGTTGTCTCAATGAACCAGCTGGACCGTGATCACGGCCTCTTTTGCGACTTTCATGGCAAGACGTTGGAGATCAGAAAGGATGACCAAACTGTTGTCGGTGCTGGTGTCAGGAAGAACGATGGAATTTATGTGCTCCAGAATCTTCATGTGCCGGAGGAGCCACAAATTTAGAAGCAACCCAAGTCATCTCAAGGAAGGAAGAATCTTGGCAGCTGTGAGTTATGCCTTACTCAGAGGCATGATTAGGGCAAAACTAGCTTTGCTGTAGAGAAATCGATCGGCGCATTTGGCATGAACTGCGTTATTGGTAACTGATAATCAGTTTGTGTGGTGATAGCGCCACACTCTGGAGGTTTGTTGTCCCTGGTTAGGCCACAATAAAAGGTTGGCTACTTGTTTATTTTGTGTTCCCTAATGCGTCATGGTCATTTTGTGTTCCCATACGGTATGGTTTCGCTATTTCAAGGTTGCATTGGCTCCTTGAGGGCATCGCTGTCGTGCTGCTGCCGCACCTATGTCAATCTTCATCAAGAACAAGAAGCAGAAGCTAACACTTCCATGGTGCCCGCCGCGGCTAGAGAGTCTGTCGTCCCTTGTAGCCATCCGGTGCTCATCTTGTTGCTAGCTCTTCCCATCGGATAGCCATCGCCAACCAGGAATCTGAGGCACTCTGTGCCCGTTTGGTCGTTTCCACACTAGCAGTCCACATGCTTGGTCCATGGAGGTTGTCTACTCTGGGTTCACGTGTGGTTAACCTCTTCCACAGTGCCGTGGGGTGGGCTAAGGCTGTTGTTAAATATTAACTAGTTAACCTCTTGATTATGTGATCCCTTGACTGCCGCAGGTGCTGAGGTCCACATGTCCCACATGTCGGTCACAAACGCCACCATAACCGACCATGGACTAAATCAACTGCCAGCATTAGCCTTGCCTTAGGCCTTACCTGGCAGGTCCAATATCCTCGACCAAAGACTATATCGTCATCGTCCATGTCCATTAACTGTGATGCGCATCTCAGCCATTGGCATGTCCACGGGTCCTGACCCTATATATGACTTTGATATTTGATTAGTACCTTACTCATCCTTGCTAGCTGTTAACATCAAAATTCAAGATGAAGAACCAATGTTTATCATTCCTTTTTATGTTCTTAAGTTTCTTTGATTCAGATGGAAAGGATGACTACGGATCATGCAATGAATTGCATATAGTAAGATTGTTGTATGATTTGTATGGATGCTTATTGATCATGTAATAACACATATCGACTACTATTTTAGTGACTGTTATAAATCCAATAGCGAATCAAATCGAATCAACGTCAGACAGATGCCATTATGATCTAACATTTTATTTTGCAAATATAACCCCACAAACAAAGATCTTGCTCGCAACTAATTAATATCCTACGTTACCTCTTCTAAACGAACATGGAGAATAAATTAATTCAAAAAATTATATACTATTTTTTTGATGCATTTAAAACAAAGATCTTGCTAACTACTTCAACCGAGCCATAGATATTCTCCAAATATAATTTGATTTTCATTTTGTAATCAAAAGTTACCAAATCCTCGAGTTGTTCCTTGACCCCTTACTATATAAGAGTACAAAAAAAAACACCAGATTTTCTTTTATTTTCTCTCTGCTTGAGCTGCCCCCAACCGTTCTCCCGTGAATTTGGACTATTCAATTTCGAGTTTTGTTATGCTGCTGCCTGCTCAGATCATCTAGTCAAAATTGAGAATTTGCATTGAATGTTTCTGTAGTGATAGATGCTACATGTTTTAAAGCTCCAATTTGGTGCTCAACGCTCTTGATAGTGATGTCTCCAACACAATCCGCAACGTTGTCGTCAGTGACATTTTGTTGTACAAACCACATGAGATCAACACTGGAGGTGTACCTAGGCAAATAAACAATGCAAAAGAACATTCCCAGGGTTGTCTGATAGGCATAAAATAGCATCAAAAGGTTGGGAGCACTATAAGGATGACGCCAGGCTAAGCCTGCGTGCAACTACGCCTCTTTACAAAGTACAATTCCAAAATCTGCGGGGAGGAAATGAAGCATCACATCATCAGGACTATGATAGATATCTATATATAGCAAAGTCATCACATTACAACAATATTCAGACCAGGACACAGACAGACATCACACACATATTCACATGTGCATACTGCTAAAACCATCATGCGTAGCAAAGACGGAATCATCGTAGAGCAACAAACTACCAACAACATGCACAAAGTGAACAATTGAGACATATCACATCAAGATATTTTTCATTTATTTGAGATGTGCCAGCTGAAGATATACACTTGCCATGGGAAAAAGAATTTCCAAACATGTACTCAATTCCCAGGAAGCACGGCCATTTGAAGCAAATTGTTATGATCATATTTGTAGTAGTGTGATAACAGGCGCCGTGCATCAATTCCACTAAACAAGGCACCTAATTCTGTTGAACTATTAGGGAGTCAACCTCATACTTGTAGTCGGCCCTCAAATGCGCCCTACCAACTTCAGAACCATCACTGTTCTTGGTCACAAGGCACACAGCGCCTTCCATCTTGACGAACAGATCATGGTCAGCGGTGAGCTGATCCACCGACACCGAGTTCATATGGAGCCCGGGGACATACCACACATTACTGAGCACCACATCTTCTGTGCTCACGGACCCAATGGCACGCACTGGCAGCACCCTGCCATTCTCCAAACGAACAACCTGATTGTTCACCTGTACCATGCTGATGAGAAGGCTCCGGTCACCAGTCATGTGGTTGGGAGCACATGATCCGATGAACCAAGTAGCCTCCCTCCGGCCTCCTAGGATTATGATGTCGTCATCAGAACCAGTGCCGGCCGCAGTAAAAGCCAGCTCACTAGGCACAACAGCAAGGCAAAATTTCAAGTTAGCGGCTCATGTAGAACCGAAGGATATAACAGGATTATATGTTACATAAATTTTACTAGTTTGGTAATTAAAAGAAGGACTACCAAAGTTACGAGTGTGACAGTGGTGTACAGTACTCAGTCTATAAACAGGGTAGTTACAATGCTAGTAGATTAATTCAAACCAATTGCCACTTCTGGAACACCCTCCTCTCCAAAACCCAAAACCCCAAAATAGAAAAACCAACAACACAGACCGAAATTCGATGGTGTTGTGAATTTTTTGCCTACAACAGAAACATAGATGGAACAGCACCAGAATTGTCCTACAAATTAACCGAGAATCTATCAACCTTTCAGGTCCAGATCTACAGATAACCCCCCCCAACCCCAACCCCCCCCCCCCCCCAACACAAATCCACCGCTACATAAAACTGAATCGCAACAGATCACAGGAGGTAGCGAATTCCAATTCGTGAGAAAGAAAGAAAAATCAACCAATCAATAGGAAGATACCTCTCACAAGTCACAACATCTACCACCACTGATCGATTCGGCAAAAAATCAAGCAATCAAAAACAAACTCCTACCCCAACATAAACCATGATCAGCGGGAAGAGGCATGGGGAGGGGAGGGGGAGCAGCGGATACCTGGCTGACGGTGCAGAGGTGGCCATCGGATCGGATCGATACGACATGGACGGGCGCGGCGGCAGAGGAATCGAAATGGCCTTCGTGATGTGGAGGGGGGCGATTGATGGCGTGCTCCGTGCGGGGACTGGGGGCGGTTTTATAGCGGGGATGGAGGTGCGGCGGATTGCTGGTGTTCTTGCGTTGCGAGGGCGACTGTCAGTGTCAGGAGTATATTCTGACGCTTAAAGCTGATTCTCCTTTTACTGAAAAGTATTTTTTTTTTCGAGTTCCAATCCTATCGGCTCATGAGTTGGGCCTGTTCTATAATTTGGAACACTAATGTTAGCTCTGTGGATCGGCTAGGAGTAGATCTAGTGGGGTAAACTGTAGGAATCGGTTTCTATGTGATTCATACCTTTGGCTTTCGATGGCACGTTCGTCGATGGAGGCTGCGCACGGGCAGCGACGGTCGGTGTAGTCCGTTGGCGAGGTTGCAGTGACGGCGCCGGTGGAGCTTCCCATCGCATACAGCGCCTCCTTTCGATCGGGCTAGGGTTTGGAGGTGGGGAATGGACTGTAGTAGTGAACCTCGTTCTCTGTGTCCTGACCCCACCTCCCTATTTATGGCACTGCGCGACAGGGGCCCACCAGCCTTATTGGGCTGGGCATCCCCGATCAGGATGCGAGGTCAAGGGTCCAATGGGCCTTTGGGCCCATTGGGGTAGAGATCAACCTAACAATCTCCCCCTTGATCTCATCTTATACTTTTAACCTTATGCTTCGAAGCAATTCTTTTCAACATACTCGTTCCATCACAGATTAATGCATAGAGCATGTCTCATCGTCACGGTCTAATCGCCGATAGAATCAACAGCTACAATACACCTCTCTGTTTTGAAACAAATTCTATTTCTTTCGGGCCTTCTTGTTGTCCGGAAGTTATAGACTATACCATGAACCCAAGTCGACTCTGGGCGGTAAGCCTTTAATGAGCGGATCCACTAACATTTGTCTGTTACTTTTATGCACAATGCATTTCAATACGATTCCGGACTCTCTCCTTTACAACACGTACTTCTGTGTCAATGCGTTTGGCGCCACACTTGACTCGATGTCAAAGGATCGGATAATTTTGAATTGGTCACAGCTGTTATTAACCATTATCAACTCTGGGCACGGGTTTTCTTAAACCATATTTCCTGTCCCTCAGCCTTGTATCATGCTAAGTCATATCTTTCATCACAATGATGATAAATGTTTCATTCTTTGGAGGTTTTTCCACACAAAAAACTCCAAGCGCGAAAGTTAGCGACAATTGTGGATTTCGCTAAACATTTCGCATATTCTATCTTCGCACTCTCAACCATTGAGAGTACTTAATCCTTTTTAACTTAGCGCGCAGATTCTGTCTTTGTACTCGCAATCTTTTGAGAGCACTTGATCTTTTCAACTTAGCATGAGGCCGATGTTCTTTTACTCCATTCCAGTGATCTATATCTGGACTGGACATTGCCAAAAACAACCCGGATTCGTGAACTATGTCAGGGTAACAATATTCTTTTGCATTCATTGAGCTTTCAACAGCTAAAGCATATGGTACCATATTCTTTTGATCTATTTCATATCGATTCTTGGAACGCTAAAGTTCCAAATCTGTTACCCTTGACTCATAAGAACAGGCGTATAATTTTCTCGCATGCATTCTTTATAGAATTTTCTTAGCATGCCTATACAACATTCTCTATACCCCCTTCTATTCTATCTCGGTGAATCTCAATCCTTTTCAACAGAGACATTTCACCAAGAACATTCTTTACACTTTGAGGACAATAATTTCTTCTCCTCCTGTAGTGGGTCCACATCTCCACTATTAAGTAGGACGTCATCCACATTTACAGGATTAGGAAATGAATTTTCCCATTCTATATCTTTGCACAAATATAATTGTCCTCTCATTTTCTTTAACCCAAAAAACTAATTCTTTAGAGTACTATCTAGAGCCTTGGCTCTAGTCCATATCAGATCTCTTCAGGCAGCATGTCTTATATTCTTTTAGTTCCACAGCAAAACCATAAGGTGTGCCATGTTTCAGTTTTCATACAAATTCTCTTTGTGAATGCTACCTTTTCTTTCATCTGATGTAACTCAGATAATTGTGTGCCACTATCTATTCATTCTTTTCGCACAAATCTTCCGATTTATGTTGCGCTTTGTCTTGACATATTCTCTTTGGAGTCACATTTTGTCTTGTAGACCCTTTATAGTCTACTGTTTTGGCTCCATTGAGAATTACTTTGAGTCTCAATTATCTCCGAGACTCATCATCAATTCTTTTGCCATTTAGACGAGCGAGCGCCTCTTGTGGCCTATTCAAATAGGATGGGATCACCCTCCAATTGAATTTCACTTTCTACCACCTGAGGCCTCAACTGTTGGCACTTCTTTCACATGGGTTGTTGTTTACTCTTTATTACCAAAAGGCAATTCATTCTATTGTGTTCCATTGCCAAGAGGCAATATATAATTTACCTATTAATCTTCTTATAGAGCTAAACAACATCCTCCCCGGATACAATCTATTCGAGCCTTATGTATATTCATACCATGCTCCCCCATATCTCTTCATCTTTCAAATATAGGGTGGCGTATTCATACCATGCTCCCCCATATCTCTTCATCTTTCAAATATAGGGCATCTTTAAACTTTATTATTTGGGTTTACTCTGTTGAAACTTTCTTTTATCTGTGGCACTTTAAGCACCATCTTAGAATCTTAGTATTCCAGAATAGTGAAAGATCCAGGAATACATCTATTTCTTTACTTTAGGGGTATCATCAATATGACCGTCGTATTCCCCTGAACGATCATCTATAGATCACTTTAGATGCATACTATGCATCACATTTATCGTATGGGGAAATATCTTTCTTAATTGTCTTTCATTTCTCCCCCTCGAAATGTGGTGTGAATTCTTCTACCACAATTTCGAAACCATTCATAACTTCTGCAACTTATTCACATGAGCATATCATGCAAACAATGTTATATCTTCCTCCATTCACAAAAGAATTCTTTATCAATAATTCTTTCGCAAGTCGCACTTGCATATCATACTTCTTTTGAGGTTCGTCTGTAATCTTTTAATTCTTTTGAGACTCATTGAGTCCTTAATTAACTATGACACGTGAAAGTGCATGGTCTATACTATGATAGCATAAAAGCTACTCCATACTTTTATCTGCGAGTATGATCCAATAAAATCACATGAGTCATCATATATATCTCCTGTCATGCAGGATAACTCCTTTCTTATACTTTACCCTGTCATGCAGGGATTTTCCCAGAATGTCAGTATTGACTCGTGTTCTATATCAAATTCAGAAATAATTCCGAATATTCTGTAACAAACACATGCTTAATCTGACTTTGGTCAAATTAAACATGTATCTGAATTTAGTCAAATCTTCTTCATAAAGAGTGCATGTAATAATTAAAAAAAAAAAATAAACATTTCTCAAACAACACTCTCAATGATATATCTTTCTTGGATTGATATCCAAGAATTCTTTTCTTTTGAAGTCTACAGAGAATATACCCCCTCATGCTATTACCTCCATTCTTTGTTATCTTTGGGTCACTAGTACCCAAACTTTTATCTCGTTTTGTTTTCATGAATGAAAACATGAAATCTTTTGTCTGAGAAAACATTCAATAGTAAACTATTAAACTCTGTAAAACTTTGTTTCTTTCTATATCACCTTTGGGCAGAAAATAGAACAAAACATCAACCTTTTACATTATTTTCACATCACCTTTGGGCAGAAATGGAAATAACGTATGACCAAATCTCAATTTATTGTTTAGAACAATAAAACATCTATTTCTTCATTAATTTCATATCATATATGAAGACTCAATTATCTGTTGAATCATTAGAACATCATACTTCTACATTAACTCCACATCACCTTTGGGCAGAAATGGAAATAATGTATGAAATCTTAATTTATCTGTTAAAACAATACACTTCACACTAAATTCTCCCTTTGGTTCGAATTAAGTAGGAAGGTAACCATCTTTATTTCAGCGGAAAACATGAAATATACATTTCATCTGATCTCTGGAAAACTGATCACTTTGATGCAAAATTTTCCTCTGGTTCGAGAGAGTTTCTTGATCGTTTTCTGTTCCCTGAAAAATTGATCACTTTGATGCAAACTTTATCAGAGATTTAAACCTTTAAACATAAAACTCACATAATTATAATATTGTTACTATCAGCTTTGGCCAGAAAATAACAATATCATAAATATCTTTAATTATAATATTATTACTATCAGCTTTGGCCAGAAAATAACAATATCATAATTTCTTTAAATAAATATGATAATATTATCTATGCAGCGGAATCTATTAAATTATTCTATTCAGAAGCAAAAAAAAAAAATAAATTCTGTAATCTATTTTCTAAACATTTATCCCTTTGGTTCAAAATGAATAGAGATTCAGATTCTGTGCAAATTCATATTCAAATTCAAATAAATAGCTTCTGAAAAGAATAAAACAAATAGGAAAAAAATTCTATTCAGGCCGCCCATACGGCCCAAATCGCGCTCGTGCGGCCCAGCAGCGCTCTGCTTTCGCGGTCGGCCCGCTCGTCCGTTTTCGCGGCCCATTCGCGGCTCGGCCCAGTGAGACGCGCTGCGCTCCGCGGCTGGCTCGTTTGTCTGTTGCCGCTCGGCTCGGCTCGCTGACACGGCTCGGCTCGACTCGCGGGCCGCAACCTGGGCCTGGGCCGCCAATTCGGCCCACGCGCGCGCCCGCGACGTCCCGCCTCGATCTCAGCCGTCCGTTCAATCCAACGGTCCAGCGGCGTTTTCGCGCGGTATAAAAGGGAGGCGCGCTGAGGAAACCCTAACCCTAGGTTCATTTTTTTTCTTCTCCCCCCCCCCGGTCGCAGCCGAGCTTCGGAGCACCGGCGGCGAGCAGTTCGCCGCCGCGTCTCTCCGTTCGCCACCGCGCCATGGACTAGCCTTGGCCGGGGCTTTTCTTTCTCCTCCCCCACTTCTTCTCTCCCCGACGGCTGTCAAGATTCGGCGCCGCCCTGGGACCCCTCGCCGGCGTGCGCGTTCTCCGCGAGAGAGAGAGCGCGCCGCCGTCGAGTGGTTTCGTGGTGGTGAGGGATCTAGGTATATCCTTTGGTCGGTTCGGTTCCTTTGGATCTTATCATTGTAGTTAGGGTTCTTGTTCTGTGTTATGGATCTAGGTAAATCCTTCTTGTTCTATGTTATCATTCGAATCGAAATGAGTTTTCTTTCCGATTCAAGGTCGAACGCGCGGAAAGGGCGGACGGCGTGGTCAAACCGCCACCGCCGCTTCTCTTGCGCCCTTGCGGACCTCTTCTTTCCCCCCTGGTCCGACGCACGCGTCGGTGTGGCCAAGCCACCGAACCACCGTGGATCTCTGTGGCGCCCTTGCGGGCCTCCTCGTCGGCGTCGCGTGCGACCGTGTCGCGCGCGGCTCCGCCGAGGAGCTTCGCCGGGGTGTCCTCACGGCGTGGCGCACCCGTGTTGAGTCTCGTCAAAGTGAGTCAACCTTCTCATGTTAGGGTTAGCCATTCTTTTGTTTCTTCGACCCATCGATCCGTGCTCGCTTGGATTTGGATTCTAGGGTTTCTGATGTGATGCGGATCTAGGGTTAGGATTTCTGATGCGGATCTAGGGTTAGGATTTCTGATGCGGATCTAGGGTTAGGGTTTCTATCCGGAACCGATTCGGTTGTTGGTTCGTTCGATCCGAGACCGAATCGATTGTATGTTTCTTTTGTTCTGTTCTCTTCCGATTCGATTCGAATCGAAGTTCGTTCTTTCAATCAATCTGTCCCCCCGATTCGAATCGAAGTCGGGTCTGTAAAAGGTAGCATAGATCGAAATGTTTCTGGTTCTTCCTTGGTTCGTTCGGGTTAGGGTTTCGATCCGAGACCGAAACTCTCATATCTTTCCCCTGCTAAGACTACTCGCTAGTTTGGCGACTGATACCAATTGTTAGCTCTGTGGATCGGCTAGGAGTAGATCTAGTGGGGTAAACTGTAGGAATCGGTTTCTATGTGATTCATACCTTTGGCTTTCGATGGCACGTTCGTCGATGGAGGCTGCGCACGGGCAGCGACGGTCGGTGTAGTCCGTTGGCGAGGTTGCAGTGACGGCGCCGGTGGAGCTTCCCATCGCATACAGCGCCTCCTTTCGATCGGGCTAGGGTTTGGAGGTGGGGAATGGACTGTAGTAGTGAACCTCGTTCTCTGTGTCCTGACCCCACCTCCCTATTTATGGCACTGCGCGACAGGGGCCCACCAGCCTTATTGGGCTGGGCATCCCCGATCAGGATGCGAGGTCAAGGGTCCAATGGGCCTTTGGGCCCATTGGGGTAGAGATCAACCTAACAACTAAAACTTTCATCTTTGTTCCAAATGTTTTGCTACTTCTCACAGACTTGATCACACGGCTGCTGAAAAGAAGAATCGTGAGCACATTTACGGATTTGAGATGCTAACATTCCATTTGACAAAAGAAAAAAAGAGAATTGATTGAGTTTTGTAGTTCTGAGGCTTGTTTGACAACACAAGCTTATTGATTTAAGTCAATCTCTGCTTGTTTTATTACTATGATTTATAGGTTCTCCGTCCATGCGACATATACAATTTACAACCATTTCTTCTCTTTTTTTCTCTCAGAGGTTTGGGTGTTGCTATCGTCTCACAACTGCACAGCTTTGAAGCTTCAGGCTGAGATGGAAACCATGCGCCAATTTTCTGCTGCAACTCAACTCTGGCGACAGATCCTACAGGAAGCAGAGGAGGAAGATGTGTTCACTGTTCAGTCTTCTAGACCCAGTGTCGGAGATAATCTTAAAGGCTCATCTTCGCAGCACCACCTTTCAGCAAAGGATGTATCTGAACCTTCCCGGTGCTCTAGGAAGCATTTTGTCCTGGTGCTAGGACAGTTGTCAGAGAGGCAGTGTACCTTTCTAATCATCAGAATGAAACGACAATTATGTCTATGAAAACTCAGACTTGTATGATCTTCAAACATAATGTCAATATTTGCATACCGACATGTAAATAGTGAACAGATGTGAAAAAAAAAACAGTGTGCTTACCTATGCTGACAACTCTCGATCATTTATGCCCATTGAGGATCTGTGTCTCTTGGAATGTCCAACCTCTGATCCATGAAACCCAGAGCTCCAATAACCTGCAGCATGATGCTCAGAAAACTGCTTAGGCCTAAGACTGAGAACACTGCTTAGGCCTAAGACTGAGAAAAGTGCAAATGGTGATGATTTCAACTATTGGGAAAAAGATGTCCCTGGTAAGCTGGAGTTTTTCAGTATCCACACATTTGCTGAAATAGAGAAGAAAAGCACACTGTTAACTCAATGTCATTTCTCTACAATGTGGTGAAAGTGCAAATTGGAGCTTAAAGAACCTGTTTATTAGAAATCATAATCAAATAATTATACTCTGTAATAGCAAAACTATGCACTGATAAAGTGTAAGAGCAGTTGAGTGTTCATTTTGCAGGCAGGCCAAAAGGACTGTGGATAAGAAGCACAGTAGCATTATTCCTAAACTTTAGTCATTTATTACTATTTGTACCTAGTTGTCTGTTCTTCTAAACAAAATTGACTCCCTAATTCTACCACCAAAGCGAAAAATGCAATATGATAGAAAGTCGGGGTATGCCTGCTTAAAGACTAAAAAAACAAATGCATATCTAAAATGTACCTGCATCCTATTGAAATTTTCCCAGGGTATCTACTATCTTCTGAATAGCAAGTTCCCACAGATTAATAACACCATAGCTGTACAAAACTACACATCAGACCATCAATCCCAGAATGGCAGGAGGCACAACCATCATGTTCAATAATGTCTTTGTTAAACCTACTTTCCATCTCAAGGTTTTGGCAACATCCAGTGTGGCTGTAAACAAACTGTTATCAGATATTTAGTGAATATAAGCACAACAAGGGTGTAGACAAAAGTTTATGACAATTTCACTCCAGAAGCAAAACTGTCTCATAATTACTGTCCCTTTTCCAAGTATTGTTCTTAGATTAGAAACGTTCTGTGTGGTTCAGACGAGAAGCAAAATCTGCAAACAGATTGAACATCGCAAATTAGTGGAGAAAACACGGAGATTGGATAAACAGAATTCCGGAATTACCTTTTCAGGCTAGTTCTTGCCAACCAACAAAATTGATGATTTTAAATCACGGTAAAAAATAGGAGGGCTACAATGATAAAGATAATCCATGGTCCTTTCCTGCAAAAATGGAAACAAGATATTTCAAAACAAAAATAACAACACAATTTTATACAGCCAAGATATTACTCACCTGTACAAACTGCCAATGTTTTTTTTTTTTCTTTTGGGTATCCAGTGGCTCAGAGGCACAGTGGAAGTATGAAAGAAAATTAGGTTGCACTTGGACCAATAATATTTCAGAGCAAATTCACTTTAATTGTCTAGCTCTTGAAAATCATGTATCACGGTGTGAAGTATGACAAATACCATGTTGCATGTTTAATTAGACAAAAAAAGGTTAACTGAAAATGGCCAGTTTATCTGCAATTGTACATTGCTGCTGCACTGTTGTTGACAATAACTGAAGAGCAACAGCCTTTATGATGATGCGAATGCAAATGAAGTGCTCCATATCAACATTCTCAACCAAATCACTGTTTTTGGGACAATGCAAAGCTTACACAAACAGAGCATCCTTTCAAGTTTACCATGTAAATTAGCTTGCTTTATTACATATACAGTATAGTAATCCACAAAAGAAAGTATTCTACAAAACCAACAGAAAAGTCACTTCTTTGCGTGTCCACTCTGTGACCCGATTGCTACTAGCTAGCGCATTCTCCCAAAATAAAATTCTGCTTTTTTTTACCAAGTAACCCCTCCCCTGTTCTATTTTGTCATTTCTGACGAATTAGCAAAGGATGCATTGTTACCCCTTTGACCATGATATAAGCAAGCAAGGCTTAGTCCTCACAGCCGCTAGGAAAGAGCCCCAATCACCGCCGCTGGACAAGAGAACCAAAAGCAAAGGAGTCGAGGCGTTTGCCATCGGAGCACGAACCGACGGCAGCAAGTGGGGACGACTCACCTGAGAGCGGGAGAAGCGGGGGAAGTGGGGCCTCAGCCCTCAGATGCAGCCTCCACGCGCCCGGAGAGGCCCCGGCGGACGGCGGGCGCCTGCGACGAGAGCAGAGGCTGCGCCGGCGAGCCACGTCGGAGCCGACGCCACTCCAGCTGTTCCTCCGCCGCGCGACGGCGTTGAAGGTGGTGGACTTTGACTTTGTCCGGTACAATCGGAATATTCCTCCCGCGCCATTTCAAGGGTCCACATGTCACTGACAGTGAGCAGCGGTGCTCACTGGCCCCCGCGTCGCGTGGTGACGGCTCCGACGTGGACTCCGCCGCTGTCCTGGAGGGAATATTCACCTAGCGCTATAGTGAGTCCCCACAGGTCAGTGAGCCGACATGTGAGACATTACACATGTCTGGTAGAAGGACGGCTCCCTCACGGGCTCACCTGACGCTTCTATGAGCAACTCCAACAGCCTTTGTAAATCAAGATGGATAGGTAAAAAAAGAAATTATCTCTCAAAACTCGATTCCAACACAACCGCTATCTTAGTCTGTTCGCTTTCTAGATCGGCATCCCGTCAAAACCGGCAGCCATCTTTGCCTATCCCCCTCAGCTCGGCATCGCGTATTCCGGCGCGTTTCCCTCCAGTTCCCGCACGCACCTCGCCCTCTTGCTCGCCGTTTTGGTGCGCCCTCCACTCGACTATAGATGTAGACAGAATCATAAGATGTAGACAGAATCATGAGCAACGCAAGATGATGTTGTGACGTACCTCGCGGCCAGGCAAACTCGAGCTCACGGCCAGAGCCAACAAATTGATCTCGTGACGTTCGGCGTCTAGCAGCTAACGTGATCGGCCAGGCAAATTGATCTTGCAACGTCCAGCGTCCATGCAAAGAAAAGCGGCCGGCATCACAACACGATCGCCGGCGGCGAGGCGTGGACGGGATCACCAATTACATGCAGAGGAAAGCAACCTTTGAAACAATGAGATAACGAGCTGTCCTGGGCCGTCGGGGAGGACGCGCGCAGGGTGGTGCTCAGGCAGAGCTCGGCCATGGCACGTGCGGGAAGAAGGTTAGCAGTGGGCGCCTGGCTGCAGCAGGAGCTCTGTTTGGAGAAGCTGTTGGATCCCATCACTTTTTTGTTTAGCTCTTTTATTGTACAAAATAGTTAAATCAGAATTTTAGATAGTCCATCTAGATAATGTGTTGGAGATGCTCTAAGATATCGTTTGCTATCAACTAGCATACCAACGATGGTCGTGAACTCGTGATGACCCTAAATCAGTCATTTTTGTTATGTTTCAGTTTGTCTTGAAGTCTGAAATGGCATTTCTGTTTTGGAACTTGAGCCATTTCCAATTGATCGCTTCATGAGTTGCACCTGTTTTTTTACTCGTTATCTTGCAGCATTCGGCTCTGTTTTGAGTGTAGTTATAGTGCAATGATGGCAGAGATGAGACAGCCTGCGATGGAACACATCGGATTGTGGGTAAACATCCTTCTCCAAGAATTTGCAGAAACGGACAGTTATGCTACGATTGAAGAAATGGTGAGTTAAATGATACCCTCCGATTTGCTGAATACAGGAAAAACAGGAACCTAGCGAAGAGATATTCTTATCAAACTGAACTTTTCTCCCCATCTAGAGTTGTGATCACCATTCAGTGTACTTTGCAAGCGGCTGGAGAAATCTCAATTCCCAATTGACATGGCATCTCACTAATCTAGTCAGCACCCCTGACACTCTTTTTGGATGAACAACCTTGTTGGAAAAAACAAAACATGCAGACTACATAAATTCTAAAGTGTTACAGCTGATGAGCTGAATGGCCGAAAGCAGCATTACCATGTTGGACGTCGAGTGTACCATCACACCATCAATGACAATAACAAAGCATGCAAATTAGGAATACAATCAACAGACTGCAGCCAGTTCATCAAACACGATGCGTGTGATGTGAGACGGAGGGAGATCACTGACCACATACACTTTCATAGCAACAAGTTTACAAGTTATACAGTGAAGGCATAGCAAGTGAACTCAATATCATATATACGCCCAGAAAATCTTCATCATGAACCATCAGCGTGAGGCATCAAGTTTAAGTTATGTGCAAGAAGTTACATACATCATGAGAAGCACATTATTCAGTGCTCTGCTTCAGCATGAATTTTCAGACATTCAGACAGCAACAGGACTATCAATTTTCAGGCATTCAGCTCAACTTCCATGAAGTTGGTAGCATGAATACCTTCAGATCCCAAGTGTGCATCGCCTGGTACAAAAGATCCATCTCTGATCATGGTATTGCAAACTGCAGCACCACCAATCTCGTCACTCTCATCCATTTTGGCAGTGGGACCAACCCAGTCACAACCAATCATGTATTTGTCCTTAATGCTTTCCACCCAGTCGTCAAAAGCAGCAGAGTCCTCAAAGCTTGTAACCCAGCCGGCATCCTTGGCCTTGTTGAGGCTTGTCACCCAATCGGCCTTGAGGATTGTCACCCAGTCGGACTTCTTGTCCTTGAGGCTTGCCACCAGGTCTTCCAAGTGGCTGGAAGCAGCATTGGCGAAATATGAAGTAGCGTGTTCTCTGATAATGAAAGCATGAACCGATAGCAAGTTAGCAGTCAGTTATAATGAAGAATCAGGAGGGCTACATAATATAGACTCAAAAAAATAGTATCGTCACAGATGGAATGAAAATCTCAACAAGGAGAAGAAAATTGAAGAACCCTGCTGCAGTCCTCTTGATTAATTCAAAAGCAGAAGAAAACAAGAGGACCCTGCATTCTAGTTTGACATGCCCCTTTGTCTCATTTCCTTTTACTATGTTAATACCTAGTTGACCTAACCCACACATCAGGAAAGAACATTGGATAGATAATTCCTGAGGCAACCTAACAAGACAAAAGGGCAACCTATAACAAGGCAAAAAAGGCAAAAGGGACGGTTGATCCCTTTCTCACATAATGGATTGATTGGATTCTATTCTAGAAGCAAACAACAGATACCACTCGGATGGATAACGAATCCCTGGAATCGCACAAATCTGTACACATTCCGCCTACCAGAGAGCAATCTGTTGCTACCGGATCTTTGGAATCCCAAGCAGGAAACAGGGCAGTTGGTTAAAAAAGAGCAGGAAAGGGAGGGAATTTTACCCTGGTGCCGCCGGCGAGGTAGTCGGCAAGAAGAAGCGCATCTTATAGAGGCGATCTTCGACGATGGCCCCGCCGACCCGCTCCCATCCCTTGAACAGCTCCGCGCTGTTCTTGCCGAGGGTGGTGAGTATGTCGTAGTCTCTTGCGAGCTGATTAGCACTGAGCAGATTCCTCTTGAGATCGGGGACCACGTACACCTTTGGCACTTTGATATACTCCGTGTCTATGTCCCCAATCGCAGTGACCCTCACTTTGTTGCCATCTGCGACCTCAACGCGTACCTGGGTGGGCGGAGGGCGAAGGTTGCAGAGAAAATCGGAGTTGCGCACCATGTGGTCGGTGGCGCCGGAATCCACGTTGAGATCCAGCAACCTGGCCACCATCTCTGGCCCGAATCTGGCCTCAATCTCGCGGACGAACGTTGGTCGATCGATCATCTTTGGCCCCAACTCCTCGTATCGGTCCAAAATCATACGGAAGAAGCTTACTTCATCCATCTCAGGTATGGAATTGGATTCGGCGGCGGCGGCGGCGGCGGTGGAGGCGGAGGCGTGCTAGGGCAGAGAAGGCGAGAGCGAGAGGAAGGCTGGTGGGGAACGGGGGTAGGGGAAGCCGAAAACCGCGGGGGTTATCTTAACTGTCTTTTCCTCTCTCGTTTTATTAGGACATATTCACGTTCCCAACTATTCACTGTTCATCCCAAATATTCACTGTTCATCCCAACTATTTAATATTCATTCTAACTTTTCACTATTCTCTCTCATAAAAATATGTTTCCCAGCGAATGCTACTACAGTGTTCTTTCTCACAATCTAAACACACCATTACGGCAAAATAGTAGTCATTCTTCTCCAATAATCCAATTTGCTTACTCCAGTCCAGTGGGGAGCTGAAAATTACATACATTTTCGTGCAAAAAAAATAGTTTTTTTGGAAGAAAAAAGAATTTATCATAACATACATGTATTAAAGTTATAGATATATTGCAGAAGGATACAGAGGACAGTTGTCCCAACCTATTTGCACAAAGACCCCTAAGAAACAGAGAAAAACAAACACGCCACTGGAGCCTTTGCATATGAACCCGCCGGATCTCCATCACCGGCCGTAGTCGACTGGCTCCGGAACCGGCTGCCACAAGCCCTAGATCCAGAGAAGCTCGATTGCCAGGCCTGCAGCTATTGCTCTGCCCACGAAACAAAGACGGCGGAGAGAACTCCGTACCAGGCCAGAGATCCGTAGCCACTCGACTCCTGTAAAGGAACTGAGCTCCTCCACAGGCTCACCGCGCGATGACGAAGTGAAACATCGCCGGCGCGAGGAAGAGTCCGAGCGGACTTATTCCGTTGCGCCGTCGCCACCACCCCCTCGCCGACATCGCCAGAAAACGCAGGAGTATCATCCTCGCAACACGACCTAGCTCCACCGTCAAAACCTGACGGCGAACGAACCCTAGACCTAATAAGACACAAACAAAGACTATACACATCCGCGCAATGATTCCCCAGCCCTCATCTCTCTCCGACGCCATTCCAGCCACAGGACAGGAGTAGGGCTGGTGGAATCGCTGGTGGAAACACGCACCGCCTTCTTTTCGCCCTGGACAACTGTAGCTGGGGAAGGAGAGACGGTTCGGGAAGATTCCAGTTTTTGCGACAGAACACAATACAACAAAAAAAAAATATTTAGTATCGTTTTCCACAATAGAGAAAAAAGATTCTGCGGGCTTGAATGAATTGTTGGATATCCAATCCAACCCAACCCAACCCAACCCATCTCTCTCTCTCTTTCCCCCGGCCCATCTTTCTTCTCTTTCCCGGCCGCCCGCATCCTCCCCCTCAATCCCCTCCATGGAGCAGCCGCCGCCGCCCAAGACGCCACCGTCGCCGGCCGATGACGCAGCCGCCAATCCTTCTCCATCCAGGTACTCCTGGCGCACCACTGCTCCTCTCTTCCTCAACCCTTATCGTTTTCCCCCAGATTCCTTCAACCGCCGAGGAATTGACTGACACTGGATTCATCTTTGAAGCGAAACACGAATCAGCAATCCCCAATCGGCGCCTGAAGACTCCAAAGCGAAGGACACCAGCATCGATTTCATCCTCGACACCGTGGCCCCCGTGCACGCCACGGCCTGCGCGGACCTGCTGTCCGATCCAAGGCCACCGGATTCAGGCGCCGGCGCTACCTTCCCCACCCGCGCCGGCGAGGACCACCCCGTCGATGCCGTGGGCACCATAGTCACGCCTGACTTCGTGGTCGCCGGCGTCCGCCTTGTCCCGCGCCTCGGCCGTAGGCGCACTCTCGTCTCCGTGCGCCAGCTCGTGGACCAGGGCCTCACCGTCTCCTTCGGCCGCGACGCGTGCGAGATTAAGGAAGAGGGCACCGACAAGCTCGTGGGGGAGGCCCGACGGAGGGAGGACGGCTTCTTTTACATTACCTACCTCAGGATCCCACAAATCTGAGACCTTTTGCTCCCAAAGGCTGCATCATCTCTTCGACATGGCCGAGCAAGCATGAAGAGGTAGTGAGGTACATCACCAGCCGGCCTACACCACAAAAGCTAGTTACAGCTTAATTAAGTGGGGGAAAAAACTAAGAGAGCTAGCTACAACTCGATGTGCTATTGAATAACATGGAATCATGTGGTGATCTTCACCCCGCGGGGGGAGGGGAGTACACATAAATAGCATGGCTGTTTGGCTTGCTAGAATTCATGCCATGGGCTGTGGCATGTGTTGCTTGTATCGTCCTTTTGAGTATCTTGGGAACTATGTAGAATAAGCATGCTCGAGAGTTTGATTTTGGCTCAATGTTATTTTTTCGCCTGACTTTTTTATATGTTGTATTCACAGATGTTAGCTGTGGTACCTAGCTGCATTTTAGATAGGATTATAAGCAAATATGGAACAACTGCAGTAGCTCCTGTTAAAATATGCAGTTGATGATATAAGTTGTTAAGGTCCAAATGTTTCTATTAAATTGAATATGCCAATCTAGGCAAATTTCTGTAGATTTGCACCTGTTAGCCTTCTGCTATCTATACCTATCTGTTAACTGCTACAGGACTACAGGACAACTGTGTCAATTACAAACACGTTCAGGGGATTCTGAACTGCATCAATGTATTACAAAGTTTAAAGTTCCAGCGGCTCTAATTTCATAAATTTTGCTTGTTTTGTCATTTAACATATCTCACTCTGTCTCAATTCTACTTTCAGTTCGTGATGCTTGGCTCTGTTTTGAACTTGATGTTATTTTCTTAGGGTTCAGCCCTATAGCTGACATCACATACTTAATGCGAACTGGATAGTTTTTTGGTTCATTCAGGTCTATCTGTCATGACTTCAGACTGCGATTGGTTGCCTCTCAACTTTTCAATAGCATATAGCCCGTCTGATGCAAGTTGCAACTGAAACCTACCAATCTGGGCACTACATATCATTCTGTTTCAGTATCACTCTGGTGGTGCCTCTCTCTGCTCCAAAGTTGATGTTTTATTGGAGTTTAACTCTGTATAGTTTTCAGGTTAACTGTCCCTGCTAGTTGTCCATTATAATGGCCTCATGCTGGAAATGGTTGCCTTCAACCTTTTGGATTGTTCTTTTGTTCTACGTTACAAATCCAGTGCAGGTTCCATAAAAAAAATGTTACAAACCTAGAATCATTAAAAATGATTTTACGCAGTTTGTTTTATTAGTTCATGAATTGGGCATGTTTCAATAATTTGACGTCTTAAAACTTGTCGTTGAGTATAACATCCTTTCACATTCAATACCAAAAGATATAATGCTCTTCAGCAAACTTGATGGAACTTGGATTGTATTGGTCCATTGGGGCGTCATTTTCCTTTTGGATCGTAGATTCATGTATCCATGATCACGTGTTAACAATTTGTATTGAGCACACTATCTGCAGTTTATCCTTCTGGCATATTCACACTTTCTGAAAAAGAAAAGACACTTTGAAGGTGTTCCTGGCTTTGTTCTATTTCCGTAGCAGTTCCATAGGCAGCTTGCTCAATCCCAAGTTCTCATTAACTGTCTGTCAACAGTAATTTGGCCTTTGTAATCTTGCTCCCTTATCTGTTGTTGACCTTATGTTGGATTTCAGATGGTAGCTTTGTCACCATATTATAACCCAGATATGATTCCTCAAATATGAATTATGAAATTGTTATATTTTGAAGTTCAATGTTAATTGCACAGTTGCCAGTATCGATATTTCCCTGTTTCCCTCGTATTGGTTCGTCTTGAGGATGCAGTCTGTATTCTGCTACCTAGTTATGGAATTCTAAACTGAAGTTGGATATGATAAGTGATGATTTTTCAGGCATGTTATTTCACTAGAAGATTGGATATCCCTCTGTATCAATGTTAGTATCGCACTAATGATTTCTGGCTGTGTTCTGAACTAATGTTATTTTCTTGGGGTTCACCTGTGATACATAGTTTAGCTGTAAATGCTTGCCTCGCTGCCTCAGGCTACAAGTGCTTGCCTCAACTTTTAAAATACGAAGTAGTTGGGTTGCTACTAATCTGACGTCCCCAATCACTTCCTGCCGATGATGATCGACGAGCATCCTGTCAGCAATTTATTAAAGGTTCAGTTCCAATTATTGGTCCAATGAGTTAGGCCCCTGCTATGTGACCTAATGCCATTTCCATCTGTTTGGTGTTCTATCTCTTTTATTTTGTCGTTGTTTTGTCTTATTTAACACGACAACCTCATTGATTAAGGTTAGCCTGCTATTTCTATGATCATATTTAGGTTATACACACACAACAAAGTTATATAAAGAATATCCCCCATTTTTTGCACTGGAAAATTGGGCGTTAATACAAAATCAGTCCCACGAACAACTGTCATTCCCATTTCAGCAGTGTCCAGTCACCAGCCTTGGCCGATGATGTACATTTTGTAACTTCAGTCCGTAATATCAGGGGAAGTCATCCGCCACCTTGGGAGCACACCATCCAACTCCAGTCGTAGCCCTTCTTGTGGTTTAGCGTGGCACGATGTCGATGAACCACCCTGATTGCTCTCTGGTCGCTTCACTGCCATGATACACTAGACTTGGAGCTAGCAATCTTCGACGCTTATCTTTGCACCACCTTTCGTCGGGGCATCTGCAGACGCTCGCTGCATCTGAGCCTGCAGGTTGTACTGCTTCTGCAGATCCCGAAGCCTGTCCAGGAGCTCTAGGAATGAAGGGCGCTTGCGTGGGTCACTGCTCATTGCTCAAAGAAAAGGACACTTGTAAGAGGACTTCATCTAAAATTGCAACTTTCTCTAAGAGACTTCCATGATCTTCAGACATAAACTAGACATATGCATGCTACCAAACAATTCAGTAGTCTTTTAGTAAGATAAAACCTTATGCTTACCTATCCCAACAATTTTCGATCAACGATGCCCACTGAGGATCTGTATCGCTTGGAATGTCCAACCTCTGATCCATAAAACCGACAGCTCCAATAACCTGCAGGATGACAGTAAAAATTGCTTGAGTGAGCAAAGCACAAGGCTGTGTAAACTTAAGACAATTATATCTATAATATCGAGGGTACAACTATTAAAGAACCTACTTTCTCAGAAATCATAATTAAACAATTGGATTCTGAAATAGCAAAACTATGCACTGATAAGAGCATTTGAGTATTTATCTTGCAGTACAAAAGGAAAATGTAGTGCAGATAAGTAAAGAATCATTAAACTTTGTCATTTGTCACTGTTTGTACCCGGTAAATTTTATTACTGTTGGTTGTTCTACCTAACAAACTTGGCTGCCTAATTTTATCCAGTAAAGCCAAAAAAAAATACATCAAACCTTATAATAGAAAGTCAGTGTATGCATATTAAAATACAAATAAGAAAATTCATAGCAAAAGCGTACCTGCATTGTATTGAGATTATCCCAGGGTATCTTTTGTGTAACAAGTTCCCACAGAATAACCCCATAGCTGTATACATCAGACCTATATTTAACAAGAACAAAAAGCTCAGTAACTGTCAATCCTAAAACGGATAGGAGAATATTGTCTTTATTGAACGTACTTTTCATCTGAAGGCTCGTTACGTAACACCTCTGGAGCCATCCATTGTGGCTGTATGCAAAAGTTAATTATCAGATTTTTAGTAGACGACTATAAAAGCTTGTAGATTAAAGCTTATGACGATCACACTCTTCTGGAGAGTGTACCATATTCATCAAGTAAAATTTATTTGTACTTACTGTTCCTTTTCCAGATTTTGTTCGCAGAAATGTTTCTAGTTTCAGACGTGAAAGACCAAAGTCCGCAACCTGATTGAACAATATAAATGAGAAGAGAAAACAAAGTGATTGGAGAAATCAAATTCCAGCATTACCTTTACAGTCCAGTTCTTGTCAACCAACAGATTCGATGATTTTAAATCACGGTGAACGATAGGAGGGCTACAATGGTGAAGATAATTCATGCCCCTAGCCTGCAAAAAATAGAAACAGAGTAATTTAAAACTAATGAGAACACAAGCTTGCAGCCAGGACATTACTCCTTTTTTTTGGTATCCAGTGGTTCAGAGCCCCAGTAGAAATATGGTTCGTAGCAAAATCACTTTAATTGAACGATTGACTATTGAAAATTGTGTAGAACTGAAGCTAAATATACATACCCTGAAGCTAACAAATTTATGTGCAAGTTGGCTACTCGGCTACATGCTTGTCACCAACTAATGATTCATTGTGCTTCTGGATATGCACAACTGAAGAATGTTTATTCAGTTCTCTCTAATGCAATGTGTTAATACTATACCATAAATTACATAATGTTTACATTGACCTGAAATTTCTAATACCATAACTTTGGAAAGGTAAAAGGCACTCACAATGTCTATAGCCATATGAACTCGCCGCCTTGGGTCCAGCTTCCCAGTGTTCTTTTGAAGTAAGCGGAATAAACTCCCTCTGCAACATGGAAACAGTGAAGTGTGATACAGAACATGGGGACAAGAAAAGCTTTGTGCTGTTTCGTGCTTGTAAACAACGGTAGAAGTTTGTTAAAACTCATTGTCATAGTAGTGGCAAAAAAGTTAGCTCAGTTAGTGCAAAAATAATGCATAGATACTCATAAACTATCATGAAAGTGGTGCACTAATAACAAGATGCCCTAAGAGTAGTGATGTAACACTGAAGAAACTGTTGTGGTTATTTTTCACTGCATTACCAACATTAACCAAGCATATCTTCTCAAAAGGACTATAAGTAACTTATGGAAGCCCATACAATCCTCCTAATGTTGCCATTTATACTTCCCCAGATAATGAGTTGCTACTGGCTATTTAACCAACTAGGGTAACAGCCCTCAGATAAGTGAATGTGAAAAGAACAATAAAAATATGAGTGGGATGGGCCAGATGTTACTAGTTTTCCTGTGTAATTGCATAAATAATAAATCCTTTAAATTAAGGATTTCCACAAAGATCTGGTACTGAAACTACAAGCATTACATTTAGAACCATGGGCAGTAGAATAATGGCAATGTAAGCCAAGGATCCTGAAGTGATCCTTCTTAATATAACGATACACAGCTCTCCTGCTTGTTCAAGGAAAAACATCCTGACGTAGATCAAGGCTCATCGCCCATTGGTTTATTGATTTATGTTGAAATTTGGATAATGAATTTTTGAGGACTTACGTCGCAGCAAGTGACTAAATGATGCAGCCATGGTAAGTTGAACTGCTGACCATTGGAAGTATCAGATTGACAAACCATTTCTGTTATCAATTTAGAAACCAGGTGATTACTACTCAGATTTCACAACTTGACATAGGCGGATAGGCCACTGAAATATCATCAGTGCTATTGTTTTAACATGTCATGGCCGGCGTCAGTGGGGGTAGTTGTCAGCCAACAAGGGTTTGATTCTCACCTTATATATTAATGCTAGGGGGGGGCGTCTCTCCACTATACCAAAATAAAATAAAACTAGGCAGGTTACTACAATTAGACCAACAGAAGAGAAAGTAACAACCACAAAAGAACGTGTACATGGTTCTTAAGCTTTAACTTGGTGTTTGACCCTTTTAGTTGTTAGAGATAAAACACACCGTGGAAGAAATTCTGTAACTATACAAAGCCGTTCTGGAGATGCAACTGCACCCATGAAGAGTATAATATTTGGATGGCGTAGTTTCTTCATCAGTGATACCTGTGCATATGACATATATGGATTAGAAAGTTAACAACATATGCATATAGCTATAGCCTAGATTCTACAGAACTACACAATCAGCGAATGATTTTTCAACATTGTACCATATCCTCTGTTTTATTTCTTCATGTTTTTTTTTCACAACATACAAGAGCAAAGAGATTATATACTAACAGCAAGTCCTAACATGGCTCCACTCAGAACCATACCAGTCATAGTGGAAAAGGCACATTGCGCTTAAGACAAAAATCAGTATAAGCAACTGGAAAACTTGGAAATTCAAAATTAAGGCTATGAGACTAGAACAAAATAAATTCCAGCTATGCTGAAAGTTAGCTTTATTTCAACTCCAGCAAGTCTTCCTGGCTATGTGTTAAAGCCTATAACACTCTAAGCAACTCGACCAAGATTGACTGAATCAAAGCCTATAATACTCTAATTTGTTAAACCTGTTGTCAACAACCATAAAGTCACCAAAAACTCTTGCCCATCTTGAATAAACAACCATCAGTAGAATTCCTGGCAATGTGTTTTAGCACATACATGCCATGCATATTCCACCCAATTATCAGGTGACTGTGGAACAGGACACCATAAGGTTATGACACGAGCTGACACATTATTGTTACACGATGCTTCAAGCACTCACACCTTAGTTACTGTAACATCCTGCAGCAATGGCTTAAGGAACTGTTCAGTAAGTTATTAATTTCTACTAGTTGGTGATTAACCTAACCAGTTTCAGTATGCTCTGTTACAAGGCCTGGTCCACAGTGACCGACTAGTCTAAGAATGCTTTTCTAGCAGCGTGACTCAATGCTTTGACATATTAGCACCATACATGATGAGCTAACCACCGATGGCTTTTTCATCCTATAAAGGCATCTATGGCGGTAATACAACAATGTTCCTTCAAATTAGAAATACTCAACTTCATATTCCTACTTAGACATAGACGTGTACCTCTTGTCTGAAGGTATCTATCATATCTTCTGAATATTCTTGCTTGGAGAATACTTTAACTGCCACATCCTACAAAGTGTAGAACAGCCATTTTAGAACCAAATGCTAATAATAAATATTCCATGCATATTTACGCAACAGAAGTTACATACCGAGGCATACCACTGACCATGATACACTGTTCCGCAAGAACCTGCCAAACATGAAAATAGCAGAAGCAAAATATATCTATTAGACAATAGGATGATCAAGTAAACAAAGATTTATTGTAATAATATTGCCTATAGTATGATTATATGCATCATCATACAGAGGAACAATGCATTCACTGTCATGATACGAAGGCTTTGAAAATCCTGTTGGGTGGGTGTGGATGTGGGTTCTGTGCTCAGGTAGGGTTTAACTGGACTTGTGCGTTTTTTCTTCTAAATGATATGCAGCTCTCATGCATCGTTGAAGGAAAAAAAAAGCCTTGAAAATCTGAAATTTAACATTATCATGATATAGGGTACAAATTTATGCCACCAATTCTTCTCTGAATCATGGAATTAATTAAAGCACTTTGAAGACTATAGAAAGCACAGCGATATAAGACCATCATTAAGAAACTGTGAAATTCATATGCAAGGGTTCCGTTGTCCCTATTAGAAATTTAGCATGCTCCTTACGGATACAAAAATATTTCAAAGAAGGTGTGAACAGGAGAAGTGTGTTTGTAAATTTGCAGTCAAATAAAAGCATTTACAGAGAGAAGTGAATACCTTGACCTACTTGTTCTCCAATTACAAGGTCTTCCCACAGAATCTCATAATCTAGGCAATCCGCTTCATAATCTACTCTCTCAATAGCACTGCTATTAGTACTATTACTGCTACCCATACTACTGAAGCTATCGTTGTTGAAAGACCACCAGGAACCTGTTACTTCATATTTGCTTTCCTGGACGCTCTCCAAATCTTGATAATCTGGAATTACAATTGACTCTGGACCGACCTGATGTAGCTGGTCATTCTCTTGCTTCTCAAGAGATTGAGATGAGTTCATGTGACTCTTGCTAGGACCATTATGTTCATGGACTTTCCAAGGCCATGATATCCCCTTCTTTGCTAATAATTCCTCTGCCTTCGAACTAATCTTGTAAAGCCTTTCGTTTCCTTCCCCTGAGTCATCACTACTTGATTTACTTGACTTCCCAGGGGAATTCTCTCCTTTAACAGATCCACCATGAAGAATATCACCTGCTGGGGTGTTTGTTCCACTAGATGTCGATTCTTCCTTGGAATCACCTTCAGAGCAGTGACTCTCAGAGCTGCCGCTATACTGCTCATTGCAGTTCTGACTGGTCTTGATCCTGGAACGAACTCTGCTTGTGACCTTGGTAGCCTGTGGTGTTATTCTAAAAATCAAGAAAACAGTACACTAGGACATAAATTAAGAAGAAATGACAGAAAAGAAACTTTCTATTGCAACTGAATAGTAGTCTTTTCTTTGACTATTCAGATGTACAACTCACCAAAGTTGTTATCTTGGAGGCGATAGAAGATTGGACAGGTTGCTGAGAGTCCAGAGAACTTTTGTTTAACAAAGTGCATTTAGACCGATTGTTGACTTGAAAACAGGGCTTTGCTGGATTTGAATAGGATTTCATTGAAGTTGAAGGGCCCATTACATCCTCCAGTGTCCGTGTATCAACTGAGAGACAAATGAGGCCCACTAAGCTACCATCATCATCATACAAAGGAGTGTTATTGGCCACAATGAAAAACCGTTCTCCTGACTTCTTTTTAACAGGAAACTTCCCTCTCCAACATTTCCCCATAAATATATTCCCGATGATACTGTTTGCTGCATCAGCATCGTCAGGATGAACCAATAATTCAACAGCATCATGGCCAACCGCTTCTGATGTAGAATAGCCATACATTTGCTCGGCATAACGGTTCCTAGAAAACAACAAACACTGGAGTGTTTTGTAAAATAGGTAGTAGCCATAGGATTGAACAGTGAGGGAGTACGTATATGTGAAATTGCAGATTACATCAACATTAACATGCTTCCTGAGCCAGTTAAGGAACAATCTGAGTGAAGGGATCTGCTGTAAGTACATATATGGAGCTATAGTGCTATACCATTCGTTTAGATCTAGATGTCCTAAGACAAACCAACATTTTCGCTACACATTCTATTAGTCCCATATCATACAATCAAGCTGTTTTCTACAAAATCCATGCAATTTTGGTTAATAACTACCTGACAAATCCGCAAACTACCACACAGGTTGACAAAGTAAGCAGCATAGAACTTTCACTTTGATGTTCTAATTAATCAAAAACATATAGACCAACAAAACGAAGCATGATGCTTTCACTTTTGCCCACTTGCACCATATTAAATAACAGATAAAGTTAGCCAAAAACAAGCTGCGAGTGGTGCATCGTGTATCTTTGACAAGGTAAATAGACAAATGTACATGAACAAACTAAGGCAATTAGCCAAAAAAAATAAGTAATGTGTCAAATATATATATTTTTTGACAAGGTCCTAACTCCAATTTTATGCCATAGATAGCAAGACAATCTAACATACTCTATTTCCAGTGAAGTTTTTTTTCCTTTGAGGGGACTACTTCCACTCTTCCAGTGAATTAAACAGAGTTCAAATACCCCCTTTCAATTTTCAAAAGCCACAGGACATATAATGAAACACTGGCATGATCACTGAAACCAGCTAAGGGACATAATTTCCATTCCCGTATTTACTTATGCTTAATGCGTCGACAGATTTCCTCCCACTACAACTCTAGTTACCTGTGCATTCTAATGGCTAGTGTACACAAAATCAGTTGATACAACCCAAAGGAGAAAACATTAGAAATCAGGCCGCTTAAATTGTTAAATGCATGCACAGTAGAGTGGCTATGCTACAAATGGGCATCAAATCATGTTTTGACTTCTGATCACTGAACGGGTACCTCTACTATTAGCTCACACCACAGTAGAAGGAATGCTTAAAGTTATGTAAAATTGTCGAAACTATTTCCATATTTTAAACTTGAATCTTTGCATAACGCTTGTCTGACATTTCGTCAAACATCCTGTGTGCAGAAACAACGAAACGCAATAATGCAAGAAACCTCACCAGTACAGGAGCTTTCCTCCAGGAGCAATGATGTGCACGGCCTGGCCCAACGCGTGCAGGGCCCTGATGTGCTGCCTGTCGGTTAGCCCGACGCGGCCCACGCGCTGCAGACGCGACGACGAGGAAGGGAGCGCGGCGAGGGCACGCCGCGCCGGCGAAGGCTGCGGCGTCGGCGGGCGGCGCGCCGAGTTGGGCTGCGCGCTCTGGCTCTCCGGCACGAGCTTGGAAATCTCCCGCTTGAGCTCGGCCTGGCCATCCTCCAGCTCCCGTATCTTCCTCAGGAGCTCCTCCGCTGCCATCGCCAGCAGAGCGGTCGCTGCTGTATCAAATGGCAAACATCAGCGGCCTCCCGAGCTCCCCAACGATGGCCAAAAATGGCGCCTTTGGAGGCTTCCGCGACCCACGAGTTCCCAAAAAGGCACCTTTTATCGATTTCTTGAAGATTCCTCTGATCCAAGAGCACAAAGCGGCCTTTTGTTGGTTTCCAGGCAATAATCTCGTGAGCAAATTTGGCTCAATTCTGCCTCCTGGAGCCGCTTCCAAGCTAGTGGATTTCAGAAATGGGAGTGAGAAGCAGAGCTTCCCCAGCAGGAGTTCTTGATCCCCTGCTGGCACCGGTCTGTGCTTCCGGGTGCAGCCTTCCTTCTTGCTTAGAGATGCAGCAAAATGGGGGAGGGAGGGAATCTGTCAATCCCAATCTCTCTTGGCTTTTGCTTTGGTTTTAGCTATCTCCTTTCCTCTTTGGTTTGGACTTGGTTCTTTATTCCCCCAGCCACAACTTGTTTATACTTTTTCAATCGCAATTGGATTCTGGTGTGCCGGGGATGATCTCTACAGCGACGGGCTCTGTCTCTGTCGACCCAACTGGGGCAAAGGATGCAAGTCTTCTCCATCATCTCGGGAAAGCGCCTTTGTTTCTTTATTATAATCCCGATCGTGTGGCCCTCCTATGTTCCGGAGTAACGCATGTGTGCTTTGGAAATTACCGGCTGATGTTGCTGTTGTCATAATTTCCTTCTATCCAAAGAAACAACAACATTTGCGTGTGTGTAGTAAAATTGCAGAATGGAATTGAAAATTAATTACATGAGGAAGTTGTAATAATATTTTATAGGACAACTATTGATGAATTTAACTACTATGTTATTCTGCATTTTTTGAGTCTGTACATGGTAATATAGCATTTTTTTTCCTGAAAGACGGTGCAACATTAATTTGAAAACAGACAAGAGTACCTGTTTTTCCCAACATGCGGCCCTGTTTAGTTCCCAAAAGACCTTTTTACCTCCTATTCATTTCCCTCACAGAACACGCATCCCCAAAAGTTTCTTTTTTACCTTTCCTATTCATCCCCTCACATAACACACATCCTAGAAAAAAAGTATTTTTTCTCCACCCATCTAAACACAGCTGTGCATGTGCATGTAATTTGTCCCTACTGAAATTTGGGCCGGGGGACCGCGTGGAGATATTCCATGAAAAATTAATTAATGCATGCATAGATATTTTATTTTATATTTATCGAATGCGCGTCAAGAATATTATAATGACAAATATATAGAACAGAAGGAAGTTCCCTTTTTCCTTATATTTATGACTGCCAAAGAACACTTATCAGAAATTTAACGCAGGACGACCATTTTGCTGGCTCTCTTTTTAAATAAGACCAGGAACCCTTAGTGCGTGGAAAGATATCTGGAAAAAAAATGCATTGTGGATCTCTCTGGTTGTTTGGTCATTTTGCCAAATGCACGACACTTTTTTGAAAAAAGGAGTGCAGGAGTATTTTGAATTGAGAAATATAACTGGAAGCTTGCCAAATGCCAGTGAGATGAATGAGAGAGCGACTTCATCCTTAGTATGTTGAAGATTGATTGCTGAAAACTATAAACGACTTTTATATTTTCTTTATCCCTCTTTTAAATAAAGACTAGGTTGGAACTGTGCCTGACCGAAAAAGCCTAGCTAGTAGCTACGTGTGTGCCCCTCTGCTCGACACGGCAACACACGGCTTTCATTGGAGGGCATGGAAAATGAGAAAAATACTAGGCCTATACGCAAAGGACAAACCGAAAGCTTCGGTCATCCCTGACATATAACGCGTTTGCAACTTGCAAGTTGGAGAGATCGGTAGGACACGACATGGAGTTGCATTGGCATGGACCGGCAGCTCGATTGCAAGTGGATTAATATTGATTTGCTGCATTGCATTGCCTCCCCTTCGTGAACGTACTACACCCATCGATCCATCCCATGTGTTCCTCCATCTGACTGGGGTCGTCCTTCAGACACACACGCTGCATTGCCGCCACGCACCAACCCTGCCTGTCGCTCGCCGGCCGTGCCCTCCGGATTCCGCGGCGTCGCGGCGCCCGCCGCTGCCCGGTGGTCTACACACACATGCATTTTATTTAATTGCGCTAACTTGATAAGTGGTGCAGATTAATCTAACATTTTGTAGATTGTTCGAATTGGTGCAACAACTTCGCGAGAGCTAATAACTTATGATTATTCATTGGGAGGTGGAACATTTTGATAAATTAGTATCAATAACATTATTCTCTCTTCTAAACAATATGATGCTATCATACAAATCCATTACAACCGCCTTTCTGCCTTACTCATGCGTTTGCCTACACATCTAAGGCCTCCACTGAGAGTAGTTTGTTGGCTAAGCGCCCTCCTTAACATTCTTCTCCAGTTCAATATTGAAGTATATACTAATGAATCATGGCCTCGCGAGCTTGGCCTAGAGATATAGATCTACATCCACGACACTATGTGCCTCTATTTTCGCACATTTGCCTTCGTGAACCTAATGGAAGAAAGACCAAGCAAGTTTAGGGTTATAGGTTGGTAGAAAAACAAAGGAAGCAATGTGAAATTGAGCAAAAAAAAAATCATTGAAGGTTTTACAAAATGCCTCACGCCTCACCCAGCTACTAGTCTTGTATCCTCTCTAGGCTAATATCCCACCATCAGGGCATGGTGAGGTACATCACGTAAGCAATGTTTGGTTGTATGTGCACTAATTTGCCAGGATGTTGTATAATCCAGCAAATTATATATAAGTTCTTGATGAGTTTTTGCAGTAAATTAAACAATTACAAGTTGTTGGTTGATTTGATAGCACTTGACGAGTTGTACTGTTGTATAAGTAAGAATAATTAACATTATTTTAATCACAGTTGGAATCCTATTTCCGGAGCTACTTAAAATTCCACTGTCCTTTTATTAGTTGGATTGAGATTTGTCTATCCCCACATTGTATTTATCTTTGCGACCATTTCAATAATTATCTTTTCAGATGATAATAATCAGAATGGAGAGCAGGTCATCAGAAGAGAAGGTAATTGAAGGGGAAAGCAATACATACTGTAACACCCTAATTTTATCATCACGTTAAAATTAATATAGACAACTAATTTTCTTAGTTTTTATTGTTTTAGGAAATATTAAATTGCAAATTTAAATCTTGGCTCTTAAATATTTAAATAACATTTAAATTAGAATCAAATAAAGTTGTTGTTGCATTCATGCTGATTGTATATATTTTTGGATGATGGTTTGAATTTGAAAGAGTTTGCAAAAGTTTAAAATAGATTTCAAACCTTCTCTTCTCTCTTTCTTTTCTAGCCCAGCCCGTTTCTCTTTTAGCCCAACCTTTTCCCCTCTCTTTTCTAGCCGCGGCCCATTTCTCCTCTCCCGGCCCAGTTCGCTCGCGCGCCAGCGGCCCGGCCTGCTCTCCCCTCTCCCTCTCTCTTTCTTTCCCTGACAAGTGGGCCCCGCTTGTCAGCCGCCTTCTTCTTCCTCGTGTCGTCCTCGAGCAGGACTGCTCGATGGCGAGTCCGAGCCAACCCCGACGCCGCGCCGTCTTTCCCCCTGCGCAAGCTGGTTTCCCGGGCCTTATAAGGCGCTGCCCGAGCCCTTGAACCCCCAAACCAAAGCCCCAAGCTTCCGCCGTCACCATAGCTCGCGCCGTCGCCCGCAAACCCTAGGGTAAAGCCGCCGCCGCAATCCGAGCTTTCGAGGCCGCCGTCGTCGCTTTGAGCTCGTCGTCGAGGTTCGCGTGAAGGTTTGGATCTCGCCGAGTCGTTTTCCCCTCTCTCTCTCGCTCTCTTGAGCTTACGCGAGCTCGCCGTCGCAACCGAGCCGTCGCTCGTCGACGTGAGCTTTCTCCATTGCTCAATCCTCGTTTAGAACCCCCAAAATAGGTTCCTCGTGTTCCCAGCTAGATCCCAAGCCTTGAATCGTTGAAAACCGAGCTTTCTAGCTCGAGTTTGCGTCAACTCCGGCGAAGCGCCGCCGCTTTCCTCTGTCTCCGGTCGCCGGCGCCGCCGCGGTCGATCTAGGGCTGTCCAGAGCTGTTAGATCAAGATCCAACGGTCCAGATCGAGTCCGACTCGAGTCAAACTGAGTCGTACCGGTCAGTCGTGTCTTTTTGCAGAAAAGCCCCTCAGTTTTCTAGAAATCAACCCGTAGTCCAAGCCAGTTCAAAATAATTAGATCTAGGTCCTGTTTCTTCCAGTTTAGCCCCTGGTCTTTCTAAAAATCTAACCCGCCGTCCTGTTTGGTCGTATTACTCAAAAGTCCTTATGTTTTTATACAAAATTACGTTTTAGGTCCCTGGTTTCTTCTGTTTAAGTCCCTGGAAAGTTAGATTTAGTTCAAAGAAGCCCATAAACCTTGTTTTAGCCATATCTTGACCGTTTTAAATCCGTTTTGAGTGATCTTTGTGCTCACACGATCGTCTCTGCATCAAGAATAGTTTTTAGACACGTCTTTGCGTCTTTAAAAGTTGTATGGTGTATTGTTTTGCTTTTATTGATTGAATGCTTGTGCGAATCGTGTAGAGAACGGTCCGTTCGAGGGAGATCAAGATCAAGTCTACGAGGAGGAGCCACCACAACACTTTGAGGAAGGCAAGTGAATTTCCCCCTCAGCATACTCTTTTGAACCCATACACATTGCATGGCAATAAAGTTTATATTCATGTTCGCGATGCATTAATTTGATGGGTCCTATGTAAGGATGACTAGTCTTTTACACCTAAGCCTTGATACACCGGGTTTACTTTTATGTTGGGTAGCTATGCTAGATGCTTAAACTTGGTTCATGATGGGTTCTATCCAACATTGATGAATATCCTTATTGTTATATCTTGTTATGTTAATACAAGATCATCATGCTAATCGGAACATGGAGAGCCACCCAGGATTAACCGTACAACCACAATACTACATGGCTCTGGCCTTGGCTAATTAATTAGAAACCTTGGTTAGGAATGATCTTACCGAAAGGGCATGGGGGTGGCGGTTGACGGTGTATAGCCCGGTTCTCTCGGGAAGTGGGCTTAGCTAAGACACTATACCCATTAGGGAGGGTTATGCCTGCTTCCGATCCGGAAACCTTAGCGGATTGTTTCTAACTAGGGAATCTTTGTAAAGGCCTCGTAGCGTCCCTATGCAGTCACACCTTGGTAGTGTGGTACGTGCCTGATCAGCACAACGTGGTTGGGTCTAAAGTTCTTCGGAGCTTTTACGCGAATTGTGGTGAAAGTGTACAACCTCTGCAGAGTGTAAAACTGTTATAATAGCCGTGTTCGCGGTTATGAACGGCCTGGACCCTCACGTGATTAATCTATCGGAATATAAAATCAAATCATTGCATGCATATGTTATTGGTTATGTTTATAGTTTATTTTATGCTAATATATGGGTTGGTATATACTTATATTTTAGTAAATAGTTGCTTGTTAATAAAACTTGACCAACTAAAATGCTGACCGCTATAAACCAAGCCTCTCCTTGATAGTTTGCATATTTCCCCCACTTGCTGAGTACCAACCATAATTGTACTCATCCTTGCTTATATTGGATCAGAAGGTAATAATGTAGCGGAGTACCTCAGCGATCTTGATGAGCTCTAGGCGTGTGTTCCACCAGTCAGATGCCTGTGGAGTGCTTTTGGAGTTATCGTCTTTAGTTATCGTGTGAACCAGTTTAATTTGGCCCTCGTGCCTTAGTCTTGAGTGTGATAAATACTTTACTTATCAAATATACGTTTGAGTACTGTTTATCATATATGTGTAATTTGATCCTGGCGCACATATAAGATGTACTCGGTTTTCTTTCTAAAACCGAGTACGACACATACATGCATGAGAGCGAGCGAGGATAGCCAACTTGCTTATATGGTGAGAGGGACCCGTGCCTATCTTCCAACCCAACTTTCATTGCTTGCAGCATATTTTGACTAATTGCCAGCTCCAGCATCTTTTCGGAAAAAAAGGAAAATAATAATATGAAAAATAATGAAGTCGTAGTATACACCAAAGCTGATAAATATAGCATTTCGAATTTGGCTCCGTCGTATATATGTGTATTAAATTATTAATATATATGCTCTCACCAGCAGCCACCTTTTCGTTTTAAATTACATACGTCCGAATCCAAAGTCATTTTCTCCAAACAGTCCGATATATATTCCACGCCTTTTTGTTTTCTTGCATTGCTTCCCCGTACACGTTCTTGCACAGTTGCACTCTACCTACCTACCGGCCTATTAAGTTAGCTGAAAGTGAAACATGGCTCTGCTTGCTGACTTTAGCCGCTGGAAATTTTCTCATGACCGTCGATCAGTCAACCAATATGCAAAACCTAAGGCCTTCTCCAATAGTGAGCCATGAGCTAACTCTTAAATTATTTAATCAATGAAAAGTAAAAAACAGTACCAAAAACGGGTTGGCTAAGAGCTAGTTCTTGGCTCTTTACTGGTTCTTAGCCTGCTTTTGGCTCTTTAAACAGTGCAAAGTTGATGTGACCGGCTCTTCAGGAAGCCAAGATAAGAGCCAGTCAAATCAACTTTACACTGTTCAAAGAGTGAAGAGCTGGCTAAAAGTTAGCAAAGAGCCAAGAGCTAGCTCTTAGCCAACCTATTTTGATACTATTTTTTTTACTTTTTATCGATTAAACAATTTAAGAGCTAGCTGTTTGGAGAAGGCGTAATAACCAAAACCGGGGCCGACCAGCCGGTTTTACGCTAGCTGCTGCTGTCCATCCCCTGCGTGAATTAAAAGCACACAGCCAGTACGTACGTCCACACGTGCAGTACTCGTGCACGGCAAAAAAGAGAAAAAACGGCAACATGCATGATGTGTATACACCGGCCGGGCTGACCAGTTGTGGCCATGTGGTCCACATCTGTCTCTGTGATTCATCCATGGCAATTGGCCGGCCGAAAAAGGAGACGACAGACGATGTAACATGGGCCACAAGTAATACATGTATATGTAGACCCAATGCATGTTGAATAATGAAGAAAAAGTTTTTGCAGCTGAGGTGGTGGTTCAGTTCATCTGGCGTGCAGTGCTCTGAGTGATGGATGAGCTAGCTCTGCTTCGACTATGTACTGCGAGTGTGTGAGCATGGAGATGAACACATCACCGGGTTGAGAGCCACATATTGTTTCTTGGCCGGTCTCCTGGAGGGACTCCTTAGACAGAGTCGTTCTGTCTCTCTATTCGGTAGCTAACTACTCTATAATATAATCAGTGGTTATACAAATATGCTTAATTTGACTACTAATAATAAATTGACATGCATGCATGGAACTAAAACTGTGTCAGCTAGACGGGACAAGCAAAGCTGACGTGCATGATTACATTAGATACATGGTCACATCACATGATCAACCAAAACTAAAGTAAAATACTCCCTAGAAGTGGAGAACATTTCAATTGCGGTCACATCAGGGGGTAGATCAGATCACGGACGTAGACACGAGGACGATCACGACCACGATAAAATGGAAAGCAACATGAGGAGGAGGAAATAATAATAATTCTAATTGGATGGACGACGGCTTCGATTTGGAGAGGATGTCGGCAGCTAGTTGCTTGACGTACTGTTTGCTGGGATGTGCATATGTCAGCGTCGACGCGTCGTAGACTAACAATAGCTACGAGTTGTACGGTACAGGCCTTGCGTGCAACGTCAACGGCCATGGCAGCGATACGTGCCGTCTAAACGAACAGTCAGCCAACGGCACACGGCGACGAAAGAAAAAAAAAAAGACTAGCGATTCGTTGCTAAAAGACAAGGAACAGATGAAAGAGGTACATGGGCCAAATGTGTTGCGGCACGTAGTTGTTAGATGGGCCCTTCCTTTTAATGCATGCTGTCGTCTGTTGTTGTGTTGTGTGGGTCACACTCACACACATATGGGCCGCATACATATGGGCTTGAAGGTATGACCACGACGCGGCCCCAGATTTTTTTGGCCCATTCCCATGTCAGTTGGCGGGTGGCTACCTGTTTGATTGCCGTCTCCTTCCCGCCAAGTGCCCAAGTTCAAATAATCATAGGATACCCTGAAAAAAAAAAGACATATGATAGGAATGAGCTTGTGCAAGTTGCCAACATATACGCATCGTCCCAGTTAGTTTGTCAACTCAACGAAAGATATCGAAACGCTTGTATGCATAAATTTCAGATCAACATGCATGTGACGTGGCATGAGAAAGAAAAAAGAGATGACATTTTGGAGAAAAATTGTTTCATGGAAAACAAAGGAAAAAAGAACTATCACACTCATTTGGCATGTCAGCATGGTGGCAAATCGGTCTCAAGATAATAATAGACATGCTGTAATCGTGCAATAACAAAGCATTTTTGAATTATTTTTTTTACAACCGGTATCCTTGTGTCTCATGTATGTCACAATATATTAAACTCCCTACTACTCGAATGATGTACCTCCATTTTTACACGATATTTATCCATCCATGGCATGGCCTCCCTAATTGCTCTCAGAGAAGGTCGTTCACCTCTCAGATCAGTATCTTTTATCCTATCGTTTTTCCAAAACAACATTGAGCTGTCATATCTTGCCTAATTATTGAGAATATTGTTTCAATCAAATGGTCCATAAAAAAATTAAAGCAGCAAAAAATTATTGGACGCCTCCAGCGGCGTCGAAAGAGGCGCACAATCAATAAGGAACCACGCCCAGATGCTTAAAACCGCAAATGTACTTTTACATTTTAAAATTTAAATTTATAGAAACTGTCTGAATTGCTTGTCTCCACCTGTTTATCATAGAAAAAGTTTCATGATTTTTGTGAAGGTGATTTGTATGGTTTTTCCCCGTACAAAATTAACCTCTTCTGTTTACTTGGCCTTAATTCCTGATCAAACAAGAATAATTCTATACCAACACTAAAGTGTGTGTACCATAGTAATAGATGACAAAGATTAATTAGAAACTAGATCTTCACACACGTCCATAGCACTGTAGCAGCAATGTGACGATGCACAACACAAGCAGCAATGAAGATGTATCAGAAGCTAGCATGCTTAATTAATGCCGAATACTGCGGGCGGCGGCGGCGGTGGCCGGGATCGGAGCGCCCGGAGCTCGGCGGCGGAGAGGATCATGGAGCGCACGGACACGGCGGTGGTGCTCGCCGTCGAGGCACTCCGGGAAGTTGAACCTCTTGGGCATCTCCACGGAGTCGTAGCTCCGTCCTTCCGCCACGAACTTCGCCGGCTCTTTATCTTCCCCAGCGAAAACGCCACCGCCGGCGTCGAGGCCTCCGTGTCCATGCCGGCTAGCTGCTGCCCGATCTAATAAGTCTTGAGTCTAAAAAAAAAGATCTAATAAGTCTTGATGACGGCCGTGTATGTATGTATGTACCCGATGTGTTTTCTAGATCGATCGAGCGAGCGATACATATAGGTGCGTTACGTTGTGCACGCAGGAATGCAGGATCCGAGTCGAGGCCTCTGCACGTAACATGCACGAGTCGGACTCTTTGAGTCCGAGAGGACGGCGAAAAAAAATAAAAGAAAGAACAAAATATTGACCGTGTCGAATCGGTGGACAGATCGACTATTGCACGACTACTCGTTTGGGTGACCTGGCCTGTATAAACTCGGTGTAAAACATCGCTACGAACCGGTGGAGGTACACGTACGACATGGAGGAGGTAAGGAGCAGCCTAATAATGTGTGGGAAAATGGGAACTCCAGCAGCTCCCTCACTTCCACCAATTGCCCCCATATGATTCCGGTCTATTTTTCTGGTTAAGTCGTGTATGGACAGCTGATTTGCTACCCATAAAAGGAAAACTAAAACTGAGCATACTATTTTGAATCGTTTCCTCATCATCCATTGTCACTCCTATTCTCACGGTCAACGCATGATTTTACAGGCGTGTTTTGGTTCCAGCCAGGTTAGCGCCTGCCCTTGTCCACCATTGCTTTCCTGGGAAAATCAACGCACACACGTTTCCCGCCAAATGTGGCCAATCGCTCCCTTTCCCTCGGGATTCAAATAACCCTCCGTTCCTCCATCCTCCCTTCCAAACTTTTTTCACCACCACCACTGCTGTCTCCACCATGTCTCCTAGGGCCACCATGAGGCCACACATCCTTCTCAGCCTCGTCGTGCTGCTCGTGGCCGCCACGGCCACCGTGCCCCTAACCTCGGCGGTATGCATCTCGCGGTATGAGAAATCCGAGAGCAAGAACGAAGCCACCGCCGCCGCCGCAACAGCTAAGGCATCCACCGCCTACGACAAACCCGTCCAAGAAGCTCAAGCAGCCAGCTTCTCCACAGCTGATGCAAAATCTGACAAGTACGAGGAAGTTCCGACTCCGAAGAAGGTAAAGAGGGAGAAGTCTGATGATTCAGATGTATCTTCTTATCTTAAGAAGGAAAAGAAGGAGAAATCTGATGATTTGGATGAATTGGCATCGCCCAAGAAGGAAAAGAAAGAGAAGTCTGATGATTCGGATGTATCTGCCTATCTTAAGAAGGAAAAGAAGGAGAAGTTTGATGATATGGATGAACTGGCATCTCCCAAGAAGGAAAAGAAGGAGAAGTCTGATGATTCGGATGTGTCTGCATATCTTAAGAAGCAAAAGAAGAAGTCTGGCGATTCAGATAAGAAGGAAGAGAAGAAGCAGTCTGATGATTTAGATGAACTTGAGTCTCCCAAGAAAGAAAAGAAGGAGAAATCCGATGAATCTTCTAAGAAGAAAAATAAGTCTGATGGTTCCGACGAATATGTATCTCCTAAGAAGGAAAAGAAGGAAAAGTCTGATGATGACTTAGACAAAGATTCATCATCTAAGAAGGAGAAAAAGGAGAAGTCTATCGATGCTGATGCATCTGCATATGTTAAGAAGGAGAAGAAAGAGAAAGCCAAGAAAAAGGAGAAATCCAATGATTATTCTAAAGACAAGGAGAAATCTGACGAGGATGCTATGCCAGTCGACGTCTCCAGCTCCGGCGAATATGTATCGTCCCCCAAGGAGGATAAATCCAACGAGGATGCCACACCAGTCGATGTCTCTACCTCCGGCCAATATGTTTCTTCTCCACAGAAAAATATTCCCGATGAGCTACCACCAGCGGCCAAGAGCTCCACCACCTCCGACGCGTACTCCAGCCAGCCCATAGGCGGCTCTCCTGACGAGCTCCCACCGGCAACCAAGAGTTCCACCACCTCCGATGCATACTCCAGCCAGCCCATGGGCGGCGCTCCCGATGAGCTCCCACCGGCGACCAAGAGCTCCGCCACCACCTCCGACGCGTACGCATCTCCCAAGCAGTATGCCAGCCAGCAGCCCATGGGTGGTGCTCCCGATGAGCTCCCTCCGGCAACCAAAAGCTCCGATCCGTATGCCGGCCAGCCCAACGAGCCGGGGAAGCCGAAGGTCTCAGTGGAGACCTTTGGTGGAATGATCAAGAAGCCGCTCATGAACACGCTGAGCCCGGTGATCAAGCGCGTGTGCGGCCGAACATCGTTCCCAGACGACTGCGAGGCATCGATCGCCGACCTCCCTGGTGGCGGTGTGGTGCCGCCGCAGACGGACGCCATAGGCGTGCTAAAGCTAGCCATGGAGGCCGTGAAGCAGAAGGCGATCGAGGCCATGAACGCTGCGACTGACCGGATGAACGCGCCGGGAATAGACCCGATAATCAAAGAGGTGCTTGACAGCTGCACGTCCGCCTACAGTGACATCAAGTCAAGCCTTGATGTGGTGGACGCCGCGCTCAAGCGTGGCGACTTCGACACGGCGCGCACGAACCTTGACTCGGTAGAGACGGATGTAGGCACCTGTGATGATGGATTCGCCGAGCGTGAAACGCCGTCGGTGATGAGTGACCATGATGTGGAGCTAAAGAAGCTCGGCAGTGACCTCATCGCCATCGGCACCAACTTCTTCCACCACTAGACAGTGGAGCGGCGGCGGCCACCGCTGCTCTTCGCCTGCACGGATTCCGATTGTGATTTGTTGTAACAAATTGAAGGGGAAAAAAGTGAGAGTTATTGAAGGGAAAAAATGGGAGTGTCTTAACATTTCAGCTGCATACTTTGTACCATTATATGATGATTGTGAATTCTCATACGAATCAAGGAAATGAGTATATATATCGTTCTGAATTCTCTCATGTTGTAGCCTGCACCTGCTTTAAGCTCTTTATATACATTAAGATTTCGTTGGTAACTTAAGTTCTCATACTAACAACCAAGATGGAAAAATCGCCTTCTTCCTTGTGCAAAAAGGAAATTTTTATTCAAATCTAAATGTCCCCCTCTCACACCATCTTTGTTTTATTCAAGTCTATCTAAACCTAAATATATGTAGACTTCTGTTTCTGTTCAAAATCATTCGCTGTGTGGCCTCTGAATGTTTAAGTAATGAACATATGAAAAAAAGAAACTTATTCAATCCCAAATATAAATATACTTAGACTTCTGTTTCTATGCAAAATCCATCGTTGTGTGGTCTTTGAATGTATCAGTAATGAACATATGTGAAAAAAGAAAAAAAATACTAAAAATAGGGGCATTCAGAGAATTAAACTCGAGACCTCTTGCACTTTAGTGACAATCATGCCACTAGACCAAATGCCCTTTCTTATTATCTCTTTTTGTATACAATGAATTAGACGTTTAGTTGCTTTTTAGCAAACCATCCGCCAAGCATATCAGTGACTTTTCTTGACAACTCAAGTTTTATCAGTCAGCAACAATAATTTTAATTTTTTAAAAAATGAATCATACCCAATTAAGCTATGTTAGGTTAGCCCGAGAACAATTGGGGTCAGGGCCGAACCCCCGCAGGTCAGCCCAGCATGGGAATATGTCATACCCGGTTTTAGAAAGAAAACCAAGTACATCTCATATGTGCGCCAGGATCAAATTATACACATATGATAGACAGTGAGTGAATAACAGAAACAGTACTCCAACGAATATTTGATAAGTAAAGTATTTATTACGACCACGACTAAGGCACGAAGGCCAAATTAAACTAGTTCACACGATAACTAAAGACGGTAACTCCAAAAGCACTCCACAGGCATCTGACTGGTGGAACACACGCCTAGAACTCATCAAGATCGCTGAGGTACTCCGCTCCATTATTACCTTCTAATCCAATATAAGCAAGGATGAGTACACTTATGATTGGTACTCAACAAGTGGGGGAAATATGCAAGCTATCAAGGAGACGCTTGGTTTATAGCGGTCAGTATTTTAGTTGGTCAAGTTTTATTAACAAGCAACTATTTACTAAGATATAAGTATATACCAACCCATATATTAGCATAAAGTAAACCACGAGCATAACCAATAACATATGCATGCAACAATTTGATTTCATATTCCGATAGATTAATCACGTGAGGGTCCAGGCCGTTCATGACCGCGAACACGGCTGTTATAACAGTTTTACACTCTGCAGAGGTTGTACACTTTCACCACAATTCTCGTAAAAGCTCCAAAGAACTTTAGACCCAACCACGCTGTGTTGATCAGGCACGTACCACACTACCAAGGTGTGACTGCATAGGGACGCTACGAGGCCTTTACAAAGATTTCCTAGTTAGAAACAATCCGTTAAGGTTTCCGGATCGGAAGCAGGCATAACCCTCCCTAACGGGTATAGTGTCTTAGCTAAGCCCACTTCCCGAGAGAACCGGGCTATACACCGTCAATCGCCACCCCCATGCCCTTTCGGTAAGATCATTCCTAACCAAGGTTTCTAATTAATTAGCCAAGACCAGAGCCATGTAGTATTGTGGTAGTACGGTTAATCCTGGGTGGTTCTCCATGTTCCGATTAGCATGGTGATCTTGTATTAACATAACAAGATATAACAATAAGGATATTCATCAATGTTGGATAGAACCCATCATGAACCAAGGTTAAATATCTAGCATAGCTACCCAAAATAAAAGTAAACACGGTGTATCAAGGCTTAGGAGTAAAAGACTAGTCATCCTTACATAGGACCCATCAAATTAATGCAACGCGAACATGAAGATAAACTTTATTGCCATGCAATGTGTATGGGTTCAAAAGAGTATGTTGAGGGGGAAATCCACTTGCCTTCCTCAAAGTACTGCGGTGGCTCCTCCTCGTAGACTTCATCTTGATCTCCCTCGAACGGACAGTTCTCTACACGATTCGCAAAAGCATTCAATCAATAAAAGCAAAACTATACACCATACAACTTTTAAAGACACAAAAACATGTCTAGAACTATTCTTGATGAAGAGACGATCGCGTGAGCGCAAAGATCACTCAAAACGGATTTAAAACGGTTAAGATATGGCTAAAACAAGGTTTAGGGGTTTCTTTGTACTAAATCTAACCTTCCAGGGGCTTAGATAGAAGAAACCAGGGACCTAAAACATAATTTTATATAAAAACAGAAGGACTTTTGAGTAAAAAGGCCAGACAGGACGGCGGGTTATATTTTTAGAAAGACCAGGGGCTAAACTAGAAGAAACATGACCTAGATCTAATTATTTTTGAACTGGACAGGATCGCGGGTTGATTTCTAAGAAACCCAGGGGCTTTTGTGCAAAAACGCCTCGGTTGGCGCTGCCGACCGGTATAGGTTTAAGTTGGACCTAATCTTGACCGTTGGATCTAAATCTAACGGCTAGAAACAATAGGGCGAGCCGGCGACCAGAACAACGGCGCGCGCGGCGGCGCTTCACCGGGGGATTGCCGGAGTTGAGCAAAACTCGAGCTAGGAAGCTCAGTTTTCCATGATTTGAGGCTTGGGAGCTAGCTGGGATCAAAGGGAAACGATTTTGGGGGTTCTAAACGAGGGTTGAGCAACAGAGGAAGCCCGCGACGACGAGCGGCGGCTCGGTCACGACGGTGAGCTCGCGCAAGCGCAAGAGAGCGAGAGAGAGAGAGGGGAAACGGGCTCGGCGAGTTCCCTACCTTCACACGAACCTCGACGGTGAACTCGAAGCGACGAAGGCGGCCTCGAAAGCTAGGATTGCGGTGGCGGAGCAAAGCTAGGGTTAGCGACGGCGGAAGCTATGGCTTTGAGATGAGGGTCAAGGGCTCGGGGCGGCGCGCTTATAAAGGCCCGAAGAATCCCCAGCTTGCACGCAAAGGAAGCGACGCGGACGCGGGGTCGCCATGGACTCGACAGAGTCCTTCTCGGCCACGGCGCGAGGAAGAAGATGACAAGCCGGGCCCACCTGTCAGCGAAAGAAAGAAAAGGAAAGGGAAAGGAAAGAGCTGGGCCGGCTGCTGCGTGCGCGGGTTGGGCCGGCAAAGAAAGAAACTGGGTTGGGCTAGAAGAGAGAGGGAGAGAAGAGAAGGTTTGAAATTTAATTTAAACTTTTGCAAACTCTTTCAAATTCAAACCAACCCTCAAAAATATATGCAACAGCATGAATGCAACAAAAACTTTATTGACTCTAATTTAAATGTTGTTTAAATATTTATAGGCCAAGATTTAAATTATAATTTAATATTTCCTAAAACAATAAAAACTAAGAAAATTTGGTTGCCTATATTAATTTAATTGTGATGACAAAATTAGGGTGTTACGGAATAATCCTAGCCCGCACGAGAACACACATTCGTTTAAGAAAAAATTCCTCTTTACCCTCCTAGACAATGGGCCAACTCCGAGTTTTCTCTGTGGACCCAAAAACTAGGCAAACCACCTCCCTTAACTTTTGAAACAATATGTTTTACCTCCGTGACCTGGTTATAAGCAGTTTTGATGACATTTTGTCATTTTTACTAGGCAAAGGCCCGTGCGTTGCCACGGACAGGAAAAAAACATCTTCCAACCCATATCTTGATTGGATTACATTTGAAATTTGATGTTTTCAAGATAAATTTTTACAAAAGGACACATTAGCATTTTAGTGTCATTAATCATATTTTTGTTGGGAACTAAACTAGCCAATATAATTTCTATCTAAAGATTATCGTTCTTTTGCCACAAAAAACAACTAGAGCTATGTCCTCTTTTTACAAATTGTTCACAAAACTATCTAATCAACCTTTTAGTTACATTTAAAATCTAATAATTGAATTACTAAAAATACGCTACATTGATTCGATCGATGGCTTGCTGAAAAATTATGAACTGGCATCTATATGTACACATGACCATTAGGGCTCTGTAAGACTTATGAAAACATAAGCATTCATATTTTTCATGAAAATAAACAGAAAAAACTGATATATCAGACAATAATATGAGAACATGGTCTCTGGGAGAATCAAATGGACATAGGCAGCCAATGTATTTGACAATAAAAATTTATTATTTGTAAATAGGTTCTTATAGTTGAAAAGACCTTAGTCAAATACATTATTTTGCAGCTCAAAGTATGGAATCAATTGAAGACTTTAAGTTTCACATATTTTTCAGTCGACGACAACAACAAAACAAAACAAAACAAAAACCTCCAAGTACCAAAGATGGTCAATGTGACAGACTTCATCACTGTAAGACAGGTTATAGGCAACAGAATGTGATCTTTTCATATGGAGGGCAACAGAATTTGCGCTCATACATGAAAAGAAATAAGAATGGAGTTATAAGCATTTATATTTGAGCCTGCCGTTGAGGATAAATGCTACTAATTACAATTAGGCTAAACGAAACAAAATCCAAAAGCTTGCCTAATCCAAATGTAATATTCTTTTTCTCTCATTTTCCTTTTTTCTATACTTTTTCCATTTTCCCACGCGGGCCAAGTGGCCACGCCAGGCCGCTGCTGGCTGCTGCCAGCCTCCTTTTCCTTTTTTTCTTTCTTTCTTTCTTTCTTTCTTTCTTTCTTTCTATTTCTCTCTCTTTCTTCCTTGCTCCGTGAACTCCGCCCGGCTTCTCTCTCCCTCACGATATCTCTACGCCGGCGGAGCTCCCTCTCTCTGCGTCGGCGAATCAGCAGGCCTCCAAGCGGACAGCTCGAGAGGAGCTCCCTCCACGGCGCGCCGCTGGGTGCCTGTTCCTTGGTCGTGCAGGGCGGCGGCGACGGCGGTGTCGGGGCTCGCACGACGCCGCGGCATCGAGCGGAGGCAGCGCCGGGAGCTTCGTGCGGCGGCGGCTGGGGAGGCAGAGGAGGATTTGTGATCGTCTACCTTCGATTTGTGATTATTTTCGCTGGATTTGTGTTCGGGCCGGCGGTTTCTCTGTTGCCGGAGCGGGGTTTCGTCTTCTCCGTCGCCGTCTCAATGGAGGCGGATGCTCTTTCTCTCTTTGTTTCTCTCCCTCTCTCTACGCGGCGGCGCACCTCCTTGGCACCCTAAGCAAGAATCATACCACTAGACCAAAAGACCTTTGCTGATCACTGCACTTTTTATTGAGGATGTGTCATACACTTTGGAGAGTTGAACTTTCTGTGATAATGAACATCTCTATATGCATTGGTGGATGCAGATGCCAGAATATTGAAATATATTCTGTTTTCTAAAAAACTATACTCCTAGCCTCTGCTATAGTAATTCAGATGTTTCTCCATCTGCTTCGTAAAAGCTGTTGTTTGTAATCGTCATTGCCCTGGATCAGTTCAGGTTTAAGAGATGCTGTTGTAGTCGTCAATAGTGTCGTCCATGCATACTTGCCTTGCATGTGAGCAGTGAAATAACATGTGTACACAAAAAATGGGTCCCAAACTTTTTCAACACAACTAGCTTTGGGAAATTTTTATTCATTTTCTCTCGATCCAGAATTACTAGACAGCTAACCCATGGAGGCCACAGGCCTTGTTGGGCTAGTAAATCCAGCCACATTATATTATATTCTTATGGAGCGCCCCACCTCCCCCTCCTCTCCACGCGGACGCGATTCCTCCCCGTCGCCGCCGCTAAGCCCCTCGCCGGCGCCCACCCCGGAGCGCTCCACCTCCCCCTCCCCCTTACCCTCCCCTACCTCGCCTGCCTCTCCGACCCCTGCGGCGGGTCCCTCGCAGGACAGCCCCACTGCCTCTCGCCGCTCGCTGCGCCTTTCTACCCGGCGGCCTCCTCCATGGGACGTACCAAGGAGCTGCGCTGGGCCGGATCCGGCGCCTCCTCGGCGGACAGCGAATTGCAGGCCTCCTCCTACCTCGACGCCGCCCGTCGCCGTCCGATGCTGATTGTCTGCTTCCCAAGGCCCATCGCCACAACGGACAGCGCGGTCCCCGATCCGATGCTGATTGAGTGGGACCACCATCGACCGGCGCCACCTTCGAAGAAGATCCTCCCGACGGCGCCGCAGCCATAACGCCGGCTCCACCGGCAGAGGTTGTACTGCCGACTACCTCTGATCCGGTGGATGCAGACTCTGAACGGCTGGATCAATTTGCCGCGGCAATCACCATGCGTATCCCCACGCCGCTTGTCGCTAGGCCGCCGTGCCCCAAGGTGCTTGCTGCTGCACCCCCTTCAAAGCCCAAGCGTAGTAGCGCGAGGCTGGCCAACGGCAATCTGGCGAGTATCCCGACGGCGCGTCGCGGCGAGGCCCTTCTAATGCGGCGATTCGATCTTGACTGTGCTGACACAGCGGCCCCAACACCCCGCGTCCTTGATGAGGTCTTCAACAATGGTGTCCATTGCGGGCATGCTGACAAGATGAAGGACATGTTCCCGCTCAGGAGAGCGAACATGGGTAGGTGTCTCTCGGACGAGGCCGCCGTCTGAGTACACCGGTGTCTTGCCTCGGCTGGTGTGTGACATGGATAATATAAATATCCTGTCCTGGAATGTGAGGGGGCTCAATGCGCGAGCTCGTCGTGATGACTTAAGGCTAGTCGTCGATGATTGTCGTGCTTCGATCGTGTGCATCCAGGAAACGAAGCTCGATGTTGTAAACGACTCTATTATGCTTGAAATGCTAGGCACACAATTTCTGGACTACGCCTTCCTGTCTGCATCTGACACCAGGGGAGGCATCCTCATTGCGGGCCGGCGTGATGCTGTCCACCTGTCTGATGTTCAACTCGGCTGCTTCTCCATCACTGTAAAAATCCAAAGCACTGTATCGCCCTCCTGGTGGCTCACTTCGGTGTACGGCCCGCAGTCGGATGTGCAGAAGCAGCTCTTTATGGAGGAACTCCAGGCGATCAGGGACGCCTGCGCGGGCCCATGGGCGGTCGTTGGAGATTTCAATCTCATTCTTGACACGGTCGACAAAAGCAATGACCGCATCAACCGCAGAAACTTGAGGCTATTTCGGCAGACCATAGATCAACTGGAATTACAGGATATCCATCTTCATGGAAGGTTGTACACGTGGAGCAATGAGCGACAACAACCAACTCTGGTTAAGCTCGACCGCGCCCTCGTCTCTCTAGAATGGGAGGAATTGTTCCCCTCCTCCTTCCTCCAAGCACTTTCCTCGGAGGCATCAGGGCGAAGCCCAGTAGAGGCCCATGGGTGCAGCCGCACCCCCAAAAAAATGAAACTCAGTTATTGTAGTCAATTTTCGGCCCTATATGCACCCCCAAAGCCCAACATCATGCACCCCCCAGCCCAGCAGCAGCCCATCAAGGCGCAAGCCCAGCAGTAAGCGTCCGCTCGCCTTCCTCTTTTTTCCCGTGATTTCCTGCGCATCGGTCGATTCAGCTTCCCTCAAACGCCGCCCACGACCCCATGCCTGACCCTTCTGTGCGTCTCTTCCTCTTCTGCATATCGCACCACACGCAACCGACGGCGAACGCTGGTGCCGGCCTGCCGCCACGCTGCACCGCACGTCCACACGCCGACTGGACAGGCAATCGCAGTCCCAGCCGGGATCCCCTGCTCCCAGCAAGCCAGCACTCAAGTCTCCAAAAGGCAAAAGCTAAAAGGCACTCAACGAGAGCAAGTCAGCAACGCATCCAACAGTAAAGAGCCAACAAGCAAGGTAGTAACTGGATGTTTATTTTTTTTAATTCATCTACTTCTTTCTCAATTAGTTGATTGAACTGGTTTATTAATTATTACAATATAACGGATTTTGTTATGGATTGTACTAGAAATTAGAAAATATTTACATTTATTAGAATTGTGTGCTATTGTAGGTTAATTGATGGAACGATTTTTTAAAAGGAAAGCGCCAGAGCCGAATAGTGGTAACAATGCCCGGAATTCATGTTTGGATGATATCAATTGGGAAGAGGAAATTAAATTTGATCCAGGATTGAGGAAAAAAATTGATGATTACCATCCTAATGTTAGAGAGAGGGTAAGAAGAAAGTACTTGGAGAATGGTCCTTGTCAACCTCGCACATTTAGTTTTCCAGTGACAGAGATTGGAGGGGTTCCAAGAAGATTTATTCCGGATTGGTTCGATGAATTTAAAAGTTGGCTTGAGAAGGATGGTGGATATGATGCATTTGTAAAAAATGGTTGGAATGGTTACCATAGAAAAGACAGGTTGAGAAAGCATGTTGGTGATGTGGGGGGCTCACACTACATTGCAATGAAAAAATGTGATGATCTGTTACAAACAAATCAGCACATTGATGTTGCTTTTCGTGGTGTGAGTGAATCTGCAAAGAAGGACTATTTTACTCGGTTGAATGGGTCCATTGATGTTGCAAGAATATTGGTGAAGCAAGGATTGCCATTTCGGGGCCACAACGAGTCAAAGGATTCCTTAAATAAAGGAAACTTTAGGGAATTTCGTGATTTTGCAGCGGAACAAAATCCAACATTAAGAAAAGCAATTGGTAAAAGAAAATCAAAAAACAGTCTTTTAGTTGCTCCAGAAATACAAAGAGATATTGTGCAATGTTTTGAAAAGGAGGTGTTACATGATATTCTAGAAGAAATTGGGGATGATGTTTTCTGCTTGCTAGTTGATGAGTCAAGGGACGTTTCTTGGAAAGAACAGATGGCAGTGGTCTTGAGATATGTAGATAAATGTGGAATTGTGAAAGAAAGATTTGTTGGTCTTGTTCACGTGACTGAAACAACATCTGCCTCTCTCAAGTCCTCTATTGATGAACTATTTGCTGATCTTAAGTTGAGCTTAAAGCAGGTTAGGGGACAAGGATATGATGGTGCTAGCAATATGCGTGGTGAGTTCAATGGCTTGAAATCATTGATCATGAGAGAAAATAGTTCAGCTTATTATGTTCATTGTTTTGCTCACCAACTTCAGTTAGTCCTGGTGGCCATTGTGAGAAAGCATAAAGGGGTTAGTGAATTTTTTACTATGATTTCCATCTTATTGAATGTGGTGGGTGGTTCTTCTAAGAGAAGGGACTTGGTTAGAGACATTAATCTTAAAGAAATGAGTAAGGCATTAGGGTGTGGGCAACTTCAAACTGGGACAGGTTTGAATCAAGAGCAAAGTCTTCAAAGACCCGGGGATACACGTTGGAATTCCCATTATAAATCTCTCAAAAGTTTGGTCGACTTGTTTCCTACAATAGTGAAGGTTCTAGAAATTGTGGAAAAGGATAAAAAGGATTGGAAAACAAGAGATCAAGCATCAAATCTTTTACAGTACTTCCAGTCTTTTGATTTTGTCTTTTATTTGCACCTCATGTTGGCTATATTGGGAATCACAAATAGTTTATCATTGGCACTGCAACGAAAGGATCAGGACATAGTGAATGCTATTAAATGTGTGAAAGCAACTACATGCCAGTTGGAAGAGCTTAGAATGGAAAAGTGGGGAAAAATATTAGATGATGTGCATGAGTTTTGTGACCAGAATGATATTTGCAAATTTGTCATGGAAGACGAATATGTTGATCCGAAGAAGCGGAGGCACAAATCTGGAATTACAAACAACCATTACTATCAGGTAGATTGTTTTAATGATGTTATTGATTGGATACTTCAAGAGCTTGATGGTCGCTTCAATGAGACGAGCTCAGAATTGCTTATTTGCTCTGCTGCTTTTAGTCCAAGAGACTCATTTCATGATTTTGATATGGAAAAACTAATGGCCTTAGCAAAGCTTTATCCACATGATTTCGATTCTGGACATTTGAGGGACCTTGGCCATGAGCTTGGCCTCTACATAAATGATGTGAGGGATGATAATAGATTCTCCAACATGCAAACTATTGCTGAGCTTTCTCAAAAAATGGTAGAGACTACAAAACATGAGAGATATCCAATGGTTTATCGACTTTTAAAGCTTGTACTAGTATTGCCTGTCGCTACTGCTACAGTTGAGAGGTGTTTCTCAGCCATGAAGATTGTGAAAACATATTTACGCAAGCGTATTGGTGATACATATATGAGCAATAGCCTGATTTGCTATGTTGAGAAAGAACTCATGATGAAAGTCACCAATGAAGCAGTAGTTCGCCGCTTCATGAAAATGCAAGATCGTAGATTTGATGATGCAGATTGAAGGTGATGTATTATAATTTACGGTTTACCATTGGATCTTTGTTCCTCTCTGAAAAAATTGAGTTGTAATTTATTTGTTTACTTTTTTCAGGCCATTGAATTATCGACATCAATGAAGATATGGAGTTAATTGATGAATTTTGCTTATGTCAACATTATTTTGATCATGCAACTGCAAGCCAAAACAAATATTACTATGGTCTTCTTTATTTTGGTAAATATACGTTTTCTCTTCACTATTGTCGCACCCCCCTCCATTTTGCTCTAGCTTCGCCACTGTCACTGTCCCATTCTGCTGCAAACCAATGCAGCGATCAGCCCCAAGCCGAGGTTTCATTTCGAGGTGTTCTGGCCGAGGTTTGATGGATACCTTGAGGCTGTCAAGCGCGGGTGGACGTGTCCAGATAATATAACTGACCCGTATAGAAGACTTGATCACCTCCTGAGAAGTACAGCTAAGGAACTGCAGAGCTGGTCCACAAAGCATATTGGGCACATCAAGTCTCAACTGCTGATGGCTCGTGAGATCGTCCTGCGGCTTGATCAGCAACAGGAGCGTCGTCAGCTCTCTTACGTCAAGATGGACCTAAGAAAGGAGATGAAGGTCCAGTGCCTCGGCCTCGCATCGCTTGAAAGAACAATCGCACGCCAAAGATCTCGGGTCAGAGAACTGAAAGAAGGGGACGCGAATACAAGATACTTTCACCTTAAAGCCCGTGGTCGTCGTCGGAAGAATCATATCACCAGCGTGCGGAATGGGGACGCTATGGCGTTCATCCAGGCTGACAAGGAGTCAATCTTTTATGAGCATTTCCTGGCTATTATGAGAACGGAGGAACCCAGAGTTACGTCAGTTAACCTCGCTGCACTAGAAATACCGGTGTTGGACATGCCTGGCCTCTCTGAACCTTTCACCGAGCAGGAGGTCTGGAAAACAATCAAGGAGCTCCCATCTGACAGAGCACCAGGGCCGGATGGTTTCACCGGGGCGTTCTACAAATCAACTTGGCAGATCATTAAAGGGGATGTAATGTGGGCTATCAACTCCTTTACATCTGCACCAAGGCAAAGCTTTCGTTGTCTCAACAATGCATATATTGTTCTCTTGCCAAAGATTCAGGTGCCGAAGGAAGCCAAGGACTTTAGACCTATCACCCTAGTGCACAGTTTTGCCAAACTGCTATCCAAACTCCTTGCGAACCGTCATGCAGTTCACTTACCTCTACTGGTGGGGAGTAATCAAAGCGCATTTATTCAGAGAAGATCGATACTTGACAACTACAAGTTTGTGCAAAGAGCCGCTGCGCTGCTACGTAAGAAGAAGACTCCCAAGGTGCTCCTGAAATTGGACATCTCAAAGGCATTTGACACAATTTCGTGGCCTTTCCTCCTCAAGGTGCTGCTGGCAAGGGGTTTTGACATGAAATGGTGTGAGTGGATCTCAGTCATCCTGTCCACATCCTCTTCGAGAGTGCTGCTTAATGGATCGCCTGGAAGGCCTATTGCCCACCGGCGAGGTGTGCGGCAAGGGGACCCATTGTCACCAATGCTATTCATTGTGGCGATGGACATTCTTGATAGGATATTCAGGAAGGCACTAACCAACGGCATCTTAGCGCCAAGTGGAAGCCCTATCCAACATCAATGCAGTTTCTACGCAGATGACGTTATCCTCTTCGCTCATCCATCAAGGCAGGAAGGGAAAGCGATCGCTCGGCTGCTTAACATCTTTGGGGAAGCATCAGGCCTGAAAATAAACTTGCAGAAGTGCTCGGTCACCTCTATTTTTGGGGATGAGGAGCACCTCCTGGAATTCCAGCATGAATTACCTTGTCAGATCCTACAATTTCCCATCCAGTACCTAGGAGTCCCCCTGTCCACCAGAAGGCTCCCTAGGGCGTGCATCAGGCCGGTCATTGAAAAGGTAGCCGCCAAACTCACGCCTTGGCATGGGAACCTGATGAACAAGAGTGGGCGGCTAATTGTCGTCAAATCCGTCGCATCCGCAGTGCCCATTTACATGATCATGGCTAACAACCTCCCAGGATGGGCAATCGAGGAACTCGAAGCATTACAACGAAATTTTCTTTGGGCTGGAGGCGACCAACCTACCCGTGGCAAGTGCATGGTAGCATGGCCGACTGTTTCTCGTCCGACAACATTGGGCGGTCTGGGAATACCGAACCTAAGGCTAGCAGGAATCGCGCTGCAGTCGCGATGGCTTTGGCTACAAAAGACCGATCAAGACAGAGCCTGGTCCGCTCTCCAGATCCACGTAGACCACGAAGTGGAAGCCTTCTTTCGTGCCTCTGTGATTGCGGTGATCGGGGATGGACAAAAGATCAAGTTCTGGTCTGATCCTTGGCTCGACGGTGCCTCTCTCCTTGTGGTGGCACCCTCTCTGCTAAAGCTGGTCCCTCCGCGGTTCAGGAATAACCGGACGGTTGCACAAGCACTGCAAAATCAGCGATGGACACATGATGTTACTGGATCGTTTAACGATGGAGCCATCAATGAGCTGAACTCTCTATGGAACCAGGTGCAGGCAATTGAGCTTCGTGACAATGTTGAGGACGAATTCAGATGGAGATGGACATCGACTGGCCAGTACTCTGCACGGTCAGCATACGTTGCCCTTCAATCTGGCTCCACATCGTTACATGGTGCCGATCTCATCTGGAAGACCTGGGCGCCGTTGAAGGTTAAGCTGTTTCTCTGGCTGGCGTTCCTACGACGCCATTGGACAGCGGATAGGCGGCTTAGGCATGGACTCCAATCACACAAGTCATGCCTGCTCTATGACTAGGAAGATGAGACGATGGAGCATATGCTGGTCCGTTGTTCCTACTCGCTGCAGATTTGGTGGCCTCTGCTTCAACAGCTCGGCTTCAACACAATCAACCCAGGCACTGGAACACTGCAGGACTGGTGGATGTTGCTCCGTGCACAGTTAGCAGGCGGCAAACGTAAGGGGTTCGACTCTCTCTTTGCTCTAACCTCGTGGCAAATCTGGAAGGAACGGAACGCCCGGGTGTTCAGAGGTGCAGAGTCACAATCGACTGAGGTGTTGTGCCGTATCAAGAGAGAAGGTCAAGACTGGATTGCCGCGGGCGCCACTCACTTGGGTTGTCTGTTTAGTGAGTCTTAGCATTTTCTTGTCCATCTTTACCCCCTCAGGTTGTATCTTCCATGTAATATTGGCTTATGGGATAGTGGCGTGGCCACGGCCCGCGTTGTAAAACGTCCTATTTTCTTCTTAATGCAATGATGCGCAGCTCTCCTGCGTATTCAAGAAAAAAAAGTAAATCCAGCCTCAACGTCGATCACATACCAATACATATTGCATGGTCGATCATCTACGACGGAATAAGTGGTCATGCTAGTGCTACGCCTTAAAGAAGGTGCAGCAGCACTCCCATGGCATTTTAGCCGCAGTAGGTTTGACGCACTCGGCGTCGTACCCTTGGTAGTTTCTGGTGTTCTCGAATGCGGCTTGGCAGTCGTTGCTGCATGCTTCCTCGCAGCAAAGTCCTTTTACAGGGTTGCAGAGCGTCTCACCTGGAGATGCAATCAGCAGCTAGATCATATCCATGGATTATTATTGGTACCCCAGTATGCAAATGAAACAAGGTTGTCATCATTGACTAATCGATCACAATACCTTGCTAGTCATTACAAGCTAGATCATATCCTGGGTACAAATACCAGGTGCATGCGTACATACCTTGCTTTAGAGCACTTGAGGAGAGCGTACAAGACATGACCACAATGGCAATGCAGATAGCAGCAGCTCTAGCTTGTGTGTGTGAAGCCATGGAGAGAAGGAGGATATCCAGTGTAGTAGAAGAAGGTAGCCACATCATGTGTCTAAGTTTATATACTATATCGTCGTATGCTAACATAATGATTTGATATCTCGAGGCCAAGTTTTGATATATATCTTGCATTAATATTCTCTCCAGATAAACTTAATGTGACCATATATATCCAATACATGGATTGATTGTATAATTTATTTCCTTTCAAATTTGGATATATTATCTTGCAATGCTCAAGTCCTATTTAGCTATCCAAAACACTAACTACGACATCCAAATAAAGAGGTGGAGGATAATCCAACTATCTCCCTCCACCCTATTACTTCGATGTTACAGAACCAACCATGCAACCATCTTTTAATCTAGGTATCCACATTAAAATAAACATAGATAGGTATCTAAAATAATATAGGTTGTTGTACTCCCTAGGTTCCAAATTATAAGTCATTACAACTTTCTTGAAGACTCAAAACATCTCATGTATGAAGACTCGGACAAAATTGCATCATCAAATAAGGAAAAGGAGGAGAAGTCTATAGATGCTGATGTGTCTGCATATTTTAAGAATGAAAAAAGATAAATCCGAGAAAAAGGACAAGTCTAAAAAGGATGCATCACCAATCGACGTCTCCAGCTTTGACAAATATGTATCGGCCCCTAAGGAGGAGAAATCCAACAAGGATGACACACTAGTCGATGTCTGTGCCACCAACCAATATGTATCTTCTCAGAAAATATGCCTGACGAGCTTCCACCGGAGGCCAAGAGCTCCACCACTTCCGACGCGTACTCCAGCCAGCCCATCAACGGTGCTTCAGACGAGCTTCTACATTACTACAAAAAAAACGTTTTAGATGAAATTTCAAAAAAGCCCTAAGAGGCAGACAGAAAAAATATCCACCTCCGTTAATGCGGGGATTAATGGAGGCGGACATATTTTTTTAATTTTCGGAGGCGGACATTATAAAGCTTCTGTCTCCGTTAATAGATTTTCGGAGGCGGACTGATATATGGCCCGCCTCCTAAAAGGCCGAGCAGGCCCATCTTGGTCCGTTAACGTGTGTGACATATACATATACATACATATACATACATATATATATACACACATATATATACCTATATATATGAGCTCCTAGGGTTTCATTTCCCCCCTCTCTCACTTCTCTTCCTAGCTGGCTGCGCCTCCCTCCCCTCTCATCCTCTCCGGTCCTCTCGCCCTCTCCGCCTCTCTCTCTCCACAAGCTCACCCTCGCCGCGCTCCACTCCCTCACCCGCGCCTCTTCTTCTTCCTCGGTGTGAGCCCCGAGCAGCGGAGGAGCTCCGAGCTGTGGCGGAGGCGCGGCTCTGCTCAAAGCGGAGCAAGGGGCGGTGCGGTGAAGGCAGCACACGGCGAAGCGTGCAGCGGTGCATGGTGGCGCGTGCAGGCTGTGTGACGGCGCGTGCAGGCGGTACAACGGCGCAGGCAGGCATGTGAAGGCGGCGGGAAGGGCGGATCCGGTGGCCAGGCTGCCGGATCTGGCGGTGGGAAGTGCGAATCTGGTGGCCAGGCTACCGGATCTGGTGGCGTGGAGGCGGGCGGAAGACAGCCTCCGAAAATGTCTCATTAATAGAAGCGCATGCTCGGAGGCGGACGCAAAAACTGCCTCCAAAAATGGTTTTTGCCCGCCTCCGAAAATACTTTTTGTAGTAGTGTGCTCCGGCCCTAGTTCCACACACGCCTTTCTTTGAAGTAGCTGATTGACCATGAATGCATTTTGCTCAAGCTAGGTTGATTACTAAAACATGTATTGATGCTCCAATCTCATAATGACTAGGCATGGTAGTTTTCGGTTTTACCCGTCCAACTTGGAGTTATAGTAAACATATGGGGTTTTTTAAAGGACCCGGTCACTAGCACATTACATAATCTGCTTCAACCACAAAGAGAGATTTTTGAAGAGAACCAAACGATTTTATAATTTATTGTGGACTAAGCATATGCCTCCTTCTTGACCTTATTTTATTTATGTAATGCTACTTCCCCCCTCAACATCTAGCTAGAAAGTTAGTAAAAACCACAATGGATGATACAAGTTGGAGCATATCTAAAATCTAATAATCAACTAAACATATATCTAAGCATCCAATGTAGCCATGTGTGGACTCTAGATCCTAGATCCTAGACTTTACTTTTAAGACATTTTTTTGATAATGGAACAAGAGTCCCGGCCTCTACGCCAGTAGCAACGTTAAGGTTACAACCATAGAGCACTCAGGCTCACTAACCACTCCACAGGGAGCAAACAAAGATACAGAAAGTTTCATGAACAGGAAGATGACTACGCCGCTATTCTAAAATGGAGTCCATGTTAGTTTTGGTTCACTATTGACTTTCTTTTTTTTGGTTCACTATTCATCTTTTCTACAAATATGTATGAAAAAAGATAAATCTATAAGTTCCTGATGTAAGAATTAGGCAAGTGCTCTTGGGGCACTAGGTGTGCATCTCATCTACGACGGGCTGCAAGTCCATATTCTTCACTTGGTCCATGTTCGTTTGAGCACTCTCAATGGGATCAGAAGAGACTCTAGTAGTGCCTTTGACATGTCTATATCTGGAGGGCCCCACATGCGTCTTGTGACCAGTACTACATGCAGTACTGTTCCGAAGCATCTGACGATCTGTTCAAACCGTTTCACAACAAGCCTTTGGTGGTGGGCTGGTGGCGCCACGATTCGTGTACAACCGGAGATCTTGGCTAATTTCCATTTGCCTACTTTCGCGATTCCCATGTTTTATCCACGTAAGCACGCATATATTTTGAAAACGGAAAAGGCTTCACAAAAGACATATCCAAACTCGTAGGCGTAGCGCCCTACTACTCTCGTTTTTCTCATCTGCTGTGGAACTCCTCCGAGCTGTGCAGTTCTGATGCACTCGTGGAAGCGGTTGCCGGCGAGCTCAACTCCGGCGTCTGCCATTCCGCTTCTTCAGCCAATGCGCTCACGCGTGGACAGCAGGCATGGCGGCCGTCGTCTTCCTGCAACCGCTGGAGGAGGCCTATGTGCACAGCATTGATCAATGCTAAGGTAGGAATGATGCATGCAAGCGTCAACAAGTATGGTCATAAAATTTTTTCCATGTGGTACTACACGCTTCAAATGCGCTTGAACGCACGCACACCATCTTCAACAGAGGAAACAGCACGCTAGTGCCTGCGAAGCTGCATGTCATACGCACCAAGTCGGAAAAGGGAGAAAAAAAGTAAATTGGAGCCGTAATATAATTTCTCATAGGAAAAAAAAAGATAAGACCAAGTAGCTAATTCGGTCCATGAATCTCGTTATGACAAATTAAATTGGAGCAGTTTAATGCTGGCTCACCTCTATCCCTTTATGCCAACTACTTGTGGTGAAAATATGCGGTTACCGACTTACCGTGGCTAACGCCTTTTGCTAGCTAGCCTTTGCAAAAAAGATATTGTAGCTCCTCCAATTAGTTTTTCTATTTTCCCATTTTTGGGTCATATTACGTATCTGATATCTCAACCTCTTCTGATTGTCATGCAGCTTCACAGGTACTAACTTGTTCTTTCATCAATTGTGACTGCGATCACGTCCACTTGAAGCGTAGTAGTACCATTGGTAGGTGAGCTTTATCGTCCATGTCAAATAATTTGTTTATGGTCATGCTTTTTTATTCCTCCTTTGATCCACTGGTCTTGCAGCCTGTCAAATTTAATGATCATAAAGGCATTTATTTGCTAGCCTTATGTACATCCGGTCCACTCTGCTCCACAGTCCACACGGTAGTTGTGAGCCTGTGACGCGGTTAAGTTAATACCAAAAATGACTCAATTCCTTAGGAACCAAGCTATGTGAAGGAAGGTACAAGAGGAAAAGAGAATGTCTGGAAACGTGAATTCCTCTGTCGGTCTAAAATCGACAGGAAAATCGAAAACACCGACAGGGAAATAAAAATTGCCTGCCGGGCCACCGATGGAAACTATTTTCCTGTCGGTTTCAGCCCAACAGAAAAATTGGCAGCCGCCAGGTTTAATATTTCTACCTCTGTCACTTTTATACCGACAGAAAAATATTATTTGCCCCACACGAAAATTGTTGTTCTGTTAACTGCACCAACATTGTTCTGTCCATATGTACCGTCAAAAAAACTATTTTTTCTGTCGTGTTCCACTGACAGCCATCATAGAGATTTTATCTTGCTGACAGGAAAATTCATCACAAAAGGCAGAACCCAATTGAATTGGTTGCATAAATTATTAGTGTTATCAACTAAAATTATTCTATATAAAACCCAAATTATCTACCTTCATTCTATATAGTTAAAGAAAATAATGCTCTGCAAAATATTTTGTATTGCTAAAAAATATCCAAATCTCTCTCCTACTCGACCTCATTCTAAGAAATTCACATTTTTTCTAGCTACAAAATCATATTATTATAAGAATGGATAATTCTAAGAATTATATATTGTTTCATATTCTAATTAATAAATGAATGCATAATTCTGAGAATTATATATTGCTCTAGCTACAAGTATTCTTAGAATTGAATGGATAAACAAGTTCCTACCATACTGAACACACTAGGATTAGAGAATGCATGAAAGAAAATAGTGTATAAACAAGTTTCACCATACAGAGCATAGAACATAGCATAGAGAGATTGAAGTTACCAACCTTTAGAACACTTCAATAGGCCAAAACCCTTCACAAATAATGGAAAAAATGGGCATCACAACCCTTGGGACGGCATGTGAGTGAAGAACACCTTGCTCTCGGATAGGGTGGAAAAGGGGTGGCTGGCAGCTCATATGAACATTAGTACCGTCTCGTGGCCCCAGCCGATACTAAAATCACCCATTTAGTACCGGTTGATTACTAATTAAATGAGCCCAAGTAGAATCTATCCATTGGCCCTGAGTCCCGGTGGCGCCATTTAATACCAGTTGGTAACACCAGCCGATACTAAATTGCCCCCGTGGTAATAACCCGTACTAATTTTGAGTGAAGTGGACGAATTTGAGTTTTTCCTGTAGTGGTTGTATAGAGAATAACTTTGAGCTTTTTTTGATTTGTATATGGAACAATAAAAATACACCTTAATATAAGTTATTTTCGTGACATACATATGGAAAAATGTGATTTCTTGTTGTATCAATATTTATGTGTGTTTTACCTTTAGAAAACTCGCCCCATTGGACAGATGGGAACATGGAGGCGACGGTAAAAAAATGATGGAGTAACATATACAGAGTGTGTGGCTGCCACATCACCATTTACTCCTTTTGCAGTGCGCGGGCATGCGTTCATACGTTCGTGGAGGATATGGGTGCATGTATGAAGAAAGTGATTGTGAAACAGTTTAACTAGTTTAAGACCTTGACTTGACGCAGAGGTATATCACCCATGACCCATCCACACAGGACATTATACTATTGCGCAAGTAACACCCCGCTTGTTGGGCAGGAGAGCGTCATTTTCATATTGTGTACTGGTCACTTTGGTGTTAACAAGTATTTCATGTTGTAACAAGCGTCTTTGGAAATTAAAAGCACCCTTAAAAATTTTTCTATGGTGCTTTAGTAATAATGATCCAGCACCTGTAACTGACGTTCTGCCTGCTTTCTAGATGAGCTTAGGATCGATCTTATCACCTATTTCCTGGTAATTTCAATGCAGTTTCTATCAGGCGCGGTGGTCGATCCAGAGTCAAAATTTATATTCAACTTTTTTTTCACGCAGATAACAACTTTGTACTGTTCTAGAAAGAGTTGCATGCGTACTCCAACAGCCCAGTGCACAGAAGTTAGACTTTGGTCTCTAAATCTTACCCCGTAAGTCTTATTAAATTGTTTCTCTTGGCCCCCTAACCCATCAGGCCCCTCTATTTAAGCACCACAGCCACACAGCAGGCAGAGATCATCGTCCACAGTCTCCTGAGCATTATTGATATTGCTCTAGAGTAGCTGAGAACAAATTGAGCCGTTATTCAACCAATGTAAGTACAACGATGCTCTGATCCTATTTCAACTGTATATATATACATACTATTATACTAGACCATTAACCTGCAGTTGCACGGGTCAGTAATTGTAGAAGGCCATATACGCAGAAACATCGTTAGAGTCATCACCTTTGAAGCGTGGACGAACAATATGAAACAGAACGGATTCAAGCCTGGTAAGCCAATGCTGGAAAAGGAAAAGTTGAGAGAGGCTGGAGTTTGTACCCGTAGACTGCACAGATGGTACATGAACAACATAAAAAGGGCACCAGATCCATCAATCCGCTTCTGCTATACGAGGGGGGAACTTTTTTCTAAATGTCACAACGGTACAGTATACAGCAGCCATTTGTTCGATCTTTTCAATTTTGGTGCCATGGAGGTTGAGATGCTAGTGTGTTGTTGTTGGGGAGACGCCCCTTGGAATCGTATTTTCTATTTTTGCAGGCGAGACTGAAGAAGTTAGAACGAAGAAGACAAATGTGAAGTTATTTCGAAGAGGTTAAAGTTGCATGTGAAGTTATAAAAGTCAGGACGAAGATGACGAGCGCGAAGCTAATTTGAAGAGGTTAAAGCTTCGAGCAAGACTGAAGAAGTCAAGGCAAAGAAGACAATAGTACGAGGCTGGTCACGAAGCAGGGAAATGCCGGAACGAATCCATCTCCTGTAACGAGGTTGAAATGAGGATAGGCGGGAAGCAACGGTCATCTAAAAGCTAGGATAGATATAAGATTTTTGGCGGGAAGTAACGGTCTTGTAAACATGCGAGGTTGACCCCTATAAATAGCAGGTCAACAGTTATTGTAGAGGACAATTTTCGGAGGAACGAAAAAGAAGTCAACTGTGACTTTATCACTGTTTGTAATACTAGAAAAACCGTGTTACAACAGTTGGCGCCGTCCGCGTGTTAGGATCGAAATCAAAACTCACGATGCCACCAAAGAAAAAGCAACGGTCCGATGATCCACGGACCTCCAAAGCTCACGAAAATGAAAGAGAAAACGATGAACGACAAGTTTCACCAGAGCCAGTCACTACCAATGATAACCAAAATCGAGAAGAAGCTAGTCTCGAACAACTATTACAAGAAATTGAGAGGCTTAAGCAAGAAAAAGAAGCCCTGTTGAAGGAAGCAGAGAACCAAAGAAAAGAAACCGAGAAAGAACGAAAAATTGCAGAGGCCAAGAACGAGCTCCAGAGACTCCAAAGCGAGCTCAATGCGAGCAAAGAAACCGTTCAAGAGCCCGAGAGAGAATACAACACCGAAACAACAAATTGCAACACGAGTTTCAGAAGCTTCGACTCGAATTCACCGTTATCTCCAGGCCTTCAAAATGCACCATGGCCAACCTCGTACAAGCCCATCACCTTGCCCAAATACAATGGTACTTGTGATCCAAGGCAGTTTCTGATGAGCTACGAAGTCGCTGTAGCTTCCGCAGGAGGAAACGAGCTAGTTCTCGCAAAGTCATTCATCATAGCCTGTGAAGGACCGGCTCTCACATGGTTCATGAGACTAAGCCCAGGATCAATTTTCAGCTGGGAACAACTCAAGGCAAAAGTACTTCAAAACTTCCAAGGATTCAATAGGCAACTGTTAACCTCGGGAGACTTATTCGCATGTAGACAGGAGGAAATGGAGCCATTAGCTCAGTATTTCAAACGCTTCATCCAATTAAAGGCCCAAACAGATGATATCCCAGACTCAATAGCAATTGATGCATGCATCCACGGGTTGGGACCAGGGCCATGCGCGTCAGAATTCGTCAAAAACAAACCAAGGAATCTCCATGAACTCTTCCACGAGATGGAAAAGTTTTGCAGATCAGACGATGATCACAGGAGAAGAATCAACGAAAGAGCCATGCTCAGAAAAGCAAACGGAAACTATAAGCAGCCCGCATACGAAAAGCAGAACTACAACAGACCAACCCAAGTTTTTCACATAGAAAACGAGAGCGGCCAACATAGTAACGAATCAAATGCAGCGAAGCAAAACTTCAATTCTTCATCCACACGAGGAAGAGGCGGACGAGGCAGAGGCCGTGGAAGAGGTCGAGGCCAACAAGAAAGCCAATCTCGATCTTGGTTCTGTCAATTCCATGGCGAAAACCCAGATCACAGTACAGGGAGATGTCCCATAACCATCAGGGTAAAGCAAGAAATGAACCAAAACAACTATCAAGGTCGCGCAGTCCAAACAAATTCTTGGCAGTGCACCACCCATAACACGCCGAATCCGCAGCTACAACTCCCGACGAATTCAGAATCCTTTTCAACATACCATCAGCCTCGTTTGGCTTGGCATCAAACCCAGTCCGAATCAAATCAACAAGCGCACAGCTCAATCCAGTCCACCGCAGCAAGAAAAGACGAAACTGTAATGCAAGCAGCTCCAACACCGAATTCAACACCCGCCAAGGGTCCCATTCCCTCTCGCGGAATGATTCTGCCCATAGCAGGAGGATCTTCAGTTGATTTCGAAAGCAAAAGACAAAGAAAAGACTACTTCAGAAGAGTGCACGCAATACTACCCAATGGCCCAGTAATAAAAACCCATTGGTCGCATGTTCCAATAACCTTTACTGAGCAGGATCTCAAACTCCAATGTTATCCTCACACTGATGCCATGGTCATCGAAACAAATGTGGCAGACTGGGAACTAACAAAGATACTGATAGACGATGGCAGTTCAGCCGATATTATCTTCGCTAGTGCTTTCGACCAAATGAATATCAGCAGAAGCTTGTTACAACCATCAGAAACTCCACTCATTGGTTTCGGAGGAAAAAGAATCCGAGCCTTAGGAAAAATCGAATTACCGGTAACTTTGGGGGACCTGAGTAATCCCAGAACGGAACGAATCACTTTTGACGTAGTTGACATGTACTACCCTTACAATGCAATCTTTGGAAGAGGTTTTCTCAACACGTTCGAAGCTATTGTACGACAGGCATATCTCTGTATGAAACTCCCAGCATCAAATGGAGTAATCACAGTATTTGGAAACCAGCAAGTCACAAGGGACATCGAACAAGGAATTACCCCAGGCGAGAAAAACGTCAACCTCTTGCAGGCAGAAACGAAACAAACAAGCAATAAAGTTCAAACAGAATCGATCAAAAAGACGCCAACGCAATCCAGAGTGGAAAAAGTAAAAGAAGCTATTCAAGCACAAGACACCAAGCGAGTCTCTCTCGATCCAGGAGTCGAAGGTAGAGAGGTCACGATCGGAGCAGACCTTACCCCCCAAGAAGAGGAGGAATTGATAACTTTCTTAAGAAAGAATAAGGATGTCTTTGCGTGGACAGCTGCAGACCTAAAGGGTGTCAGCAGAACCATAATCGAGCATAGCCTCAACATAAACCCGAAGACAAAGCCAAGAAAACAAAAATTGAGAAAAATGTCGGACGAGAAGGTAGAGGGAATAAAATCCGAAGTGGAAAGGCTACTGAAAGCAAAAGTAATCAGAGAAGTACAATACCCAGAATGGTTGGCAAATACTGTCCCGGTGAAGAAGAAAAACGGAAAATGGAGGATGTGCATTGATTTCACAACACTAAACAAGCATTGCCCAAAAGATGATTTTCCCCTACCAAGAATTGATAGCGTCGTTGATGATGCAGCCAACAGCGAGATTCTATCCTTGCTAGATTGCTTTTCAGGGTATCACCAAGTTTGGATGAAACAAGAGGATGAGGAGAAGACAAGCTTCATAACACCTTTCGGAACTTTTTGTTTCGTCAGAATGCCAGAAGGGCTGAGAAACGCAGGATCAACTTTCTCAAGAATGACCAAAAAAGTTTTCAACTCACAAATTGATAGAAACATGCTAGCTTATGTGGATGACCTCGTCGTAAAAAGCATCAAAAGAACGGATCACATCAAAGATCTCGAGGAAACCTTCAACAATCTAAGAATGTCAAACTTGAGCTTAAATCCAGAAAAATGCGTCTTTGGAGTAACTAAAGGAAAAGTCTTGGGGTGCCTTGTAACATCAAAGGGAATCGAGGCCAACCCAGACAAGGTACAAGCCTTGGCATCCATGGAGGAGCCAAAGACGGTTAAGGAAGTGCAACAATTGACAGGCAGAATCGCAGCTTTAAACAGATTCGTACCAAGAGCAGCCGAGCGAAGCCTTCCTTTCTTCAAAACTCTCAGACATGCACAGAAATTCAACTGGGGCGAAGAACAATCGAAAGCATTCAGAGAACTAAAGCAGTACCTTGCGACAATGATCAAACTATCACCACCAGCCCAAGGAAAAGACCTTCTCCTCTACCTTGCAGTATCAGAGTCAGCAGTAAGCGCTGCAATAGTACAAGAAACCGAAATCGAAGGCATTCTGAACCAGTTGCCGGCCTACTTCGTTTCTGAAGCATTATCTGGAGCCAAGAAGTCATACTCTGAGCTCGAAAAAATTGCATACGCATTGCTTATGGCATCAAGAAAACTCAGGCATTATTTCGAAGCTCACAAAGTTACAGTCGTCACCAACAAACCTCTAGCCGAGTTATTCGCAAACAGAGAAGCTTCGAATAGGATCAGCAAATGGTCCGCAGAACTATCCGGATTCAATATTGAATTCGTAAGACGAAATGCAATCAAATCCCAGGTATTAGCTGACTTCGTAGCAGACTGGACCTCTCCAAAACATGAAAATTCAGACGAAGACGAAAAACAGTGGACAGTCTATTGCGATGGAGCATATTGTAATAAAGGAGCAGCGATCTCTGCAATACTGGTTTCACCAGGCGGAATCAAAACAAGATTCGCAGCACGATTGGAATTCAGCAATCAAGAGATTCAAATCACAAATAATGTAGCAGAATACGAAGCACTCCTGCTTGGGCTACGAAAATTGAAATCACTAGGAAAACAAAGGTTCACTGTGAAGACAGACTCGAAAATAGCAAGGGACCACATCGAAAAGGATAGTGAAGCTAGAAAACCAGAACTAATCGATTACCTCGAAGAGGTCAGAGAAATGGAGAAACACTTCAAAGGATTCACGGTAGAGCACATCTACAGAAACGACAACAACGAAGCTGACGACTTAGCCAAAAAAGCAGCAAAGAAGGAAGAACTACCTGAGGACGTAATTTACGAGGTCATGACCATCCCCTCAATCAGAAAGCAACATCTAGCATACATTCGCTGGGAAGATTGGAGAGCACCAATCATGGCATACTTACAAAACAATTTCACACCTTGTTCAGCAAGTGAGGCCAAAAGAATACCAGCAAGAGCAAAAGGGTATCAGATAATACAAGGAGAGCTGTATAAGAAGGGGATATCAGCACCATGGCTAAAATGCATTGCAAAAGAACAAGGAACGGCGATACTAAAAAGCATACACGAAGGGATATGCGGAACACATATTGGTCCAAGAGCCCTCGCAGCAAAAGCAGTCAGGCAAGGAATGTTTTGGCCAACAATGATAAAAGATGCAGACGAAGTAGCAAAGAAATGCGAAGCATGTCAAAAGAACGCAAGCAATCAAAAGATTCCATGTTCACTGTTGCAGCTCATCACACCTTCTTGGCCATTGCAAAGATGGGGAATAGATTTGGTAGGGCCTCTCCCAACAGCTCAAGGAAACTGCAGATTCGCAGTAGTTGCTGTGGAATATTTCACAAAGTGGATCGAAGCAAAAGCCCTCGCATCGATAACTTCGCATACAGTACAAAAGTTCTTCTGGCATAACATCATTTGCAGATTCGGAGTACCAAAAGAAATAACAGTAGACAATGGAAAGCAATTTGACAGCGAATCATTCAGAGATTGTTGCATAACAATGGGAACCAAAGTGAAGTATGCATCCGTATATCATCCGCAATCAAACGGCGCAGTTGAAAGAGCCAACGGCATCATTTTTTCAACTATAAGGAAGATGCTCTTCGACCACAAAAAGGGAAAATGGATTGACGATTTGCCAATTGCAGTATGGTCACATAATACCACAGAATCCAGAGCAACCAAGTTCACTCCTTTCAGACTGCTATACGGAACTGAAGCAATGGTTCCAGAAGAAATCAAGGCCAAAACACTAAGGGTAACACTTAGCAGTGACGAAGGTGAAAAAGAAATGGTGGAAAAGGACCTAATCAAAGTCGATCGGCTTGTTGCTTCACATAACCTCGAATCATATCAAAGGCAAACACGAAAGTGGCACGACCCAAAGGCGAAGATAAGAGAGATAAGAGTTGGGGATCTGGTAATCAAAAGAAAGCATAACGCAGAAAACTTATCCAAATTCGAGGAAAAATGGGAAGGACCATACATTGTCACCAAAAGCTCGAGGCCAGGGTCTTATCATCTGTCCACCGAAAATGGAGAAGAATTACCTCACTCATGGAACGTAGAGCAACTTCGCAAGTACTATAACTAGAATCGGAACAAATAAAGCTATACAGTTTTTTCCAAGTTTCAGTTCTTTTTGTAAAGGTCAACTTCGTAAATGTGCGAAGCTATAAGCACAAATACGAAGCACCTCTTTTCTCTTTTTCTTTCATCAAAAAAGGTCGTACTCTTTTCCTCACAAAAGGGGCTCCAGGAAACTGGAGGTCAGGTTTTTAATGAGGCGAACCTATGTAAATCTCTCCAAAAAATCGATAAAGGAGATTCCCCTAAAAGCACTTGAGCAAAAAAACACACCGAGGTTGAAAAATAACCTCGCAAAAAGAAGACCTCGAGCAAGATAGCTCCAGGCCGAGGTTGAAAAATAACCTCGCAAAAAGAAGACCTCGAGCAAGATAGCTCGAGGCTGAGGTTGAAAAATAACCTCGCAAAAAGAAGACCTCGAGCAAGATAGCTCGAGGCCGAGGTCAAAAAAATAATAACCTCGCAAAAAGAAGACCTCGAGCAAGATAGCTCGAGGCCGAGGTTGAAAAATAACCTCGCAAAATAAGACCTCGAGCAAGATAGCTCGAGGCCGAGGTTGGAAATATAACCTCGTAAAAAGAAGACCTCGAGCAAAATAGCTCGAGGACGAGTTTGAATTATAACTTCGCAAAAATAAGGCCTCGAACAAAATAGTTCGAGGCCGAGGTTAGAAACTTTAACCTCGCAAAAAGAAGCCTCGAGCAAAATAGCTCAAGGTCGAGGTCAGAAATATAACCTCGCCAAAAAGATCTCGAACAAAATTGTCTAAGAAAGAGGTTAGAAACAAAACCTCGCAAGAAAACCTACAGTCTAGTTCAAATCAGGGGAACAAAAAAAGCAACAGAGTTGCCCTATTTCGAAAGTAAAACAAGAGAACGTAATCTTTCAGATTCGTTGCTCGAAATAAGAAGCAATGAATAAACGCAAAGGGGCTATCGAGGGAGGGGACGCCTGAGAAGCCCCCATTTGCATTTATTCAAAAACAAATTTTCACCAAACAACGAGCACATTAAAACGAATCACCTAACTTGTACTTTTTAAAAAGGACACGAGGTTAGGTGAAATCATAATTTCCCCAAGGGTCCAAAGACCACTATAAAAGAGAAGGGGGGAGACGAGCCTCGGCAAGAGAAAAAGCAAAGCAAATGAAAAAGAAAAATTTTCCCTAGAAATGAGAGGCAGCAGGAATCAAAGAAACGCTCGACGGCATGATCTGCCCAGGCTAAAGACCAACAACAGCACAGGGCCCATAGATGCTTCGTACAGCAACGCCCTCTCAAGTTGTGCGATCATGGAGAAGAGCGCATCCGCTTCAAGGCTTTCTCGAGTTAACAAGGGAATTAGAAGCCAATATATGGAGTAAAGCACATCCGCTTCAAGGCTTTCTCGAGTTAACAAGGGAATTAGAAGCCAAAGAATATTTAAGCGTTTTCTATAACGAAAACGAAGCTAAAGGTCATGATCTTATAGAAACAAGATAATGTACAAACAATTTCAAGTGAAAAGAAATTTTACGAGTCCAACGCATGCACTTCGAAACAAAAATCGAAGATAATTACGAGGCTAATATAGACAAAATCGCGAACAATTTCAGTGTTTAAGTCGCTCTGGAGTTCACAAACATCACTCATGACTCGCAACAAGTTTTTACTTTAATTAACTTCGACTCGTGACTAGATTTCTCCTTCTTCTTGGGGAGATTTAGCTTCGTCATCATCACGAGGCGAATCCAGGGTCTCATTTTCTTCTTCCTCGCTGTCTTCCTCTTTTCCTTCTTCAGCTTCTTCAGCTTCTGCGTCCTCAGTTTCTTCCTGGTGAAGAAACAAAGCAAAAGACTTAGGATATTTGACAATAATAAAAAGAGAAGATGAAGAAGCAAAGTTATACAGGAAAAGTTTCTTACCTTCGAAGAGGAGTCCTTAGCCATATCTCGCCCATAGGCGTTCCAGAAGTCTCGCAAGAAACGACGTTTCATAGTTTCGACTTCTTTTGAACAAGGTGAGGATAGATCTCCAAAGTCAGTAAAACGAAATCCGGGACCAGAAACCCGAACGAGCAGTTCCTTATCTTCTTTCTCCAGAAATCTGCCGAGGCCATCGGTGCAGGTGAGTGCGAAGTTGTCGCCAGCAATAGAAAACACATCCCCGAGACCAGCAAATTCTTCTTCAATCCAAGACAAGAAACTGTCAATGTTTAAGTCCACCGGAAGAGCGTAAGGAGTGGCCCCGAACTGCTTGAGCGAGCTCGAATACGAATCAAAAATTCGATTTATTCTCTCGGCATGAAGAATCTTGGAAGAGACTAGAGATTCTTCAGCTTCTTTCAACTTAAGTTCGAGGGAAGACAGCTGGTTTTTAGCCTCTTTCGCTGCATCGGACTCGTGAACCACGGCTTCACGAAGGTTCTCGATCACTTCCAGGTTCTTGTCAAAGTCCTTCTGCAAGGCCTTATATTTTCTGTCAGTAGTGTCCCAAGCGTCCCCGAGCTTAGTCAAATCTTTATGAAGTCTGTCGTTAACTTCCCGAAGCCTCTCATTCTCCCCTTCCAAGAAACGAAGCCGATCAGCAACAGTCTTAGACTTCGAAGCACAAACTGCGTTGATCAGTTTAACCTAAGGAAGCAAATCGAAAACAAAAACGTAAGACAAATATAAAGAAAGGAAGAGACGAGGATAAAATAGTAAGAAGCAAGCACGAACTTTGTGCGCTGTGGAGACGCTCAAGCGAGATAGCTCTTCAAAACTAAGATTTTCCAATGATGCTTTATAACCTATAACAACGAAGACAAAATATAAGAATCAAAAGCGAAACTAAACATGAAGTGGTGATAGAATTTTTTCTTTCTCACCTCGCATCTCATCAGTATCTTCACCAAGTTCAACAAAAGAAGAAGTAGCCAAGTCTTGAGAGGGCTTCGTAGATGTTTCTTCAGGGATCTTTTTACCCTTGACATCCACAACCTCGACCTAAAAATATTAAGCAAACTAAGCAAAATCAATAGAAGAAATTTAGTGGTCAAGTATAATACAACTAAAATTTCTGACCTCGTGTTTGGCCTCGGCTACTTTATCTTCTTCAACATTCATGGTTTCGACGGCTGGTTCTGTGGAATACAAGCCGAAGTTATGCTCTAAGAGCTCAAGAAAGTTTGGATCGAATTCTCTTGGAGATTTCGAAACAACACTCGATATTGAACCTGAGAGGCTCATTCTAGCACCGAGGCATTTCATGAAAGGAACAAACAAACCTTCACCCGAAGCAGCAGAAGTGCCTGCCAAATCCTTCATGAACCCCGATGTTCCGAGGTCATCGCCAACAATGCCAGCAATTCCTAGAAGTCCACAAGCTGCTTCAATAGTTTCTTTCTCCTTTTCAGCTTCAGCTTCGGCTTCAGGACTGTCCAGGAGCGACAAATCCACCTTTCGAGTCAGTCGAGGTTTCTTGTTAGGCGCAGAGGCAGACTGTTGCACACAAGCAGTTTTCCTCTTCTGAGCCTCGAGCAGCTTTGTCTTCGTCTGGGGAGCCTCTTGACTCGAAGATATTAGCACTTTTGACGAAGTCTTTTTATATTTTCGTGTCACCCCAGCTTGCTCGGATCCAATATTTCCAATAGGCTTCATGCGTTTCTGGGGTTTGGAGGGTTTTACTCTATCCCCATATTTAGCGCCCATCTCTAACCATGGCCGATTCAAGCGGCTGGGTTTCTCGAAGAGGTTAATCATTGCCTTCTTCTCCTTTTCAGTAAGAGGGCCAATCAAAGCTTTGGCGGCCCATTCAACCTTAGAGATCAGATCATCTTCGGACATATCCGCAGGTTTCGTAAGTCCGAAGATAACAAAAGTAGTAGGCAAATCGAATCCAGGTATTTGCCTCTCCTCAACTCTGAAGGGTTTCCAATCATTCCCTAAAGGCCAGATCTCGGCAGCAAGAAACTCCTCAACCACATCACGGCCTGTCAGTCGCCGAGTGGCATGAATAAAGCAGCGACTGTTCTTCTTAAAAGCTTCGGATTTCTTGTCGAAGTCAATCACAGTGGACACTTCGACATTGCCAAGGGGGCCAGCAAAAGGATAGTTGATTTCGTTGGAATCTGAAGAGGCGAAGCCAACTTTGACATAGAACCACGACTTTGGCCAGTTTACATCCCAACGGTTCCGCTGAGCGTAGGTGAAGTCAACTTTCATGATCTTCAGGGCAGCGCTGCGTCGACGCGAAGTAAAAGTCGCAACTCCAAATTGCCCAACATGCTCTTCTCCACCTTCTTCCAAAAAGATTGACCTCTTTTGAAGATTAAGCTCGTTGAAGCGCCCAAAAGTGTCGAGGTCAATTTCTCCACCGAATGTCTTGACACCCCAGAAGAATTTCGATAGTTGAACGAAGGAGTTGGGTGTCAACTGATGAAGCTTGACGTTGAAACGGTCCAGGATCTGGGGCAGCATCGGATCGCAGGGAAAACGGAGCCCCGCAGTAAAGAATTCGGAAAACACAACAGCCTCTCCGAATTGGGGATCAGGAGTAGTCTCGTTTCCAGGAGCACGGCCAACACCTTTAGGAAAGAATCCATTCTGTTCATAAGTTGAAATCATGCCGGCGGTAACAGAGGACCGACCGAAATGAAGGGTTTTTGGAGCTGATTCTCCAACGAGCTCATTGACATTGGCCTCGATCCCCTCCAAGTCCTCGCTCCCCGGGTTAGAGGCTATAGGACTATCCTCTCTCTCCGCATCAGGGGTCGGAATAGCAGCAGATTCGACTTGAGCCATTTCTGAAACTAATAATGAAAAACAATCAAAAACATAACGTGACAAGAAACGAGGACAAAGATTCTTCAAAACTAACCTCTTTTTAATAACGAAGCACTTCAAGAGTCTCAATAGGCAGCAACAATTAGTGCAAAGCGAAGACAGTAGCACGAGGTCAGAAATCAGAGCTAAAGCAAAGCGAAGACAATTGCACGAGGTCAAAGGCGAAAGCGAAGGTAATTTTTAGGGGGGGGTAACCTCTACTATTTATAGGCGCGGTAAGTTCCGAAGTTTGCGCCGTGAAAAGGCGCCAAGGTAACCGTCAAATTAATCCAAGGGGACACCTTTTGGGTTTCATCCCAGGAGTTCGAGGAATGAATAGTGACAAACTCGAATCCAAGGACGAAGGGGCTACTGTTGCGGAGACGCCCCTTGGAATCGTATTTTCTATTTTTGCAGGCGAGACTGAAGAAGTTAGAACGAAGAAGACAAATGTGAAGTTATTTCGAAGAGGTTAAAGTTGCAGGTGAAGTTATAAAAGTCAGGACGAAGATGACGAGCGCGAAGCTAATTTGAAGAGGTTAAAGCTTCAAGCAAGACTGAAGAAGTCAAGGCAAAGAAGACAATAGTACGAGGCTGGTCACGAAGCAGGGAAATGCCGGAACGAATCCATCTCCTGTAACGAGGTTGAAATGAGGATAGGCGGGAAGCAACGGTCATCTAAAAGCTAGGATAGATATAAGATTTTTGGCGGGAAGTAACGGTCTTGTAAACATGCGAGGTTGACCCCTATAAATAGCAGGTCAACAGTTATTGTAGAGGACAATTTTCGGAGGAACGAAAAAGAAGTCAACTGTGACTTTATCACTGTTTGTAATACTAGAAAAACCGTGTTACAACAGTTATCAACTGTAAGTGTATTTAAATCATGCCTTCCAGACAACGTCGCTGATACCACTAAACATAATACAACCTTTTTCTTTTTTTGCTGTGTTCCATCATAGACTCTTGTGGGATGAAGACCAGCCTTATCCAAGAAAAGATAAAGTTGCTTTTCTTGACCCAAATGACATCAATGCGCTAGGGATAGAATCAAAAGACAATGCAGAAGTCGACAGAGTTATGGACATCATAAAACATGCTCTGTCGGCATTTGCGCCAATGGACTACATCATGCTGCCCTTTTTCAAAGATGATCACTGGATTTTAATTGTTATCCTTCCCCGATTTGATTTGGTCTGGTACTTTAATTCATCAAACTCTTCAGATACTAAGAAATATGATGAAGTGAAGGCCTTTATCAACAGGTACACTATCATCTGAAGACTGTTTTTATGTCGAATTTTTAACCTTTTGCTGCAGTGGCTCAAACAATGGTTTTTGCAATCATGTAGAGCATACGAGGAAGAGTATCCGACCAAAAAACTGACTCACAAGTTCAAGCTGGTATCCCCTTGCTCCCTACATTATTGCTTGTCCGTGTGTACATTGATTCTCTCTAACAAACTATCTAACTATTGTTTCAGTGCCATAAACAGCCACCTGGCAATCTTTGTGGTTTCTACGTTTGCCATCATATGCGACTACTTTTGGAGTACGAGGGCGAAACCGAGGTTTATAGATCTCATATGTATATGGTTACACCAAAAAGATGAAACCTGTTTATATAAGCTCTTACTTTTGTCTGTTTCATTGCGCCAGCACTTTTCTATCCGTTCCAAGAAGGATCTTGACTACAGACAGCTCGATTGTGTCCGTGAAGACCTATTTGATTTCCTCATGAATAAAGTGATTAAGATAGGTGCCAAATTTCATGGCCACCTCCTTTAAGCTGGCCGGAAAGGACGCTGGGATCAGCTCCATTAGCATGGTGGAGTAAAAGCTTATGGATGAACAATACTATGGGTTTGCAAGATTTGTTCAGGGTCAGTTGACCCCTATAGAAGGGCTCCGCAGCTGGCCACGAGGAATAATCTTAACGACATAGTGGTGGCCTATATTATTATTCAGGACTGTTGGTGATGGTTGCTGCACTAAGGAATAAGAATTATGGGTTCAGTTACACTATCATTTCAATTCCATTTGTGTATTTCGTATGTGTACTACTTGCCTAGCTCCCTGTGCGTCCGCACTGGCTAGCGATCATATATATAAAGTGTTCAAATGTTGTCCAAATGGCTGCTAAGGTACTTCAGTTACCTCCTAGGAGGTAGGATCTTGAATGAATCAAAACCATTCATTTGTGAAATAGTTCAATAATGAGGAAAAAAAGAAATTACGGGATGAAGAAGGAATAATCACTAAACGAGAATGCGTTCATCAGGATTTATTGTGTGTCTAAGACGAGCCACTCTCGTGGGCAACCGACTAAGGGAATGTAAACAGTTTAGACAACTGTTGTCTTTTTGTCATATATAGACTGCTAAATGATAGCTTATACAACAGTTTAGACAGTTGTTGTCTATTTGGTTGTCTGCATGAGTATTAATTCATTCATTGACACGTAAATCATGGTGGTCTAGTGTGATTAATCTTTGTAGTCATTTTGATGCTTATATGAGAAAGTACATGGTATCCTCAAACAATTCACACACGCATGCATCAATAGGCAAAAGCTAAATTTATTTGATAGTAGTAACCTGCTAACAATCGTACAAAGAAAAAAAAAACAGATGCAGCTATTGTTGCTTGTTTGCTTTTGTTCTCGGGCTGCACACACGCAAGAGCAGTTGGCCGCACCGCACTGCCGTCCGTCCCTGTCCTCGATTTGACCATGAGGCATGAGCGCAGAAGGTGTCCAGTGATGGCTCTGCGCGGACTATAGATGTTCAAAAAGCCCGAGGCACGGCAGCCCGCTCGAAAGCACGAATTTTTGGTCCGGCCCAAACCCGACCCGGCACAGTCGACGACGGGCCGGGCCAGCACGGCCCGCTAGGCGTGCCAGTGCCTGGGCCACCACCCCAGCACGTCGGGTGGCCCTGCCTGGCACGCACAGTACCAACCGGCCCGACTAGGGCCCGTGACCTCCCAACTTGGCAACCACCGGTCAACCTCCAGGAGCTCATCTAGCCTAAAACAACCCTAGTACCCCCACTCCCCCAAGCCCAGCCGACCACCCCCGTTCCCCATCTCCACACGAGTCACGATAGCCCCCATCCCATCGTGAGTCACGACGCGCCTCCTATCTCGCGGAGTCGCGGAGTCGGAGTCGCGGTCGCGGAGTCGCGGAGTCGGAGTCGCGGTCGCGGAGTCGGAGTCGTGGTCGCGAACCGCTCAACCTCGACGCTGCCGCCTCCTATCTGTCGCACGCCTGCACCTCCGCCTCGCCTCCTCGTCTCCGTCCCTCTCCTCCTCAGCGCCTCGACAGTCTGCGGCGCCATCTCCCTCTCCGCCTCTTCCCTAATCCCTACCAGGCTACCACCAGACACGGGAAGAGCAGGAGTTCAGGAGAGGAGCGGCGGCGGGAGCGGCAACACAGGGAGAGCAGGTGGCGTGCGCCAGTCGGTCGAGGCGAGCAGGTGGAGCAGCGCGGGCGCGCCAGGGCACGGGGCACGGGAGAATGGCCGTGCTAGCCTAGCCCGCCCGGCATGAAATCGGCCCACGTGCCCGTGCCTGGGCGTCGAGGCAGCACGCAGGCCAGCCCGACCCGGCCCGATGGAGTTTAGTGTCGGGCCTGGCCTGGCACGGAATTCATCCGGCCACCCGAGGCCCATGCCAGAGCCAGGCCGAGCAGCACATTTGGACATCTATAGCGCGGACACAGCATCTGGCATGGGAGTATAGAGGAATCGATGAGAGAGGCTGCTAGTGCGGTCGTGTGTGCGGCCTCACGGAACAGCTGTGTTCAGTTGGAGGGGAGAAAAAATACTATTTCTGGAAAGCGTGTTATGTGAGGGGGATGAATAGGAATGGGTGGAAAGTAAATTTTCTGAGAAGCGTGTTATGAGAGGGATGAATAGAAAGTAAAAAGTACTTTTTGGAAACATCGGCCGATCTTTTGCAAGTAACCGCACGTTGGTGTCTGGAGCACGAGCCATTGCTGTCCTCTGGCGAGACGACGACCCTCTTCTCCCTCCTCATTAATTATAGTACACATAGGACGAATATGTTTATATGACAGTATAAAGAGGGTTGTAGATGCCCTAAGGCTATCCCCAACCCATCTATTAGGATGGTGTCCATAGCATTAAATAGTCAGCCACATAAGCAATTTAGTGATGTGGCAAGGGAATTAGAGAGGGGAGGAAAGGACATGGTGTCTTGCATGAGAAACCATGTCTACACAAAAACCAAGAAATGAAACTTGATGATAGGGAGATGAAAGAAGAGAGAACATATGTGATTGGATGATAGTTTATTTTTAAGAAACTATGCTTTGGGGAGCTAGTTCCTATATGTAGTATCCATGTGACATGGATGTATGAAAACTACTTCATGATGTCTTGGGTTAGGAATAGTCTAACAAGATATGCATGGATTTTTGTGAAGTATCTTGACTAGCCTGTTTATTGCCGTATGAAGCAAAGCCTGAAGCGCCTGATTCACCCAGAGGCATGCCTGGCATGGTTGTGCCGGTCAGGTACGGAAGCATGGCACTCTAGCAGCAGTGGTGGAACGAAAATGAGGAGAAAATTAAAAGGGGTCACACAAATATTTTCGGATTGAAAATTTCACAATTTATTCTAATTTTTTATTGTCCACTCAAGCGTCACTAGCTAGCTATGATTATATAACAATGAATTATACAATGATAATAAAAAAGAGAATAAGTGGTCTTTTTTTCGAGGAACTCTACGGTAGGCTTACACCGACCTGAACTTTGTATTAATATGGATAAAGGTTACATCCAAAAGTTTGTGAAAAGAGGGGGAAAAGAGCAACAAACAAAACATATTCTACATGATTACAGTATTTAGTCGCTCACACCATGCCCGCAATTGTGCTTTTTGTGTAGAATCCATCAACCGGTAGGTCCAGAGCGCTAGATCCTGTGAAGCATCACTAATTACTATCAAAGCTGTCTTGACTTGACCTTGGAAAACACAGGCATTTCGGTTCTTCCAGATGTTCCATAGGAGAGCAATGACTACTGCATGGCGACTGGGTTCAACCGCCGCCCCCCATAGCAAGTCTTGGGTCCATAACTGTTGGATGGTGGTGAAATGAGTAACCTCCTCGGCACCTGCGCTTGTCCAGACTTGGCATGCTTGTTGACAGTGTAAAAGGAGATGTTCCTGTGTCTCTGGGAGAGGGCAGGAGGGACACGTGGATGTTGAAGTAATATGACGGCGGTGGAGAAGAGCTCTAACAGGGAGACGGTGCCGGTGGATGAGCCAAAGGAAGTGCTTGCACTTGGGGGGAGACCAGGACTTCCAGATGAGCGAAACTTAGGGGTCTGCTGGATGATGTGCCATAGCCAAATGGTAAGCTGCTGCTGCAGTGTACGGGCGATTGCAAGGAGTGAGGCGAAGATCCTGCTGGTGCAGTGGCAATTGGCATTGCAGCAAGGCATCGGCTAGAGCTTGCAGTTCATTGTGGGCTGCATTAGATAAGCGACTCTGTAGGTGGAGGTTCCAAGTTCCATTTCCACGAGCAGCAGCCACAGTGATGTTGGGGCGAGTTGAGTGCGAATATAATGCCAGCATGAGCTGAGAGAGTGTTGCCGGTCCAAACCAATGGTCGTGCCAGAAGGAAGTATGTTGTCCATTTCCAATATATACTTGTGTCTCCGTTCTGAAGGTTGGAAGCAGAGCCAGGAGTGAACGCCAAACCGGGGTGTCCAAGTAGTGAGCATCTCCCATGTCGCGGCCAGCACTAAGAGCATAGGTGGAGTGGAACCAAAGCTGCCAGGAGGTAGTGGCTGGTTCATGAAGCTTGACCCAGAATTTTTTTTAGTAAGCACTGATTTTGGAGTTTCAAGTCCTTAACTCCTAGACCCCCCTGTTCCTTTGGAAGGCATACAATTTCCCAAGCAACTTTGCATTGTCCACCATTGCACTTGTCATTCCCGGTCCAAATAAAGGCTCTTCGTCGCTTGTCCATGTTGTCAATGGAGCCAACAGGAAGTTCAATGGCACACATGAGATATATGGGCAGGGATGAGAGGACCGAATTAACAAGGATGGTTCTGCCAGGTGTGTTGAGAAGCTTGCCACGCCAACCAGCCATGTATCTGTCAAACTTGGTAATGACCGGTTCCAGGTCGAGAGCCCTGATTTTGTATGGGGCCAAGACCTTGAGGCCCCCAGACATTGTCCTGCAGAACTGTATGGCTGTAATTGGAATGATGAACACTCTAGAGGAAATTCGGCCCCTAACTCATGCAGAATTCATCCTACGAAATGTAGTCCGTCAATCTGCTCACCGACAATCAGTTAAGATCGCCTCCTATTGGCGCCAAAGAGGCAAGGTAACGAGTTGCATCCTTGGTGACGAGAACACCAAATACCACCACACGTGTGCTACTGTTCGTATGCGTCATGGAGGTATCCGTCAACTAACCATTGATGGTGCACCCATCACCGGCCATGATGCCAAAGCTGTTGTTCTCCACTCCTACTACCAGTCCCTGCTAGGGACGCCTGCTGCAATATTTCAACCTCTCCCCAACCTGGTTGCACTAATGGGCACAGCAAGACTCGACTCCCATCAAGCCAATGCACTTGTGCAGCCATTCACGGAAGCTGAAATCAGAGCAGCTCTTTTTAATATGCGTGTTGAAAGTGCACCTGGGCCGGATGGCTTTGGCCCCAAATTTTTCCAAGAAAATTTGTCCTTACTGAAAACTGATATTCTGCGGTTCGTTCAAGACTTCCAAGCTGGCCATGCTGATATGAGAGGAATAAATCAAGCATACATTGCTCTGCTGCCCAAGAAACCTGATGCACAACATCCCAAGGACTTCAGGCCAATCTCCCTTCAAAATTGCCTCAATAAAATTGCCACCAAAGCAATGACAAATAGCCTACAGCCGGTCCTTTCTTCCCTCATACACAGTGATCAAACAGGATTTCTCAAAGGCCGATGCATAGCAGAAAATTTTATTTATGCGGCAGAAATTGTTCAGTGTTGTCACAAGAGAAAAGCCCCGGCTGTGGTGCTCAAACTTGACTTTCAGAAGGCTTTCGATTCGGTCAATTGGACAGCTTTAGACTTGGTGTTGCAGGCTAAAGGATTCCCAGAACAATGGTGCAATTGGATTGATACTCTCAACCAATCTAGTAAAACAGCTGTTATCATGAATGGAGTTCCTGGAAAGTGGATTCAGTGCAAAAAAGGGCTCCGACAAGGCGACCCCCTCTCCCCATATCTTTTCATCATGGTGGCAGATGTACTTCAGAGAATGATTCTTCAAGCTTCAGAGGAGGGACTCCTCAAACACCCGCTCCGCCATGACTTACCATGCCCAGTCTTACAGTATGCTGATGATACACTTATCATCCTGCAAGCTGATTGTGAACAATTGCTTGTCTTGAAGGAAGTCTTGCAACGTTTCTCAAATTTCTCTGGTTTAGCCATCAACTTTGACAAGAGCACTCTTGTTCCAATGAACGTGTCTACTGAGCTAGCTGCACAACTTGCTGCTATATTTGGATGCTACGAATAAGTGGTCTTCATACCATAGTGGCTGATAAAGTAAGAACTAGGTGAATCAACCTAACAATTAAATGATCATTGCTTGTTTTTTTAGTTTCTATCATTAAATTTTAAAACTTTCAATTTGTAAGTACGTCAAGCTCATAGTGACATTGTTGACGCAAAAATCAACACTCAGACCTGAGAGTGTTGTTCACCAAGCCTGGACCGTTGACCTCCGATGATTAAGGCGTGCCAGTCAATTGAACTTGTTAATTAACAAGGAAATAATGTTGACGTTAAATTCGAGAGCATATCAGCTAGTGTTCTCAACGTCACCCACAGGTCAAATTGGCTATACCAGCCAATACAGAAAAGGACAAGAATAAGTCGATCTGGCTGATTCAGCCAATTGAATCTTATTCAATCAGTTGCGGCATTTGCCGTGTACGTGGATCTAAGTGCATCTCCAGCAGATTACTAATCCTCCATTACCAAAATACTTTCTCTCTCCCTTACCAATAGCTATTTCTTTGGTTTTGGTAATCACTGCTGCAACATACTACCAAAAACCTTTAGGTAAGAGAGAGGTGAGTTTTGGTAACTACCAAAAAAACTTTTGGTATTGGTAACGCGAGTAATCTGCTAGAGCACCTCATATCCCTCAAATTACTCATTTTTGGTAGTGGTAAGGGTAATAGGTAATCTGCTGGAGATGCTCTAGTGAACAGCTACGAATGCATAACGTGAACATTAATCTTTATGAATCAAAACAAATTTAATCAGTTTTATGTTGATTTTAGCAATGTTTAGCAAGATAACAACTGATTGAACGTCTATGTGAAGGTACATATCGTTTTATAAGAGATCCATTGAAATGCTTGGACATTAACAGTCGAATAGTCTCTTATTTTGACTATGTTTCAAGAATAACACACAGATATCTACAACATCAAAATAGTTTAATTAAATCCCTCCTGACCAAGCCTTGATAGTGCATTTATTTGGTAATACTGTAGACGTAGATATATTTTTCTATAGATTGCCAAACTCACTAGAGTTTGATTTAGGATAAATCTAAAACAACTCGCATTTTTTGAGATGATGGAGTTAATATAAGGCAACATAATGGACCAGATGCAGTCACAGATAGGCAATGTTAGATTCCAACAATTTGTTTAATACATGGAACCCGGACATTCTCTAGCTTCTTCCCAGTTCCCTGTCATCAGCAAGAAAACTACACATCATCCTGCATGCATCGGGATCACCCTTGAATATGGGTGACAAAATGAAGGCAATTGACATTGCAATGTAAGTTAAGGCTTATTGAATATGTTCCATGCTTTCTGGATACTTGAGCTCCTTCTTATAAGTAAGCCCGGTATTTGAATTGTGTTGATCGATAAGGTTTTCAGTGTTAGTTGATTATTGCCACACGGGTGGAGTGACGAGAAACTCTGAAGAATAAATATAATAGACGCTTGCAGCAGCCCAAGAGCAGTGTTAGTGATCGGTCGAGTACGTAACTGTATCGACCTGTCCGTTCAATGTTTTAGCTGATCTAGTCTAGTTTGTCAGTCAGTTAGCAAATTCACCGGCCTTATCTGCAACTGTACAAACTTTACACCACGAGATCAATGCAAATCGTGTTGCTTCAGTCCTTCTGTTGTACTCCTTGAAGTAGCATGACAGAACCTTCAGAGTGGCACGCTCGAATGGAATTCAAGAGGAACCGCCTCACCATGCCAACCTATAGCCAGCGTTCCCGACGCCACAGCCTTGGAGGGCGCCCTGGGCTGGTACGCTACACATTCAGGCGTGGCCCTACTCGGCGCGGCGCCGGCACACACCGCACAGTCGGGTCCCGATCCATGGCTTCGCATATGCACATGTCGTCCGAGAACGCGACGTACGGTCGCTCAGAAGCACAGTGCTTTCTGCTTCTTCAAAACGGGACGCCACCTAGCTAGCGCTCCCAATGCCTTGGAGGCCGTCCTGCCCTGGGTTGGTACGCTACGCATTGACGTTCATGGCCCTGCTTGATCGGCGCGCCGTCGGGTCCCGTTCCACGGCCTCGCCATGGTGAACGTTGACCACTCGCCTCTGAGCATGCACATCTGCTGGCTCTGTTGCAGTGTAAACAGAGCATGTACATTTCACGCGAGAACGTGTTGCTGTGTTGTGCATGCGCCACCACACGATCTTCCAGGCCGGCCTTGTTTCGCGTTGCCGGTCGTGGTCGAGGTCGTTGGAACACCGTGCGACCATGCGAGTTGACGCCTTGGTCACCGGTCGCCGGCGGCGGGCAGCCCAGTGCAGGCCTCGGCGACGGCGTCATCAGCGGCCTGCACGGTGGGGAGTGTCACAGACAGATCACCTGGCCGGAGTATCGATCGACATTGCGAGGCGCCGCTGGGGACCAAAGCATCTGTCGCTCGATTAGTGCCCGCGCTGGTCGCAGACGGTGTTCAACGGCAGCGGCAGGACTCCATACGGACGAACTGCAAAAGAAAGCTGGTCTTGGATCATGCAGAGGCCGCGAGAGTGTCTGCATTCCTCGACTAGCACCAACGTCCATGGCTTGAACGCCAGCACCATGAGGAAAGCGCAGAGGTTGGCCTGTGTTGTGTATTGCTGGAGAGATGGACAGAAAACGGGAGGGACCATGGGCTACAGCGATTGGGCAGCGTTCCCGGACGACTGCGAGGCGTCGATCGCGGGCCTCTCCGGTGGCGGTGCGGTGCGCCGCCGACGGACGCCAACGGTGCGCTGAGGCTGGCCACGTGTAAGGGTGCTGCTAATTACCAACAAGGTTTTCACAAGTACAATAGAATAGGAAAGATACAAGGCGAACGGATCGCCGCCGACAAGTCTCCGGCCAAGCCGGCCTCCAGCCGTTGACGACCAAAAATGGCTTAAAGCCGATCAGGCTGGGACGGCCGGTCTAGACCGCCTGTACACGCGGTTAGACCGGCTGGCCCTGTAGCCGATCTGGCAATATGCCAGGCGGTCTAACCGCCTGTCACAGGCGGTCTGACCGCCTGTCCCTAGTCCTAGTAGAATCAGATTTTTTTTATGTTTTTAGATCTGTACAAGGACTTTCTTGCGGGGCAAGACCTCCCCACCCTATAAATATAAAGGGCCGTGGCCGATTGAGGACCTCTACCCAATCGAACACATTATTATTTTACTTTTTATCTCTAAACCCTAGCTTTTCCAACCCTTTTGCTTTCCTTCTTCGTCTCCGCGACGTTTTAGGACGTTCTAAATGGCCTTGCCGACCTTAGAACAACCCTAGGTTCGCAGCCTCCGACGGGGTCCCTCCCGAGGTTGTGATCGTAGGCTTTCGCGGCGCTTCTGCTACAGGCGGTCTGACCGGCCCCTACAGGCGGTCTGACCGGCTGCGCCCAGGAGCTCCGGCGAGGAGAATTCGACGATCGCGCGATCTAGCGCTTTTCGTGCGTTGACCAAAAGTGCGTCAACATATTTTGACGACTCCGCTGGGGAAAGAAATCTGATTTTTGAAGACCGATCTACTATCCCTAGCACTATGGGCTTCGACGTTGCAGAAGACAACATCGTGACTGCCTCGCTTAAAGATCTTTCTTCCGAAGATCATGAGAGGTTCATGGCACTCCAGAAGCACATTGAGGCGGAGTTCTTGAAGACGTTTCCGAAAGGTCGTGAAGAACGATCGGCGAAGACTGTTCGAGACTTCGTAATGCCTTTTTTCAAGATGAGTAAGGGGCAAATTGAGGTAATTGACAATGTAAGCACTTCTGCCGTGGCTACAGGCGGTCAGACCGCGTGTTCTGGTGGTCAGGCAAATTTGACCAATGCTATGGTGTTCGTGCCGGAGCAACCTTTGCTGTTGTTTACTATTCTAAACTCGGTCTCTGCTGGCCGTGCTGGTCTAGTAGCTACAGCAGGCGCTACTTATACCACGACTATGCATACTGCAAATTCGGGTGGTATTCCTGATGATGTTTTTAATGCATATAGAGATATGCAGAATAGGCAATCACCTCACTTGAATTATATGAATGCTATGCAACCTTCGGCCCAACAAGACCCCCAATGGGCCGAGTTTACTAGATTCAGGGATGAATTGTCTGATGTGATGAGAAATAAGCTAGGTGTTGATTTTGGTAACACTAGAGTATATCAAAAACTTTATCATTCTAGTTTTGATACTGTTTCTTTTCCCAATGGGTGGCGCTTGCCTGATTTTGTTAAGTTAAGTGGAGATGATGAGCGCACCACTTAGGAACATGTTAGTCAGTATGTAGCTCAACTAGGGGAGGCTGGAAACTATGACGCATTTAGAGTACGTTTGTTCTCATTGTCACTTACTGGTACTGCTTTTGTTTGGTTTTCTTCATTAGCCCCTGGTTGTATTATGAGTTGGAATCAACTAGAGCGTAAGTTTCATGATCATTTTTATAGTGGCAATCATGAGATAAAATTGGCAGATTTAGCATCGGTTAGACAGGGTCGGGATGAAACTGTCTCTCAATTTATGAGAAGGTTTAAATGCATTAAAAACCGTTGCTTTAATTTGTCTATTTCTGAGGTTGATCTTGTTGGCTTATGCTTTAGAGGTTTAAAATCCTCTATTAGAGAAAAAATTGACAATTGTGATTATTATTCGGTCGCACAAGTGCATATTAGAACTGAAGTAGATGAAGACCGAATGAATAAAGGAAAAGAGAGTTGTAAGACACGTCGGTCTAATATTCATATAGTTGATTATGAATCCGATGATTCGACCAATGATGATAATGATGTTTATTTAGCAGAGTTTGTATGTCCTGCTAATAAGAAAACTGTGTCATGCTCATCTCTTAAGCCGATTCATAAGAATCGGCAAGAAGACATAAAGTTTACTTTTGATGTATCCAAATGTTTCCGTATATTTGATGAATTGCATAAATTTGGTTACATCAAGATTTCTCATGTTTTACCACCTACGGAAGAATTGAGGAAGCGTGCTTATTGTAAGTTTTATAATTCTTTTTTGCATGCTACTAATGATTGTAATGTCTTCCGTCGGTAGGTTCAATCGGCTATTTATGAGAGCCGTTTGAAGTTTCATGAGATGCAAGTTGATGAGACTCCTTTTCCGGTCAACACCATGGAGTTGCAGCAGCCCAAGGTCTTGGTTCGGCCGCATCAAGCCGAATCTACTAAAGGGAAGAACGTGGTGATTGGAGAGGAAAGACCGTCTTCAAAAGAGTCGGTTAGAGAAGTGACTTATGAGAAGACAGCTGATGGTAAGGAGTCATTCAAGGTCACTGTGAAATCCTCTAGACAAGGGGGGCAAGGATTGGTCATTATTCCTGGATCGCGGGCGCCCGAGACCGGTCTGCTACAGGGGGTCAGACCGGCTGCGCCAGGCGGTCAGACCGTCTGTCCCCATGGACACCCGAAGATGCTGATTCCGAAGTGTCCGGAAGTTGGTACTTGGAAGATGAACGTGGCAAAGGAGCAGGGTGTTCAGAAGCCCAAAGTCACGTTTGATATGCTTTATGACAAGTACACCAAACAAAAGGCCGTTCCAAGCGATCGGCCGTTAAAAAAAAGAATGAGAGCAGAACGAGAGGGTTTCTTCACTTCCTCGTATGAAGTTGGATCTGGTGTGGGATGACAATGGAGTGATGTGGGTGCCATATCATTCAAACGTGCAGCCTTCGTTTCGTCCTGGCTGGGAAGGTTCAATAAGACGTGTGCAGGACAGGATTATTTATCCCATGAGAGACCGATTGGCTTTCCGTCAATCTGGTCAAGAGCGGGCACAGGCAGTGAGACCGCCTGTAACAGGCGGTCAGGCTGCCCGTCAAGTTCAGCCGCCAAGACTTCCTCCGAGGCAAGTTTATCGACCTAAGAGGAAGGAGGAGGTGCAGAGCATGGATGTGGACTCAGAGAGGACTACTGAGTTCGACATTATTCAAGTTGGGACAATGGATGTTCCTATTGAGAAAAGTCTGGCTATGAAGCCGACTTGCAGTGAAAAGACGGTGGAAGATCAGGGGGCTAGTACTAGCAAGGCTCAGCAGCACTTTCTTCCAAGGTGGTGTCCTGAAGGGTTGACTCGCACGCAGAAGAGGAAGCTTCAGAGACTCTGGGAAAGACAAGAGCAAGAGTTGGAGAAGCAGAGAGATGAATTCTTCAACCAAGTCAAGCCTATGATTCCACAGAAGGAGTGGAAGCCGAAGGAAGGCCAACAGGCGGTCCAACCGGCTGCACAGGCGGTCCAGACCGCCTGTCATTTGGAGACTACAGCCCAAGCGGCCAGACAGCCTGTACAGGCGGTTAGACCGGGTGACGCAGAAGCGCCCAGTGTTTCTTCTTCCAGTTCTTCGGCTCGTGATGGCAAGTCAACATCGGTTCCCACTACTGAGGACGATGAAGAGCCTGTTGATTACAGTTCTTCTCCGGAGCGCATGAATGTTGATGTGAATGTGCTTCATATGTCCATGAATGGGGACATGCTTTCGGGGGAGGGGGTTGCTCATCTTGATTTTGGTCCCAAGGAAGCTATATTCCAGAAGCCTAAAGTTGAAGACAATCACTTGAAGGCTTTATATCTGAAGGGGCATATCAATGGGAAGTCAATCTCGCGGATGTTGGTCGATGGAGGGGCTATTGTGAATTTGATGCCTTATTCTTTGTACAAGAAGCTTGGTGGTTCAGATTCGGAGCTGACCAAGACCAACATGACCGTCAACGGCATTGGAGGAGGAGAGCCTATTGGTGCCAAGGGGGTGATTTCTATGGAGCTTACTATTGGGAGCAAGACCTTGGCCACTGCTTTCTTTGTCGCTGAGACTCAAGGTAACTTTAGTTTAATCTTGGGTCATGATTGGATTCATGCAAATCAGTGCATTCCTTCTACTTTGCATCAATGTTTGATTCAATGGATAGAAGATGATGTAGAGGTTGTGCATGGTGATACTTCTGCTTGTGTTGCTTTAGCTGATAGCTCTTTGATTGGCATTCATGATGATGTTAGATGTTTGTCAGGCTTAGATCGTTCTCAATTTGAGTTTATCAGCTGTACTAAGAATGGCTTCATCCCTGCCTGTCATAAAGCCGATGAACAATCGGCTGAATCATCTCATATGACTTAATAGATAATCGAGAGTGGTTGCAGCAGAGACTTGAACACTATCGGTCGCATCAGAACGATATGTGTGAAGCTATTGAAGACTTTGATGATAAGCAAGCTAGGATGTGGTTTTACGTCGGCCGATCCTCTTGAGGAGGTAGACATTGGTGATGGTTCTATACCCAGGCTGACGTTGTAAATAAGAATTTAGATCCTGCTTTTAGATTTGAATTAATAAAGTTGTTAAAGGAGTATGTCGATTGTTTTCCTTGGAATTATCATGAAATGCATGGTTTAAGCCGAGAGCTTGTTGAGCATCGGTTGCCTATTAAGTCTGGTTTTAGGTCTTATAAACAACCAACTAGGCGTTTTAATCCTGAAATTTATAACCGAGTTAAAGAGGAAATAAATCGGTTATTAGAAGCAAAGTTTATTAGACCTTATCGATATGCTGAATGGATTTCTAATATTGTACCCGTGGAAAAGAAAGGAACGAGTAAGATTAGAGTGTGTATTGATTTTAGAAATCTTAATCGTGCTACTCCTAAAGATGAATATCCTATGCCAATAGCCGATATGCTTATCGATGCTGCGTCTGGACATAGAATGATTAGCTTTCTTGATGGTAATGCTGGTTACAATCAAATATTTATGGCCGAAGAGGATATATCCAAAATGGCTTTTGTATGTCCAGGTTTTGTTGGTTTGTTTGAGTGGATTGTTATGACTTTTGGTTTGAAGAATGCCGGTGCTACTTATCAAAGGGCGATGAATTTGATCTTCCATGATTTGCTTGGTATTATCTTGGAAGTTTATATCGATGTTATTGTTGTTAAATCGGCTGGAAGTGTTTCTCATTTGGCCGATTTGAGACTTGCATTTGAAAGAATGCGTCGGTATGGTTTGAAGATGAATCCACTCAAGTGTGCTTTTGGTGTGTCGGCTGGGAAGTTTTTGGGCTTCATAGTTCATGAAAATGGAATTAAAATTGATCCAAAGAAGGCCGACACTATTGGCAAGTTGCAGGTGCCTAACTCTAAGAAAGAGTTGCAGAAATTCTTAGGTAAGGTGAATTACTTGAGAAGATTTATTTGCAATTTGTCGGAAAAGGAGAATACTTTTACTCCTTTGCTTCGGTTGAAAGATGATGTTGAATTTACTTGGGGCAAAACAGCAAGATGCGTTTGAAGAGAACAAGTATTATTTATCTTCGCCTTCGGTTCTTCGGGCACCTAGGAGAGGAGTTATTTTTAAATTATATATTGCGGCCGAAGAAAGTGTTATTGGGGCTGTTTTGATCCAAAAGACCGAAGGGAACGAATATATTATTTCATATGCATGTAGAAGATTATTGGACGCCGAAACAAGGTATACTTTCATTGAAAAGTTATGCTTGTCATTATATAATGCTTGTACAAAGTTCAGGCATTATTTGTTATTAAATACTTGCATAGTTGCTAGTCAAGCCGACATAATTAAATACATGTTGCATAGACCTATATTAAGTGGTAGAATGGGCAAATGGGCTTATGCTTTAATTGAATATGATTTAGTCTTTGAGCCATTGAAATCTATGGAAGGACAAATCGTTGCCGATTTTATTGTTGAACATAGGATTAGTGAACATCTTGATTTAAATGTCGGCTGTATTACTTTTACTCCATGGAAATTGCATTTTGATGGATCGGTTTGCAAAAATGGTTGTTATTCTTATTTCACCAAACGGTGTTATTTTTTAGGCTCTTAACCGATTAGATCATAAGTGCACTAATAACCAAACCGAATATGAAGCTTTATTATTCGGGTTGGAGATGTTACATGACATGGGAATAAAACATGTAGAAGCATATGGTGATTCTCTTTTGATAGTTCAGCAAGTATCTAAAGTTTGTCAATGCTTAGATGGATTTTTGAATGCTTATCTTGATAAGTGTTTAGATATTGTATCTTGCTTTGATGAATTTGTCATTTATCATGTACCAAGAGAAGAGAATCCTAGAGCTACTGCATTGGCACAGCAAGCATCAAGCTATAACGTTCAGAAAAGAAATTTTCATGAAAAGAGGCTGATGTTTCGTGAAGCCGACGTTTCTGCTCTGGAATAGGCGGTTCGACCGCCTGTTACAGCCGGTTTGATCGGCACGGCCGGTCTAACCGCCAGTATAGGCGGTCTGATCGCCTGCACCTCTGAAAACACCGATTCTGCTGTTAATGATTTTCAATCTATTGTGGCCGATGCTGGTGATTGGAGGGAGCCTCTGGTGAAGTATTTGCAAGATACTAGCAAGGATCGAAAAGTCCGACGATGGGCTTTCAAGTTTACTTTGATTGATGGTGAATAATATCGTCGGACCATGGATGGATTGCTTTTGAAATGTTTAGATCCTGATCAAGCTAGATTGGCAATGGCAGAGGTTCATGAAGGAATTTGTTGTACACATTAATCGGCTCGAATGATTAAGTGGCTCCTTAGACGGGCTTGTTTTTATTGGCCTACGATGATAGCCGATTGTTTTCGTTACTACAAAGGATGTGAACAGTGTCAAAAGTTTGGGGATATTCAGATTGCACCTGCTGCGTTGATGCATCTAATCATTAAGCCATGGCCTTTTAGAGGATGGGGTTTAGATTTTGTTGGTAAGATTCATCCTCCTTCATCCAAAGGTCATTGTTTTGTGATTGTGGCTACTGATTATTTTATCAAGTGGACTGAAGCAATTCCCCTCAAGAACATGACACATAGAGAGGTGGAGGTGATTGAGTTTATTACTGAGCATATTATTCATAGATTTGGGATTCCTCTAACATTGACGACGGATCAAGGGACGTCGTTTATTTCTAAGGAGATACGTGAGTTTGTTGGATCCTATGGTATTAAATTGCTCAATTCATCTCCATATTATGCTCAAGCCAATGGTCAAGCTGAGTCTAGCAACAAGATTTTGATCAAGCTCATAAAGAAGAAGATTGAAGATCATCCTAAGCGGTGGCACGAGGTATTATCTGAAGCATTATGGGCGCATCGTATTTCTAGACATGGTGCTACTAAGGTTACTCCATTTGAGCTTGTCTATGGTCAAGAGGTCGTTTTGCCCATTGAGGTAAATCTGGCTGCTTATAGATTGGCTAAGCAAAATGATCTTGATGCTAGTACATGTTGTGCTTTGATGATGGATAATATTGATGATGTGACCGACAAGTGTTTGGAGGCCTTAGAGGAGATTGAAAAAGATAAAAGAAGAGTGGCTCGAGCGTATAACAAGAAGGTAAAACTCAAATCCTTTCAAGTTGGTGATTTGATTTGGAAGACTATTTTGCCTATAGGAACGAATTGCAACAAATTTGGTAAATGGTAGCCGAATTGGGAAGGACCATATCATATTGTGAAGGTTTGTTCTGGGAATTCTTATATGGTGGAAACTTTGGAAGGATTTCAGTTGCCAAGAGCGCTCAATGGGAAGTACTTAAAGAAATATCATCCAAGTGTTTGGCAACATGCTTGAAAGGATATGGCCGATATGTGATATCGCCCTTAGGGAAAAAAATGGCCGACAATAGAGCGTCGCCCTTAGTTTGATTAAATGTTTTGTGGTAAACAAAGCTTTACCAAAAAACAGGGGGGGCATATGTTGACGACCAATAATGGTTTAAAGCCGATCAGGCTGGGACAGCCGGTCTAGACCGCCTGTACACGCGGTTAGACCGGCTGGCCCTGTAGCCGATCTGGCAATGTGCCAGGCGGTCTAACCTCCTGTCACAGGCGGTCTGACCGCCTGTCCCCGAGTCCGAGTAGAATCAGGTTTTTTCATGTTTTTAGATCTATACAAGGACTTTCTTGCGGGGCAAGGCCTTTCTTACTTTTTATCTCCAAACTCTAGCTTTTCCAACCCTTTTGCTTTCCTTCTTCGTCTCCGCGACGTTTTAGGACGTTCTAAGTGGCCTTGCCGACCTTAGAACAACCCTAGGTTCGCAGCCTCCGACGGGGTCCCTCCCGAGGTTGTGATCGTAGGGTTTCGCGGCGTTTCTTCTACAGGCGGCCTGACCCGCCCCTACAGGCGGTCTGACCGGCTGCGTCCAGGAGCTCCGGCGAGGAGAATTCGACGACCACGCGATCTAGCGCTTTTCGTGTGTTGTCCAAAAGTGCGTCAACACCAGCCTTTCTGTTCGTTCTACCCCTTCTACAAGACAGCAATCCCCTCTTGTACTCAGCGACTCTAACAGATCTTCAGTCCCTCGATCAACGCCTCCATTCTGGGCCGTCATACTTTGGATTGGGCCTTCTCTCTGGGCTTCATCTTGACAGTCTAGGCTTGATCCTCCTGAGTAGCCTGGGTCATGGTAGGCGGGCCTGTGACATCCCCCCATCTTCAGAAACGGCTTGTCCCCAAGCCGGAGCATTTGGAAAACGAGACCGCAACATACTTTCATTATCCCAGGTAGCTAGAGATGGTGGCTACGAAGACCTGTGAATTAACGCTTGAGTTGCCTCATTGTCATCAGCTCTAGTAATTCGTCTTTGTAGCACCTTCACAGGAAACTGAAAAGCATCAGAAAGAACTGGCAAATGACTACTTACTTGCTGCTCAGCCCCGACAGCTTTTTTCAGTAGTGACACATGGAACACAGGATGAATTGACGTTGTCTCAGGCAATAGAAGTTTGTAAGCAACTGCACCAATCTTCTCAATGATCAGATAAGGCCCAAAATACTTATAGGACAACTTGTGATTTGCTTTTTTGTGAAGAGAAGACTGAATGTATGGCTGAATTTTTAAATAGACCTTCTCCCCCACTCAAAAGATCGTTCAGTTCGGCCACGGTCAGCTTGATGCTTTTGTCTCTGTTGGACTCTGAGCAATTGTTGTTGCAACAATTGGACCATCAGCTTTCTTTTGTTGAGCCATTCCTGCAGATCCGGTACCACACAGGAATTCACCACATCAATGCCCAAGTGCCTAGGTTGCTGACCATATAGAATCTCAAATGGAGTCTTGTTCAGACTTGAATGGTAACAAGTGTTGTACCAGAATTCAGCCAAGGATAACCAATCCTTCCACTTCTTTGGACAGGCCTGCACAAAACAGCTGAGGTAGCCTTCCAAACATTTATTCACTCTTTCAGATTGCCCATCCGTTTGAGGGTGGTAAGCGGAGCTCATTTTCAGATCAGTGCCAGCTAGTCTAAATAGCTCTTGTCAAAATGTACTTGTAAATATTTTATTGCGGTCAGAAATGATTGCCTCTGGCAAGCCATGTAATCTATAGATGTTGTCCATATATGCCATAGCTACCTTGGTTGTAGTGAAAGGATGGGCTAAAGGAATGAAATGAGCATATTTCGAAAATTTATCCACTACCACAAGGATGCAATTGTAGTGATGGGAAATAGGCAACCCCTCAACAAAATCCATTGTTACTACCTGCCAAGCAAATTTAGGAACAGGCAGAGGCTTTAACAAACCAGGATATTTGACCCTTTCAGATTTTGCTTGTTGACAAACTTGACATGATGCTACAAACTCTTTCACCATGCTTTTCATCTTTGGCCATGAAAATAGTTTCTTCACTCTGTGATATGTCACATGGAATCCAGAATGACCCCCAACAGGTGTTGAATGTAGAGCCTTCAACAGATTCAACTGCAATTCAGTGTCTTGAGAAACATAGACTCTTCCCTTATATCTAATGATCCCATCCTGCAATGTATAGTCACCCATAGGGGATTTAATTGCCAAGGCTGTCAGTAACTTCTTTGTTTCAGAACATTGCATGTAGCTGTTGGTGATCACCTCCAACCAGACAGGCTGCATCACTGATAGGGCTGTGAGCTCCAGTTGGTCCTTAGATTGAACACGAGATAATGCATCAGCAGCATTGTTTTCAACTCCTTTCTTGTAACACAACTTATATTGGAGTCCCATGAGCTTTGTTAGTGCTTTCCGTTGCCAAGGAGTAGTTAGACGTTGATCATCAAGATGAATGAGACTTTTCTGGTCTGTCTTTATAAGAAACTCAGATTGCATTAAGTACGAGCGCCAATGATCAACAGCCAGTAGAATTGCCAGGCATTCCTTTTCATACGTAGATAACATCTGATTTTTCGGGCCCAAAGCTCTACTGATACATGCTATGGGATGTCCTTCTTGTTGAAGCACTGCTCCAACTCCCTTATCAGATGCATTAGTTTCAATGACAAACTGTTTGTTGAAGTCTGGAAGTGCTAAAACAGGGGCAGAAATTAGAGCCTCTTTGAGGGTCTGGAAAGCTTCCTCATGCTCTACTGTCCACTGAAAAATGACACCCTTCTTAAGAAGATTTGTCAATGGTCTACTGATGATCCTAAAATGTCTAACAAATTTCCTATAATACCCTGCTAGCCCCAGAAATCCTCTAACTTCCTTGACAGATTCCGGTCTAGGCCATTTCTTGACATCAGCCACTTTGGTTGGATCCTTTGCCACTCCATTCCCACTGATAACATGACCCAGATAAGGGATTTCCTTTGCTGCGAAGGTACACTTGGATAACTTGACTTTCAGTTGATGTTCTCTGAGTATCTCAAACACAATCTTAATGTGTTCTTCCCAAGATTTACTGTATATGAGGATATCGTCAATGAAGACCACAACACATTTTCTAAGCAGAGGGGCTAAGACTGAATTCATCACGTGTTGAAACGTTGCAGGTCCACCAGTGACTCCATATGGCATGACTTTATATTCATAGTGCCCATTATGAGTTTGAAAAGTTGTTTTATATTGATCAACTAGTTCCACCAGACTTTGGTGATAGACAGATCTGAAATCTAGTGATGTGAACCATATAGCCCCAGATAATTCATCCAAGAATTCCTCCAACAAAGGCATTGGGTATCTGTTCTTCACAGTCATGGCATTTAATCTCCTGTAATCGCCACATAGGCGCCATTCTCCACTTTTCTTCTTTACCAATAGCACAGGTGAGGCAAAAGGGCTCTGGCTTTCTTGAATCATCCCATTTCTCAACAGTTCCAATACTTGTTTTTCAATTTCGTCCTTCTGTGCTGGATTATACCTATAAGGTCTAAGCCTGAATGGTTGAGAGCCTGGTAATAGTGGGATAGTATGAGAGTAAGGTCTTTTGGGAGGTAGACCATGTGGCTTCTCAAATATTTTAGAAAATTCATGCAGTAGTTGATCAATCTCTTTAGGCCTGTTGTGATTTCTCTCACTGTCCTGTGTGGCAAACAGTTCTAAGATGCACCAAACTTCATCATCTTTCTCAAGTTGTTGCACTTTGTGGTAAGACAATTTGGGTAGTTCATTCAGCTTGGGTTGCAATCCTTGAATTACTACCCTTTTGCCCTCATACTGAAAAGACATCCATTTTTGAGCCCAATGCACAGTCATGGGACTATGGATTTCCAGCCAATCCATGCCCAATATTATATCATAACACTTGAGAGGAAGAATCTTCAGATCAAGCACAAAAGACTGGCCTTGAATGACCAACTCGCAGTTTTGCACTTCATGAGTACAGTTCAGTATTTCACCACTAGCCACTTTTACTCTAACTTGTCTGGACAGAGGTTTCCAATTGGGTAAATAGGTCGCCATGTGCTCACAGATGAAACTAGTGGAACTACCAGAGTCAATCAGTATCAGAGGCTTTTGACCCCATAAATTTCCCAATACTCTAATGGTTTTAGGAGCTTCCATGCCATTGAGAGCATAAGTGGATATGTTCATCGATCATCTCCTGAGTCACTGTCAGGCTCACAATTTTCAGAAGGAATTGATTCAGAATCTTGAAGTTGCCACAATTCTTCAACGACATGAATAGCCACTGTGGGGGCACACTTGTGGGTAGGTCCCCATTTCACTCCACATTTATAACAAAGACCCTTTGCTCTTCTGTAAGCCTTGATTGCCTGCAATTTGTCTTCTGATGTTTGTGTTTTCAGAGACTCCACATGCTTCTGTTCATCAGTACTAGAAAATGCAGTAGGCTTGATACCCAGTGGTGTTGAAATTGTAGGACTGTGCTTGATCAGAGATTTGAAAGAATAGCTGCTCTCAGGCCTTTTAAGTTCTCTTATTGATATATCCACCGTGAGCTCTTCCTGTAATAAAGCCAAAGAACTCGTAGTATCTAGATCGATAGGTTTGTGAATCATCACAACAGCTTTAATTTGTTCTTTTAAGCCATCAATGAATCTATTTGTTACAATAGCAGTGCCAAAATTTGGATCATGAACCAAGATTTGATGGACCAGCTCATCAAATTGCTCGATGTATTCAGTTACACTAGCATGTTGCTTAATGTGAAAGAACTTTCTAAGTAACTGATTAAATTGGTCCCTTTCAAATCTTGTTGAGACTGCTGAACACAGATCAGCCCAGGTAACATTTTTGAGCATACTATCGACAGATTGAAGCCAGAAATCAGCCATGCCAGTAAAATTCATTGTAGCTAGTTTTACCCAAAGTTGATTAGGCACAACATAAAGGTCAAAATAGGCTTCACATTTCTTTTGCCAGATTTTAGGATTTCTACCATCAAACTGGGGAGAGTCAAGTTGTGGCACAGCAGATCCCCAAAACTGATGAGCACTTTGAGAATTCATATGTCGATCAAATGAATGAGATAAAGCCTTAGTGTCAGAGGTGACTTTTGCACCTGTGACCGGAGGCTGTACAAGGGTGGTGACCCACCCATGTTCAGACCCCCGGTTTTGATGTTCGTCGCGGTGGCCAAATTGCCCAGAAGTCGCCTCATGCGAGGAATGTGTCAGATGGGCGACACCAGACTTGTTGTGCTCTTGATGCTTTTCGTCGAACTCATTGGTCGCTTGCTGAGTTTCTTGCTGGCGGAGGATGAGTTGTTCAACTTTGACACGAAGTGCAAACCTTCGACCTTGGTGTCGACGACACCGACCTTGGCGTCAACTGACTCCACCTTGCAATCCACCTCCTTCTTCCAACCCGTTATCTCTACCAACGACGCCTGAATCTCAGTCAGGGCCTTCGCGATCTCCGTGACATGCTTCTCTTGTTCCATCGCCTACTTCTGCACCCTTGTATGGTATTGGGGGCGAAGCAAATACTCTGGTCGCTCTGCCAGATTTGGGAACGGCAACATGCTCAAATTTATGGTGGTATTTGTGGATCGAGCTGGAATCTGATACCAGATGTAAGGGTCCTGCTAATTACCAACAAGGTTTTCACGAGTACAATAGAGTAGGAAAGATACAAGGCGAACAGACCGCCGCCGACAAGTCTCCGGCCAAGCCAGCCTCCAGCCTTTCCGTTCGTTCTACCCCTTCTACAAGACAGCGATCCCCTCTTGTACTCAGTGACGCTAACAGATCTTCAGTCCCTCGATCAACGGAGATTTTTTTATTTTTATATTTTTTATTTTATGTTATTTCAAAAATATATACCTGATAAATTTTTTTGCAAGTTTGTCAGCCTGCCGCCGTTTGGTCCAGCGTTAGGAGCCTACCGCCGAATGAAATGGCGATAGCCATAAAAATCGCCATTTGGGCCGGCGGCACAACTAACCGCCATATGAAACGGCGATAGCTGGTGGGCCTCGATGGGCCAGGTACTTATCGCCGTTTCATCCGGCGGTAGGCAGACGAGCCGCGGGGCCGAATTAAATGCCACCGAATGAACCGGCGGTAAGTTGGTGGCGCCTGGGCCCCACCGCTTATCGCCATTTGAAATGGCGGTAGACGAACCTACCGCCGTTTCATCCGGCGGAAGGCGCCCAGGCGATATAAATCGCCGTGCCGCGCCGAGGCAGCAGCTCTCCCAGCCTGTCGCAGCCAGAAGGAGAGGAAGAGAGAGCGTGGAGCGCTGCCGCGCTGGTGACCAGAGGAGAGGAAGAGAAGAAGAGAGGAGGAAGAAAAAGAAGAAAAAAGGAGAGGAGAGGAGAGGAGAGGAGAGGGGAGGGGAAGGGTGGGGTGCTGCTATGCTAGATCTGTCTTCTGGTTTAGTTATTTTTTTTAAATCTCTATATCTCTATAGATTGTAATTATATGTCTTTGTAGATAAAAATATTAGCTAGTTATTTGCATAGAAATATTTTAGATACATAGAAAAAATAGTTTAGATAGATAGACTAGTCCAATACAAATCCAAATTTTAGCCTAGTTTAGATAGATCGAAAAGGTTGTTTAGAAATATTTGGAAGTTAAATGTTTTATATAGAAATGGAAGCTTAGATAGAAATTGTAGTGAATAAATAATTTAGGCTTATTGCCTTGTTTAATTTGTGAGATTCAAAAAATAGTTTAGTTTAATTTGTGAGAATAAAAAATAGTTTAGATACATAGAAATAGTATTCAATAAAATTAGTTTAGTTTGTGTAGTTATATTAGGATTCTTTAGAAAATATTTGAGTAGGTGGACTAAATTTATTTGAATGGAAACCTTTTTGCCCCCAGATTAAATATCTAAGTTTGAGAAATCGGTGTCAATTGTGTTGGCAGGCATGTCAGAAAGATTACCTTTTCAAGTGTTCTATGGGTCTGGGGATGTTAGATATGGTCCTGAAGGGGTAGATTTGTCAGACTTTAGTTCCTTCAGAAAGGAAGTACCCCGAGCAAGAGAGAGGACTTGGGTTTCAATCTGCAATTGGCTATTTAAAGCTCTCGGACTTAATCAAGAGCAACATGAGATTTCGATCATGGCCGTTGTAAATCGGAGAGAACCGGTATTTTGGGAGTTATTGCCACTTCAAGGCACCCAAAACTGGAGGAACTATGTGAATCTAACCACTAGTCGAGGTTTACCTCTGGTATTATTTGTGCAAGCGTTCGAAAAGGCTACAATTAGTACTGAAGCAGTTGACGAAGATGGAGGCCCGGGGGATGCAGTATTAGAAGATTCGGAGACGATGCATGGACAACCTGATGAAGATCCGGATACGATGCATGAACCAGCTGAAGATGGAGATGGCTCACAGGAACCTCGTCAAGCAACTGGCGAGGCTGATGAGGGGGAAGACAATCCCTGCATAGTCAATGAGTTTCAGAGGGAGGGTGAAGAGCATGTAGTGGATGATTCATCTTCAGACGATGAAGATGATTATTGTGTCCCGCAGAACTGGAACGGGTATGACTTTTCGAGGCTAAGTGTAAATGATGGTGAAGCGGTGCAATGGGAGTATAGGGAGAATGAGGTCTGCGTCGGTTCAATGTATGCTAATGCTGATAATATGAAATAAGCAATAAAACATTGGTCCACTCTATCTTTGCAAAGACAGTTTAAAGTGCTCAAGAGCAGTCCGCAAACATATGATATTCGTTGTGTGAGAAGCGAATGCCCGTTCAGGGTGTACGCGTCCAAGGGCAAGTGGCAGGATTTCTGGCAGGTCAAGATTGTGGTAGATCACACATGCGAGCTTGAGCAATTAGCATCAAGTGGCACCGCAACCTGACAGCTGCCTTTATTGCTAACTACATGTACCCTCAGATCGTGGAGAATCCTAGCTACGAGCCGAAGTCAATTATTTGTGCCGTTGAGGAGGAGTTCAAATATAAAATTAGCTATAACAAAGCTTACAGAGCGAAGCAAAAGGCGCTTGAGATGAGGTGGGGCACGTATGAAGCTTCATATCATAACTTGTCGGCGTTGTTGCAGACTATATGCCCTCGAAATGTAGGAAGCTTCTATGACTTGAAAACATATCCTTGCATCCAGAAACCTGGGAAGCAGGTGCTCCAACGGTCATTCTTGGCCTTGGCTGCTTGCATTGAGGCGTTTCCGTACTGCCGACCAGTAATCTGCATAGATGGGACATTTTTAACAGGAAGATATAAAGGCACCATTCTCACAGCCATTGGATGTGATGGTAATAGGCAGTTGTTGCCTTTGGCAATTGCTTTTGTTGAGAAAGAATCTGGAGATAGTTGGTATTGGTTTCTAGAAAGGGTGAAGCAAATGGTTGTCAGAGATGTAGCCAATGTGTGTCTGATTCATGATCGGCATAAGGGCATCTTACAAGCAATCGACGACATGCAGAATGGTAACCAAGAGCGTCGTAGGGTTCCACAATGGCCGGATGTAAAGAGCAGGTAGTGCATGAGGCATATGGGAGCAAACTTTCATAGCCAATTCAAAAACAAGACCCTTATGACCCTATTTAAGCGATTATGCAGCTAGAATCAGGAGAGAAAATTCAACTTGTTGTGGAAGAAACTAGATGAGCTCACAAAGAAGCAAACAGCTGAACTAGCGAAGATAGCTATCAATATGGAGGAGGATGACCTCATCTCCCTTGAAGACGTGGGCTTGGATGGCCCAAATGTCAGGAGGAAAAGAAGAAGGCAAATTAAGACATTCTCGCAGTGGATTGAACATGAGCCCAAAGAGAAATGGGCTTTACTATATGATGAAGGAGGGGCTCGGTATGGTATAATGACTACAAATCTAGCCGAGGTCTATAATTGGGTGCTGCGTGGTGTAAGAGGACTACCCCTTGTGGGGATTGTGGAGTTCTTTTTATATCGCACCTGCAAGTATTTTATGGACCGATTCGCGGTGGCAGATAAAGATATGCGCAATAGTCAGATAACTTATGGCTACAAGATTACTGAGTACATGGAGAAAGCATTTAAAAAGGCTTATCTGCACCGGGTTTGTCCAGTTGGTGCAGTGGAACGTCGCTATGAGATTACATGCAGGGACAAAGGTCGGATGGGAGGCAGGCGTGAGAAGCACACACATGAGTGTGTTCTCAGCAATGATGGTTGTGTTTGCTCATGTCAAAAGCCAAGGCTATATCACCTGCCATGCACACATGTTATTGCTGCATGTTTCGAGGCAGGGGGTTTGCAGCCTCGTATGTTTGTCTCAATTACTTCATGAAGGAAACAATTTGGAACACCTGGCGGCGTGAGATTTATGGATTCCGTATACTGGGAGACTTCATAACTGACCCTGGACATAATGCAACTTATATTCCAGACATCCAGAAATGATTCAAGGTATTGGGCGTCGTCAGAAAAAACGCATCCGAAACAACATGGATCGATCTGAAGCAGGTCCTGCAGTGCGCATCTGTTCGAAGTGCCATGAGACGGGTCACAACTACAAGAATTGCACGGCTTTAACCTACGGTGCCGCCACAAATCAGGTTGGTCCAAGTGGAAGTGCTCCAGGTCCTTCAACGCAGACTGCCACAAATCAAGCGGGTCCATCTAGAAGTGCTTTAGGTCCTTCAACGTAGACTGCAAGTCGTCGTGGTCGTCATTTGACTAATGATGGGCTCATGTAATGTTAAGAGGCTATGTATAATTTAATACTGAACATTGGCGTATCTATAATTATGTATGTTAAGTGTCTGGATTATTATGTTATGTGAAGAACTATGTTGTAACTATTAAGTGGTAAGAATTATATTGTAACTACTAAGTGTTAAGAACTATGTTGTACCTACCAAGTGTTTTTGCATATTATTCTTTGTTATGCTTTCTTATGTTATGCCTTTTTTTACATATTATACACTGTTATGTTGCTTTCTAATAATTTAATCTTGTAGAAATGGTGACTCCTGAGCTGCTTGACGCTCAGGTCGACAAGCAGCACCGATCGTATGCGGCTGCCATCCGTGGCCTTAGCCAGGGTAAGTTTCGGGCACGTGTTCCCATGGCGACTATGCCGATAGACCCTCGCTGGCTTCCTAGGTAAGGGTTATTTCAGCAGTCACTGTAATGGTTTAGTCACTCTTATATTGCAATCTGATATATATTTCACGATGCAGGTTACGAGCTTCAGGTCTTCTGCCGCTCGCGCGGCTGGTTGAGGGAGACATGGTCGATCCCGACCGTCGTCCCAAGGACAAGGCCACACGGTTTTAGTTCGACATGTCCCTGATCGCGGCACTTCTCGACCGTTGGCGTCCGGAGACGCATACGTTCCACTTCACGGTAGGTGAGATGGCTCCTACCCTACAGGACGTGGCTATGCTTTTAGGGCTGCCTTGTGCGGGCCGAGCTGTGGGCGCACATGACGCTAGGCACTTTGAGGCCTACTTACTGTGGCTGTTTGGCTGGGTCATGTTTTGTAGCTCCCAGGGCGACTCGTGTCCGAGGCACCTCCTTCCAGTGGCGAGGGCGATAGCAGATGCCCCACTTGACGATATGCCACAGTACAGCTGGGGTTCGGCTGTGTTGGCCGCGACGTACAGGGGCCTTTGCAAGTGTGTCATGAAGGTTTCAGCAGACGAGCCCATCTTTGTTGGGTGCCCCATGCTCCTACAGCTCTGGTCCTACGAGCGGTTCCCCGTGGGCCGGCCCCTGATAAACTTGGACCCGTACACTGATCTGTCCCCAGACCACGATGAGGTCGACATGCCTACGATGGGTTCGTTGTGGTGCCTCAGGAAGGTATGTGATGTTGATTTAGTTATTTTAACTGTCAATTTGTACTGTCAATTTGTATAGTAAAATGCTCACAACAATTATTTTCTTTTTCGCAGCCTATTTGGGTCAGCGTGCAGACGAAGAAGTCATACCCTGACTTTGTTGGTCAGTTCGACGCCCTTGTGGACAATGACGTGAGGTGGACACCGTACAGTCCTGCCGATGTTGCTGCACGAGCACCGAACGGCCTTTCTTCTTTGTGCCTACGTGACCAGCAGTACTGGATGACGAGGAAGCTAATCATCTACGACATCCACATTGAGGAGTAGCACATGCACCGAGTCATGAGACAGTTCGGCCTCCACCAGGACTTTCCCGTTCCCGTGACACACTCAGTTCAGGCACACGTGCACAGGTATGGATCTGTATGTTACTTGTAATATCTTTTAAAAAAGAACAGTACATATAGCCTGTCATATTTGTATTATTCCAGGTGGACACGTCAGGGTCAGCCTCCAGGGTCACTATGGGCGGCAAAGGTCCTCCCGTTCGTTCAGTCCTGGGACTAGGCCTTGGACGACTTGGTCTTGGAGAACCGTCCACACACGGACGAGGCGTTCTCTCGGTACCTATCGTGGTACCTTCCGAGGATACGCACGCGCATGGTGCATGTTCCTCCAGAGGCGCCTATGGCTATGGCGCAGCTGTCTGACACGTACCCCCTTGTGAGGGACCAGAACTTCGCTATAGCGGTATGTTTTCTTACTTGAACTTATATTTTCTTTGAGTTATTATATCTAACTTTTCACATTATTTATTCTATGTAGTACGATGTCATACAAGGGATTGAGGCAAAAGCTGCATCGAGCCTTGCCCATTGCTCCGACATGACGCACGCGCAACACCTAAGCGCATACAAGAAGATTGCTGACCTTTGCGGTCAGTTTCGCCGAGCCGTCACTTGTCGTAGTGACGACACCACCCTTCCACCTCGTGGTCCACGTCCGGGAGCATATGGAGGTACGTGTACACGACAGGACAGCTCCACCACGGCATGGGGTGCGCCTCCTCCGGCACCCTTTGTTACAACGACCACGTCACCTCGTCCTCCTCCACCCATGTACACGCCATATCCAGGTACACCATACTAGATAGCTTTTCTTACTTATAATAGCAATACAATTTCAAATTAAATATGCAATGCGCAACCCTTGTTGGTGTACTTGCAGGCTCGTCGTCTTTTTCTCCTATGGGTGCATACGGGGCCGGATCTACGTCTCGTCTACGACCCATGACCAACTTAGGTATGTATCAAACAACGTGTCACAACTACGATAGAAAGCATCTATTATGTTAGATATTTGACATTTATTTGTTTAAGCAGAGTACCGAGACATTGGTGGGACAGACGACGACGACGACGTAGACAAGAACATGGGCCAGTTCGACAACCAGGAGTGGGTTCAGCAGTACTACGGCAGTGGCCAACATGACGTTGTTGGCCCTTCACAGCTTAGTGGTGCACCAGTACCGACGCAGGGGGCCACGCAGGAGGATCTGACACCACTTCCTGAGGCAGGTCGTCGGCCAGGTCGTGACATAGTTCCCCCGGACCCACTGACGTACCCGCGGCACCATACCAGAGCGGCACAGGCTGCGAGGAGATGTGCCAGGAGAGGGGCGCCAAAGCGTGGGCGCATCTAGTCATTATGATCACCCGTGCTTTAGTCTTTTTTATGCATGGCTACTTCTTCGTACATACAACTGTGTTTAATAATTGTGGTTTTATCTACGTTGAACGTTAGTCCTTTGATCCATCACATCATGCGATTTCTATAAACGTGACTACATATCGTACACTCTAGAAAGGTCGTAGACTGAAAAGGCTAAATAAAGTAGCATGGAGGAATCACGTGGTACTACACCACGCAACACTCTGCCTTATCAGCAAAGACTTTTGGCATCTACAAATACCAGCCCTCCAACATTTATGTCTTCAACTAGAGCAACAAAAACAACAAATTAAATGAAAAGACTCTTCTACATTAATAATGACTTACACCTATCATCTACTGCGGGGACAACAACATCGGATTCCTTGGACTATGCAACTTTCACTAAACTAGTACGATAGACGTAGTCCATGGACCAACACGGTCGTGCTCTATATAACACACACTACCACCAACGATGAATGCACCCAGTGCGCATTGAACAACCATATCTATGTCGACATGGAGGGATGACCCGAATGCGATTCCTCCATGGAATGAGCGGCCCAAATGCCATTGCGGCTTCCGTACAAGGCTGCAAGTTTGGACTGACCCATTACCTCAAGGCAAGAAAGGGTGTAGGTTCTTCAAGTGTCCTGACATAGATGATGATTTCAAGGTACTTTCATTTCTAATATCTTTTGTAGTCTTTTTTCTTCCCTTAACTAATTCAAGTAAACACTAATTTATATTCAGGCTTGTACATTCATGCAATGGATCGACACACGTCCACTAGGAAGGGTTTCGTTGAACGAAGTTGAAACCAAAGGACAATACTATGCAAGGCACACTCAGGCTCGGGAGGAAGCACGTCTTGCAAGAGAGGAACAAGAAAGGCTAGTTCGACAACAACAGATTCGTTTAAAGGGTAAAGAAGATGAGCTAAAGAGACGGCGAGCTGAGTTAGGTCAGAGAGAGGCGGCCCTCAAGATTCAAGAGGAACAATTCCAAGCTCGTGAAGCACAGTTTAAAAGGGAAGCGGACGAACAGAAGAATCGGTACAAGGAGCTTGCACAATCTTCCACAACCGATGGAAGGAACAAGAAGGAAAAATTTCTTCGCTTCACCCAGTAGATTGTTCGTTGTCTATTGTCATTTTACGTTACCTAAGGCATGTTATCCGTAGGCACGTTAACCTATAGGTTAGTAATTAGAGGTACCGCTCATGCCATTGTACTGATCTCTCTCCCTCCCTGTCTCTCTCACTGTTTGTATGCGTGTCTATGTGTTCACATGAAACACTGAAAAGGCTATGCATGACTCATGAAGGTGTAGCTTTTGGAGGAGTAGCCTTTTCAGATGGATGAGACAAGTCCATGTCCAAGCACAAAGCAAAGCAATGCTCTTGTCGCATCGCAATTAATGGTAGTACTGCACTTGCAGCAGGGGCAATAAATAGCCTATAGCTAAGTAACTAGCCTTTTTAGATGGATGAGACCCGTGCATAGGTATGCTAGGCTTTTCAGAGCATTGGATGCGTCCTTCAAACATGAACACTGCCACGTTCAGTACACATTCCCTCACACAACTCAGCTGGGGGTGCGTGGTACGACCAGGCACCATCCTCGCAGTACTCTCAGAGCAATTATTATTACTAGAAAACTACATTAAGTTGAACCCTCGACTTCTTCAATTATTATTACTAGAAAACCTATATGACTAGTCTATTAAAAAGCAAAACTCAAATTCATAGCATTATGAACTATTATATAATGGAAAATATATTTTTGTTAAAAAAACAACATATCGCCGGTTCAAACGGCGGTAAGCCGGCCCACCCAATCCGCCGGGCGATAGGCCTTACCGCCCTTCCATCTGGCTGTAGCCGCTACATCGCGGCGGTAGCACTTATCGCCCAACCGTTTCATCCGGCGATATGTCTCATGGGCCACGGTCCAGGCAAGAAATCGCCGATTGAAACGGCGCTATCTGGTTATCGCCGGACCAAACGGCGGCAGGATGACAAACTTGTAAAAAAATTTATCAGGAATATATTTTTGAAATAACGTAAAATAAAAAATATAAAAATAAAATTTCCGATCAACGCCTCCATTCTGGGCCGTCATACTTTGGATTGGGCCTTCTCCCTCTGGGCTTCATCTTGACAGTCTGGGCCTGATCCTCCTGAGTAGCCTGGGTCACGGTAGGCAGGCCCGTGACACCATGGAGGCAGTGAAGTAGAAGGCGATCGAGGCCTTGAACGCTGCGACTGACCGGATCGGATGAACGCGCCGGGAATGAATCCCTAAACAATCAAGCAGGCTGCGAAGCATGCCCTCCGACACGACGTCAAGTTCTGCAGGAACTCAACGGCGTGCTCCTTGGCGGCAGTCGAACAGGTTGACCTTGACGCGGAAGATCCCTTCATCGGCCAGCGCTTGGCGCATCTCCGGCACAGCTGAGATGTATGTTCCTGAGCGCAGCGGCCGCGGCGGACTGCAAGATGGACGACGAGGACACGGCAGCCTGCGCCACCAGCGGATGCGTCGGAGAAGAGCACGCCGGAGCAGTGTGCAGTCCCGGACCCGGAGGGTGAGGTCCAGCTTGCCGGTGAGCGCGTGCTCTGCCCTCAGTTATTATGCTGTCACAATCTTTACTCTGCACTTTCAGAGAATTTTCAGATTTTGAATAATTACTGAAAACTGAAAGATGGATGCATGGCTGTGTGATCACAAGAATATCTACTTGTCGACTTGTCGTGTGTATACCTGTCTGAATCTTTAGTCACATTTGATCATTTATGTTCCTTGAATTTGCTGTCATATATGTGAGTGAAATCTGGGTTATTGAATTTGATTATCCTATCACTTCAGTTCTGTCATTGCCACTTAGGTTGGCAAGGCATTTGCCCTTTTTTTGCAGTCCATTTATGTTTAGGGATTGATAATTGTTGTTTGGTTTCTTTTACATACCAGTATGCTACCTTTTTGTCAATAATTATATATGATATCTCGTTTGTACCATGGAAAATTGCAGCCTGTGGAACTTGAGTTTCATTCTGAAAGTACAGCCTGTGGATATGAATAGAAGCCACTAATTACTGCAGATGCTATGATCTTGTTTCTCCGTTCCAAGGTACTCTTGTTATGTACATCCATGCACTTCGATAAGAAGTTCAGGAAATTCTTGCAAAAAAATTTATCCCTAAATCATAGAATTCTATTATCTGGTCCATCAGGTAATTACCATGCTGCAGTTTTGCCTATTCAAACATGCTAAGCTGACAGGCAGTACTTAAACTTTTTACTCTGTCCAAACCTCAAACTGCTCTGCAAGTAATCTTCTATGGAAACAGAAATGGGGCTGAATAAGGTACATTGCATCAAGTAGTTCAGTTTACACAGCAGAAACCTCGTCGCTATCACACAAGCCAGCTGCAGCCTGGGCAGTGCTGGGGCAGTCTGGTCTGAAACGGAGAGCAAGAGCATCAGCATGAATGACTGTTCATTTTACTCTTATGTAACAAAAGTACAATCAGATACACGAGTCGGTATAATAGGGTTGTGAAAAGAACATATGAGCAAATGGATGGCATACTAATTGTTCGGTGACTTACCTAAAAGCCAATGCCGAAGAAACTTAAGAAGGTCAAGATCTTGGTTGCATCACTGTGTGACAACAATTATTTAATCAATAGATGCTTAAGTTTAATGATAGACATATAAAAAAAATGAAGAAATTAATTGTGGCTTACAATTTTCGTCCGAAAACAACAATGGTTCCTACATCGCTCTTCTGCTTGCTAGGATCCACCATCTCTTTCACGTCCTAAATTGACGTCAGCACCTTGTCCTGTCTCTCTAAACTTGAATCGACCTTGACATCAAGACAGGCAATCCTCTGAAAAGAGTTGGAAGAAAAAACTTATTAGGTTTGCAAATAAAATCTGAAAAGGAAATTACAAATCAAAACCTCGATGATCTCGTGATCTAGTGTTAGACCAAATCTTTTCTTGTAGGCTTCCCTGAACAGTGTCTCTTCCTCATAGGTAAGGACCATGGAATTCATTAACTTGATCACTTGATTCACATCCTAGAAAAACAGTAACATTACAAGAGATTCAAAGTACCACACATACCAAAATATATGATGGCTTGGTTTGGTTCAGACCCGACTTATAATAAGTTATGCCAATGTGATCCAACTTGTTATACGTCACTACAAACCAACCAGGCCCTATTTCTCATTGCAACAAACTGTACGACTCCAAGTTTTCATAAACCAAATGGAATGTATTTTCATTATCTGTAACCGAGAAGACTACTCGGGATTGTCTCAGAATATATGGAACAACATACAGAAATATATTCTTTTACTCACATGAATTACAAAATAACAATACGATTTCTGTTTTTCTTTTATCTCCTGAAAACGACAGGAGGCATCATGTGAAGTTCTGACAGACTGTAACAGAGTTTCTGGTGATTGAACTAATTGACAGCAGGAACACATATGTCATTCTCACAAATTAACATCAAGTGACATATGTGAATCTTAACAAAGTTGAACTGCATGAATAACGAAAAAACTGTAGAACGAATTTTGCGAAATGCTTACCACATGTTGGGTTGAGAAGAGCTGATCATGTGCAGGGCCAAAAACTGCTGTGCTGTCAGGCATCTGCCAGGGGTAAGCAGGGTGGCCAAAGCCCGGAGGAGGAATGCGGAGCATGGCCGCTGAGGCCGACTGATCAAGGGCCGGTGGCACGCTGCAGGAGCCGAGGTCCGCCGCAATGCGTGCTGCTGCAGCGGTGGGTACCACGAGCACCGCGGCGAACGGAGATGGGGCTGAAGGGTAAGAACTGTGGTACCTCTCGGCTCGTGCGGCCGCGGTAGGGAGAACCAGCGACGCCATCGTCGTGGTCGACGTGAGCTGCTGGAGAAGCGGGGAGCCAGGTGGACGGTAGAGGTACATGCCGTCGCTCCGCGCAGCCGCAGCATCTGACAGGAGCACGTCCTTAAGGTTCATCGGAGTCGAATCCCAGCGAGCGATGAGGATCTCGGGGGCGGCCGAGTCCGCGGCCTCCTTGGGGCCAAGCATGTCGCGCGCCCACTCAGTCTCGTGAAGCGGCAGCAGCAAACTCCCGGTGGCGGAGGAGGGGGCGCCGGGCGTCGCGGAGGACGAAGCGTCGCAGAAGTTGTCGGCGTTCGCCGCGGCGCGCGCCCACTCCGACGCGTGTGCCGCGAGGATGAATATCCCCGCGGTGGAGGAGGTGGGTCCCGGAGCCTTGGAGGTCGCCGCGGCGGAGGAGGGGCTGCCCAGAATGTCGCCGCACGAAGGAGTCCCTGCGGCGCGCGCCCAATCCCATGCGTGTACCGCGAGGAGGAAGCTCGAGGAGGGTCCTGGTGGCGTCGGGGACGAAGAGCCGAAGCCGATGTCGCCGCCCGAGGAGGTCTTCGCGGAGGCAGAGCGGGGACGCGGTGGCGCGGAATCCGACGCGGCCGGAGACGGAGGAGGAACTGCTGCGGGGGAGGCGGCGCCCCTCGACGCGGCGGCGGCGGCCGCGCGACGAGCCGCAGTGGCAATGTGGGCGCGGACCGCTGCATGCACGGTGTTCGACGCGTGGGCCGAGAACGCGGCAGCGGCGGGATCGAGCGCGACGCGGGCGGAGGAGGAGCCTGCGGCGGCGAGCACGGCAGCCGCAGCCTTGGGCACGCGGGGCGCTAGGGTCTCTAGGATTCCGGCCATTTCCGCGGCCTGGAGAGCTCTCGCAGGCGGAATTATTATATTTAACTATAGTAAAAAATAGATCTAAATCTATAGTAAAACATTTAATACTAAAGTATATTATATTATATATTTTATGTGTTTATACACTTATATGGAGTCCAACAAAATTGAATTTTAGATTTTATGATTTTTCTTAGATTTATTATGATTTTTCAAAGTTTCAGTCAAAATAAATAAAAAAAGAAAAATAGAAAACCGCCTTCAAAACCGCTTATATCCAGCTCGGGGAGGTGAAATAGACGGTTTCAAAAAAGTTGAAGGGGCTGGGTAGACGGTTTTATGGTCTGGGGAGAAAATTTAAACTCAGCCCATTGTCCAGAAAGGTAAAAAGGACTTTTTCCTTCCCACAATGCAACGGACATATGGGCCGAAAGAACGAGAGGCCCAGGTCCGCCGAAGCTGCCAACTGGAGCCCCGACGGCATGCCGCGTCCCGTCTTGCCACACGTGCGGGTGGGTCGGACATTGGCCGCTCCAACTCCGCCACGTGGGCGTGGCCCCACACGTGGCGTGCGCCGTCGACGCACACAGGAGCTTGTGATTGCATTATCGGTGTGCCCGACCTCAACAGGAGCTGGAATCGTACGAACTCCATGAGCACGTGCACAGCTCTACATAGCATTCTCGATCTCGTTACCAATCCTCAAACTTGAGTTCTTCACCCGGTTTTTTTCTTTTTTGGTTGTGTGTGTCTGTGTGTGATAAAGCATGCACCCGGTTCTGAAGTACGTTCGAACGGGACGGTGTACGAGTTCATGCCGTATACGGTCGAGAAGTAGTGACCTTTGACAACGAGCAACGTGAGACCCCCCACGGGACCTGACCTGCAGACGTGGGCGCCACCGTCTTTGGCCCCACTCAACCTATAATATGTACTCCCTCTAGTTTAATATTCGAAGTCGTTTTGGACAAGATTTGAGTCAAACATTGGGAATATAAATCATGAATAACATTTAAGTTGTTGAGTTTGGAAATGTGAAAATCATATAAATAGATTGGTCTTGAAAATTACTTTCATAAAAATATACATATATAACTTTTTAAGAAATATTTTTATAGAAAAGAGAAGTCACAGTTGTGCTTTGGTGACCGTGTCGCTGTCCTAAACGACTTCTAATATTGAACTGGAAGGAGTAGGAGTGTAGGACCCAACAGTCTTACAGTCTTGATCGTCCTTTTCCCTAATTTTGTGCAATTATGTCATTCCCAGCCCAATGACTAGGATGATATCCATAGAATTAAATGAGCTGTCACATAGGATAAAAGATGATGTGGCAAAGAAATAAATGAAAAAAAGAGGAAACTGGGTCTTGCATGAGACATGGTTTCTACACACCATCCAAGACATAATGAGAGGTGAGCAGCATTAAATTCAAGTATTGATTAGTGGTGTTTGCATTGAAAAGGTTGTGTCTAGTGCTAGTTTCTTCCTGATGTGGATCTTATAGACACTATAAGTAGTGTCTTGGGTTAGGAATGGCCTTAGGGCTTGTGACCTCACAGCTAACATGGGCCCCAAAATGGTCCCCACGAGACCCACAAGATGTTATATCGTAGCATTTGGTTTCTTCAATATATAACATCACTTTGAATTCTTTTTAAATGAGCACAACTTTTTGAATGATCTAATGTAATAATTAATTTTATCCTTTATCTTTGTGTAATACTAACTTCGTTCTAAAATGTAGATTGTTTAACTTTTTTGGCGCCAAGTTTGACCGCTCTTTTATTCATTTTTTAAAAAAATATCATACTTTTTGTTATGGCTTGCTTTAGGAATAAAAGAATTGCAAAAGTAGCCTAAATTTGACTATATTTGCATAAATTTTTTTAATAAGACGAATGATCAAACTTAGGTAAAAAAGTTAAATGAACTACATTTTCAAAGTCGAACTTGTACCCGAGTCGGGTTCGTGGAGACGGGGAAGCCGACTGAGGTGGGCACCTGTCGGTTGCTAAGAAGAGAGCTCGTGTGTGAGAGAGAGTAGGGGCGAGAGAACTGGGCCGAATGATGGGAACATTGGGCCTAACGGCTTGAAGAGGAGAAGGCCCTTACTAAACCGTAACAGATAGGAATTACCAGAAATTCGTCTAAAAAAGAATTAACATAAATAGAGTTCAGAGTTCCCCTTAAAAAAACAGAAATAGAGTTTAAACATTTTCCAAACTCAAACAAGCAACAAATTCAACTCAATAAAAATTTGGCAATTTATTTAAGAAAAATTATATAAAAACTTGAGGGCAACACCAGAAGCTTTTCCAAACTCGTGGGCTGAATTAACTGCAGCTATAGGACTAAAAGTTTGATTTTATAAACGATCAAGGGGTAAAACATGAAGTAAAGTATTAAACCTTAAATATTTTTGAGCTTCGATGGATGGTGGGTTATTAACAAAAATTATAGGGCCTCGTTGGAAAAACCGGCAGGGCGGACCGGGATAGACCCGTATTGACTTAGATCAGAGCCGTTGGAAATCGATCGAACGGCTGGGGACTCCCAGGGTCGTGGCTCGCCGGAGGCAACTGTTGGTGGCGGCGTATCGCCGGAGACAAGCCAATCTTCGGAGCTAAGAGGCCACGATTTTAATCGACTCAGGGGTTGGGACGAAGCTTGCGATGTGAGAAACGCATCTGGGAAATCCTCGACGAGGCTCGAGCAACAGAGAAAGCTGGCGGCGAGCAATGGCGGACGGCCACGTCCGGCGAGGCCGTACGCGTGCAAGAGGGGGATAGAGATAACAAAAGACGACCGAGGGGACTCCTTGCCTCCGTAACAAGATCCGGAAGTCGAGGTAGTCAAAGGGGAGAGGGCTAAGCGGCGGATCGATTGCGTCGGGCGGCGGAAGCTAGAAGCTCCGCGCGAGAGCTCGGGAGTGCGATGGTGACTAGGGCTTGGACAAAAGGATGGATGGAGGGTTGCGGCGGCACTTATGTAGGCCCGATGGGGGGCCACAGGCCAGCCGTGCGCGCCAAGGGAAAGACGCGACGGCGCGGATCGGACTCATACCCAAGTCGGGTTCGGGGAAGTAGGCCGAGGTGGGGGATGACCGATGGGTCCCACCTGTCGGTTGCGGAGAGGAGGAGGGGCGAGAGAACTGGGCCGAACGACTGGAACACTGGGCCTAACGGCCAGAAGAGGAGAAGGCCCGTAATGAACAGTAACAGGTAGGAATTAACAGAAATAGAGTTCAGAGAGGTAGGAATTAACAGAAATAGATTTGGTTTATTAACAGAGTCTTCAAGAATAACTTAGATTTGACAATTTTGCAAAATTGTCTTTCAATAAGACAAGTGGTGAAATTTGGATAAAAAAATATCAAACGATCTAAAATTTGGAACAGGGGTCCACTCCCCGTTTGCGTCCGTTAGCTGTCCTCTTGACCCTTGTCTTGACCCTTGCCGAAGAAGTGCATCATGGTGAAGATGGCAGCGCCGACGAAGGTGGAAGTCATGGCACGACGTACCAACATTTTTTTACGCCTACAAAAGCAAACCAATATTATAAGCAGAGCAGCAGCAGCAGTTATAATGAAGCTGACTGAAGTGATGGAGCAAAAGGTACCTGTCACGCTCGATCTTCTCTCGTATCATTTGTTTGAGTTCCTCCAAACTTTGAAGCGTCCTATCATGGAGCTCGTTTAACTTGTCAGCTTTCTGGGTGATGCGATCCAGTTGTGTTATCATCTTCTGCTGCATGTACGTACATAGCAAGAACGTAATAGGCTTTCATTAAGGTTAAGCTTAAGCATGGAAGGATCAATCAATCGGGATTAATTGTTACCTCGGTGGCGTCGGCCTTGATGACACGGCCGCCGGAGCTGTAGTAGAGCCGCTGGCGTGGGATAATGTTCTCCACCGCCGGCGAGAACGAGGAAGGTCGCCCGAGCGCTCGGCAGGCCGACCGGAGCGCCACCGCCGCCGCGGACATGCTTGCTGCTGCTGCTGCTGCTGTAAACTTACTTAGGTTGTTTGTTTTTTCTTTGGCTTGGGCGTGGTGGTTGATGTAGGCAGGCTAAGCTTAACTGGCCTTGTCCTTCCATATATGGGGGTCGATCGGGCTTCCATGGACGCACGGACCGGACGTGACATGATCGGGTTCGGACACACGGTGGCCGATCAGAATCCCAAGAGGAACATTATTCGGATCGGAACTGCTGGCCGCGCCGGAACATTATACGTGCTGCCCCACCTCGTGACGCCTCCGACGATCATTCCCGGCGGGACGCAGTCATGGCCGATGATGGACTCCGTCCATGCGTAGCAGGAGATACGTATTCATAACCTTAGTTTGAGCCATCCATTTGCCCGGCCTTTTAAGTATAGTACATAGTATATACCGATCGTGAATGCATTGTTTGTTTCTAGGCGTCGAAAGGTGTTTGTGCGTGGTTGCATCTTCGTCGGCTCTGCAGTTTTCGTGAAGAAACCGTTCTTTGGTGGGAAGTGGGAGTAAAGAGGACAAGGCGAAAAAGGAGAGCAACCAAACATTGTTCAGGGGGACATGCATATACGTGTATGACAAAAATTATTGCCAAAAAAATACATATATATGGTTGTATTTATTTTATTTATTTTTTCTGGCGACAACATTATGACTGTGTTTGATTCTACTTGTCATATTTGTAAAAGGGGAAAGTGCTGGTCAACTTGGTGCACAAGGATATGTCCAGATTGTAGAAAAAAACACTGTAATTTTCTGAGAACGATGAATAGTTGAATAGTGAAAAGTTAGAATGAATAGTGATTATTTTAAAATCTGAATACAGCCCTAATTGTTTTTTTTCCAATTGGACCAAAGCAATCATCTGGACGCAGCACTCTTACACGTACAGTGTCCTAATCTGACTCAACTCCGATGAAATTGAGATTTTAGGACCCCTAATTATGCAAAACTAATGAACCAAACGTGTGTTATGGAAGGCCTGGCAAATAAAGTTTACTAAGTACATATAGAGGAAAAGTGGGGGGGGGGGGTAACCATGAGAACTCTCAAGTCACAAAAACATATTTTCCCTCCCATTGAAGAATGACCAGAGAACTTGATGTGATTGATCATTTTCATTTTCCCCCTTCTTTGTCTCGTAAACTTCTTTCTTTTTTTTGCGGGTAACGTAAACTTCTTTCATGTGAAAGAAATTGTTACTAACCCCTCCTGTTTCTCTTCTTTAAAGAAAAAAAACATCAGGCCTGTGGTTGCGGAACATCGATAGCTATTGGCCTTTCCGTGCAGATGAGCATTGTCGCCCACGGGGCACACACAAAAACCTCAAATGCCCCAGCCGTAGCGAAGCAACTATCAGTCTTTTTCATTTGTTCAATTGTTCCCTTCTTTTGCGAAAGCGAAATCATGACGCAAACTAGGCTTGGGCCGCAGCGGCCTTTCAGCCGGCCTAAAAAAATGCCGCACCTCGGCTCTGTATTTCTTCTGCTTTGTGTATTGTGACTGGGATGGTGGATCCTAGTTTTTCTACTTTTGCTTTGTTCAGTACTCAATGCTCTACGTCTCTGAAGTGTCCGATAGAATACCACTAAGTTGAATTTGTATAAGAATGAAAATATGTGGTAGCTCTTTTGCTGCCAATAGTGTAAAATGGAATCACTGTACCTTGCTATGTTTAATTCAAAACTTAAATTGTATAGATCTGTAGCTTATCTGTTTTTTTTCCTAGACTTACTTTTTAGAACCTCTCCCTTTGCATCTGTCATGATCGCAGTATACAAATTTCAGTGTTGGCATGGCCCATAATAATTTACTTCCATGCCCGCTAATGAAACATTATGTCCAAACGTTTTTCACACTGAGGATACACCTCTCAATGTGAAAACTTTTCACAAATTTCACCAACTAAACAGGTCTTACATGTCATTTTATTATGACAACTCAAATTATGGCCTCTGAGAATATTGTTTCTGATATCAATCAGCATTTTTTTTAAAAAAAAATGAAGTGTTGTACCTAATCTTTGTACAAAACGGATGTTGCATTTTCATTCGGACTAATAGTTGTACAAAACGGACGTTGCATTTTCATTGGGACTAGTAACGTTGTATGCAACACGAAGGCAATGCTACGTTGTGAACTGGATTTTTCCTCTCTACGTTCGACGTGCCCCGTAAGGCAAGTCTCAGACTACGTGGAAGGGTCATGAAGGAGTGTCATGGCATTAAATATCATGTCACATCAACAAATTTGCTTATATGGCACGGTTATTTATGAGAAGAGAGGAGGGAGAGGATCGTGGGATGAGAGGGGAGGGTCATCACCACGACCCTTGGCTGACACGGGTCTCCAAGTTTACAGACCCTCCCACTGAGACTGGCCTAAGGCGTACATTTTTTTTATGTTACCAACACTTTTTTTCGGTGTTAGAAGTATTGAGTTTCCATGCCCTCGTATATTGAAAGAACCATACGATGGAGATGTCCCCATCGGACATCCGGGCGCGCGCTAGCAGCGCGAAAAGTATAAACTCAACAATTATTCTAGGTAAAATATGCTATTAACAAGAAAAAGCATTTGCACCAATATGTGCAGCTACGTAAATCCACATTGACATAGCCATTAGTAACCCTAATACAGAACAGATATGCAATCCCGAACAAACACCACACATCACAAATCATATTATAAAGTTATTAGTAAATCTTGTAATGACATTGAAGACGCTACATCACTCAACTTCCAATATAAAGATAAGAGTTCATACAAGTTGACACCACAAGAGTGTTTAGTGCTGCACATAATTATAAAGAGCAAACAGAAGAAATGAACCAGATATCGATACAACCCATGGCGTCAGGTCAATTACTCCAGCATTCCTATAGATTAAATAAACAATAGTTAGGGCAACCAGGGGAAAAGTTTGAATATATATGACCCAGTAACAAGTACTTGCTTACTTCTTGTTCTCTATGATCTGAGCCTTGAGCTGCTTCAGTAGGCGCGATTGTTCGTCAATGCCATCTGAAATCATGTCAACCTTTCTTGAAAGCCGTTGATAAATATCCTCCTTATCCTCATCGCCGTGACCTTTCTGTTCCATGTAGTTTCTGGAGCGAGTATCTGATGAGGGGACACACTTGTGCCTCTGAAAAAGTATGAGAAATGGGTTTTGTGTAAAGAATTCAGAGCAGAGCAATGCCCAAATTTCATGTGTATCAAGCTCCCCAAGCTTCAGAATACAAATTATTCTTGTCAGGTTCCATTGACGGAATCATCAAAGACACTCTTGAATTTTATGAGCATCTAGCACTTAAGCACTCCGCTTCCCTAACAGGTAATAACTTTGTATAATCAATCAACAACTTATAATCATTTATGCACCCAAGTCATTGCATACATCTATATGTTTCAACAAGACAGAGCTCCCTCTACAATGGAGCAGGGGGGGCAAAGCCTAATCCTAACCCTGAACCCAACCCAAGACCATGTGCAGCAGCTGCAGAGAGCGAGGAGCGGCGTTGCGGTTAAAGTCGAATCAAAGTGTAGCAAGCCCCCCACCCCCAAATTGAACGAGCTTTCAGTTCAGGAGTCGATGAACAATGGCCTACCGATCCCGCGCATCAGCAGATCGTAGTGTAGGCTTATGATTCCAGGACCCAATCGAAGGACCCACGGGTCAGTTCGCCCAACACCCTAACCAGATGAGAGGAGACCCCAGGCGGAGCGGCGACAAGGGGATGGATTGGATTACCTCGGTTGGGACGGAACTGCTGAGGCGGCGAGTGCTCGGGCTCGGGTACTCGATTACATGACGCGCCAGCAGGCACCCCTGCTGCTGCTGCCGGAGGCGGCGGGCGGCGGACCGGAGAATCGCCGCCGACGCCATGCGAGCGTTGAGGAGGAGACGAATCGATGGAGAGGAGGGGAACCGCAGAAACGCACAGGTAGGGGAGCCGTGGTATAAATTGGCCCAGTCCAGTGGGCCCTGTGTTCCCGAAGAGGCAGGCCCAAATACTTTATTGGGCTTTCCAGTTACGGGAGGCGCCGGCGTCAGCAGGCCGGCTATCGAAACTGGGCTTGGCGCCACGACGGTGCGAAGCCTGCAGTGGCTCTGTTCATCTATGTTGGTGTGGTATGCTCGTCGGCATTGTCGTGTCCTCAGTTGCTGCAAATTAACGAGCATTCTTTACAGAGCTGCTGACTAGTGGCTGTTGGCTAATTTGATTAAGGATAAGCTTGACACGCTAATCTTAAATAGGATCTTAGCTTAGACTAATCATGATCACTGATCATTAATTTAACGCGGAAAGTTTATTAGCCGGTTGCTTGGCAAATCACCAGCAACCAAAACTTGAACCTTGACCAACCACCAGGGATGTGTATGGGCAAAGCTTGAAGAACACGCTCAGATGACTTTGGGATCAGAGCAAATTCTAGCGGACATATCAAAGGATCAATCTTATCTCGAAGTAGACACCGTCAAAAGGCCACATATGTTAAGGAAATAAGTAAACAAAGTTGCGAGGAGTTTACACACGAAAGAGGAGGCCGAGACGGGCTGAAAAGATGGCAGGCTGGGCAGCCTGGGGCGTTTTTGCGCCGCCTCGACTTCCCCTTTGCGCTAGGGTTTCCTCGGACTATTTAAAGTTCGGACCATGAAGGAACCCATATCGAATTTTCTGCAGAAAACCGTTGAATCAAGGGACACACACCGGAGGAAGCCAACGGCCGCCGTCCTCGACGTTGCCTAGGAGATGGCTTAGGCTAGACCCTAGCCGTCATGGTTGGCCCCACATGGTGACTCCATGGTGGAATTCCGGAGCCGCGCCTTGATGTATCAAGGCATGTACATTGAATGGTAAATCCATCTAATCTTGTCTCGTTACTTTGATCTTCTAAGATGCATGCTTCATCTCATATGTCTAGTTTGCTTAGGGATGAAAGTGGGATGGGAAAATCCCGTCCCGACCGACACTGTTTCTGTATTATGACACTGTTTTCCGACCGTTCCTGTTTTTAGAAAAACATAAAAGTTGTCATTCTTTTAATAATTTTACAGTCGTATTTCAACGTTTTTATTTTTATCAGTTTCATAAATATGGGAAAATCTCGTCCCCACCGGCACCATTTCCATATTTTAATACCGTTTCCCGATCATTTTCATCCCAAAGCTTGCTTATGATTAGATGTAATCGTGGTTAGTCTATAAGTTTAGCTAGCATATGTTCTTAGTAGGATTAGATCTAATCGTGGTAATTAGTTTAAGTCTTACAAATACATCTTAGTGGTACACGGGAAGTCAGTGGTTGATTACCCTCGTGTGGTGACAACATGCGGAAGGGAAATGGCGGCGCAATGTGTATTATGGAATCATATCACCTTATCGGTTCGCTTTGCTTGATGAATGACTACCCCTAGTGCTGTGTGACGAGTGTGGGAGGGAAAAGCATCGGTTACAAAACTATTGTTGGTCATGTTTCCTCATCGAAGTATGAGATAGGTTAGGTTCTCACTTAAGGCAGAGTTGCAATGAAGGAGACGGTGGGCTCGTGGTACCGAAGGTCGTTTTATCTCGAGGAGGTTGGTTGTGAGCATTCACTCATCCCACACAATGTGTTCATATCCATCTCCTCACTTGTTCAACCATATATGCAATTTGTGCTTCACGCTAGGATTACATCCGTTAAGATAGGTAGAAAACCCTAGTAAGTTCATTGTCGATCTACGGATTGATAAAACCTTAGGGGAATACTCTAAGAGAAGAGCTACAATGATCCATGCGTTTGCGGGTTACAATTGACGCATCTAAGGAACATCAACAAGTTTATGCATGGAGCCTCCAAATAGGGGCTATTTATATCACGAAGAAATCCTAGGTCGAAGAGGAGCTCGAGCCACCCCCAAATGGGCTTGGGGTGGCTGGCCTAGTGGGCCCCTAGTCGACCGGCTTAGCCTCTTCTTTGGCCGCCTCACGTTCATCTTTTTTTTTCCCAAGTCTTCCTTAGATTATGCTCTCAATGCATGTGGGCCCTGGATATCGATTGCTTCAGGATTTCTTCGAGTTAAAGATGGAATAAAGCTTTCTCAAATCTTCATTTGCTTTGCCTCGACCTCGAAGTCTCTTCATGTGCTTTGTCCCTTGGGTATTCTTGGAGGATGGTTCACCAAAGATGATCATGAACAGGCTTCGAATCTCCATGGGCTCGGGCCTTTGCTTGAGCCTTTAGCCTTCATCTTCCTTCGTGTTGTGCTTGATCACAAGCCTCGTTGCCCAAAGTAGCTCAAAACCATGCGAAAGCAGAAATTGTCCAAAAATACATGCACATGCAGAAATGGCCTGGTTATAGAGTATGATCAATAGTTTAGACGTCAAATTCATGCCCTTATTGAATATAAATAAGGATAAAAAGGTGTCGCTAAGGAGCGCCAACAGTGGTTCACCATGACTCTGTCCGATCTGCTCGGGTCACGCTGTCCAAGCCTACTCACGTTCCTCTAGAACCATTCAATTGACCTTCACCCCGCACCATCGATTGCCATGTTGCACCCAACACCTACATATCACAAGCCAAGAGATACATCCTACACAATGGTTGTCAATCCCTCATCACCCAAGGATGACCACCATGGTCCTCAATGGAAGCACTGCTCACCTCCAGCAATTGGGTATGACTCACGGGTGCAATAGGTGGATGACACATATAAGGTCATGCTGTTAGCGCTGTTGTTTTGTAGACGAAGATCTGAACATTTCCTTTGTTTTATATTATTCTATACTATACAACATGCATATGTGAAATGCTGCAATGCACAATCACTAACAAGTGATAGCTACCACCAGATTCATACTGACGACCTGAATCTAAATTCCAAGAGTCGCTACTTATGCAGAGGATGTGCGGATGAGGAAACTGAACAGGACTAGTCCTTTGGCAAAGTCAGCAAATCCCTTGAATCTGAAGTACCATGCATAAATACAGTCAAACAAATTCTTCGTCTTGACCAATTTGGTGTTATGACATGAACACACTTTTACATCCACAGACCAAGTAAGCGTAGGAGAATGCGCACGAGCGTCTCAGGGGCCACGACGGCGGGGAGTAGTGAGGTGGGCGCCGGGGGCCATGGTGGTGGCAAGCAGCGATGGGGGCGCCGGGGGCGACGAATGGGGTGTCAGGAGCGGCGGCGGCGGCTGAGGGAGGGAGAGGAATGAGGTGGGGAGCTAGGGTTGGGCTGCGCCACTGGGGGGGTAGGTTGCTGACGTACGTGAACCGATTACAACTGGAATGGGTGAAAAATTCGGGTCCGGGAACAATAGACGTGGCCTTCTCCTTTTCGAACATGTCAATTTAAGGTGACGTGGCTAGCTGAAGTAGGGGGTGAATCTCCGTGGTCTTTACCCATTGCCCCAATAGGCAACATTCTCTAATCGACCATAGGCATCATCTTGCTGATTGTTGAAATATAGTGCCTCTGATTCTTATCCATGACAAGAAAAATAAACATGAATTCTTCTCTTTGAGTGTTGAAATTCATATCAGCACCATCGTCTCATAGTTGTTCTACCTGTCAACATACAACCTCATTGTATGTGCTGGTGAGTTGATGCTTACTGCTGCCTCCTGTACAGAAAGTTGAGTTTTTGGTCACAGTGACAGTAAAGAAGATTGATGGTTCATGGTGGTACAATGCATGCAAGAAATGTATGAAAACCGCTAAGCGTCATGGGGATTCGTTCAAGTGTTCTCATCCTAAATGTGGTACCATTGGAATGCCTAGTCAGAGGTTAGTTCTTACCTCTTATTGCTACCTATCTTCGAACTTCTTTTTTTTTCTATCAAATTCGTGTGTAAAAAACAATTGTAGGTATTATCAAATATCATCTCAGCCCTTTGATTCCATCAAACCAGATATTACTTTATAACATCATAACAGATTGGAGGAGGACGGGCGCTCGTGGAGGGGTGCTCGTGGAGGGGTGCTTCTGGAGGAGGACAGGTGTGGAAGGAGGGCGCTCGTGGAGGGCGGCGTGGGAGGAGGGGCGCTGTGGACGGGGCCGCCTCCAGCACGGAGAGAAAGAAAGATGGAGGAGAAACCTTAGCCGGTGGTATATATATGGAGGCCTTGAAACGGGCTCTCCTGAGCTCAGATTGGGCTGCGTATTTAGGAACCAGGCTTTGCAAGGGTGTCTCTCCTAAAATCAATTTACAGGTGCAGACATCTTAAGACGACCGCCTCCGAAAATAGATGATTTTTGGCGGGGTTATTTCAAAATGTCCACCACCGTAAATCGGTTTTCCGAGGTGGACAATAGCAAACGGCTCCGTAAATAAAAAGTGTCCACCTCCGTTAATGCCTGGGATTAATGGTGGCGAACAGAATTTGTGTCCGCCTCTAAGGCCGAATTTAAAGTGCCTCACAAAATATATTTTATAGTAGTGTACATTCTTTATTCTCTACTCGAGCCGTCCCAAATTTTTTTCGACCCTAACTTTTACCACTGGTCTTATTCAAATGTTTTTGCAAAATATCATATTTTTTTTATGGATAGCTTTACTAATAACAAAAATTTCAATAATGAATTAAATTTGACTATATTTGCACAAATATTTTGAATAAGAGGAATAATCAAAGTTTGGGTAAAAAAAGTCAAATGACTTACGATTTAGGACGAGCGAGTATCAGATTAGTTCAGACCGAGTCGCCCGCCCCAAAGATTGCGTACAAACATCTCCTTTTTCCTGGTTCGCGGCGCTGGTAACCCAAGGCACGCGAGATGAGCGAGAACTGCCGGCCTCTGGCAACCCAACACGCAGAGGACGGGAGGAGAGCAACCATGGCGTGAGGCAACGCCGGATGTGAGTCAGCTACAACAAGATCATGAGGAGAGAACAGAGGAAGGGGGAGGTGTGACGAGGAAGGTAAGTAACACTGACATGTGGGTCCTACAGCCACATTAATGAAACCATCCACGAAAATAGCTAGATGGTCGGTTTTGGTAGTTTAATGGTAAAAACAAGGTTTTAGAGTTCAATGGCTAAAATCAAACTATATCTATGGTCGAATGGCTAAAAATAGACTTCTTTCTTCTGCTAATCATGTATGCAAGTTGCATAGTGATTGGAAAGGGCCAAGCCCGACCAAGTCGAAGGTGAAATTGAAAGAGTTAAGGCAATGAGATTGAAACCACGAGTGGCTGCTCCACGCAAACATTCAGACCCCCCTGGTGCGTCCCTGATTTGCAAGCTGCAACCAGGGTTCACAAAACTCAACCGGAGGGATTCTGAACCCTGGCTGCAACAGCCAGTAGCAGTCTACAATTTGGCCCGTGACACCGACACCCAACCAACTCTGTTGATAGGATCGAATCTTTGATTGAGAAAGAATATTAGCCTTCTTTGGATCACCAACTTTCGCCAATTTATTTTATCAACTTGTCACATCGAATGCTTAGACACTAATTATGAGTATTAAACATAGATGTAAAAAAACTAATTATATAGATGGACTCCACATCGTGAGATGAATCTATTAAGCCTAATTAATTCGTCATTAGACATTGTCATGCTACAGTAACCCATCATTAAAAATACTTTAATGACGGCACATATTAGGCTTAATAGATTCGTTTTGGGATGTAGAGTCCATCTGTGTAATTAGTTTTATAATTAGTCTATATTTAGTACTCCTAATTAGTGTTAAAAGTATGGATGTGATATTTCGCCAACTTTCACCAATTTTACACTATCCATCTAAACAAGGCCAGTTAAGGAAAAGAGTTTTTTTTAGAGGAAAAAAAAAGATAATAGCAGAGTCATTACGTTGTCGCCTCGCGCTCATGCTGCAAAACACCCCTCGTCCTTTGCACCAGATCCACATGAGAGGGAAAGAGACCTGCATCTAATATTCTATCAGAGTACAAGAACAGAGGAGGATTCTTCCAGACATGTCATTGTTGCACAAGTTATTTAGGCCATGTTTACTTCGAAACATCTTTTCAACTTTCCTATTCATCCCTCTCACAAAATACGCTTCTCAGAAAAAATTCTTTTCACCCCAATCCAACTAAACACAGCCTTAGTGCGTGAGGCCGACAGAGCTTGACACTGTGTTCATATGGGTCAAGGTCTTTGTCTTCTAACACAGTAAGCGGGGCCACCTCACCCCGCTCCATTATTGGCGTTCCCTCGAGGTATGAATATGATAGCTACTGCCAACCTGGCCTCTCACTATTCCGATTTCCAGCAAACAACCAAGCGCAACCAAAGAGATTTAATTTAGAGCCAATCTGTTACAATGAATTGGAGGCGAGAGCACTGAAGGGCAGCGCCCCAATCCTTGCCGAGACCGTCAATGCCGTTGTGCCAGTCTACGCCACCCATCAGCTGGGATCTACATCGTGGAGTTGAGCCATCGTGGAGCGTGCACGGGGAATTGCCCCACCTGCCTCCACAAGCTGCCACAAGCGAAGGAGGAGGACAACACGACGACGGCAGGGGGCGGCGATGAGGCACATGTGCACGAGCCGGAGAGAGATGAGCGAGTATATCTCTTCTAACATTAGGATAGAGGACGTAGATTAGAATTAGCAGAGCCGGCCTGTTATCTCTTCTAATTGGTTCGCGATTGGTTCTTAGGTGAAGGTGTTTTTGTACATACTAATAGATCCGAGAAGTGTGGACACGGGAGATGGGAGAAATTGTATAATCTACTTCGTGGCTAGGTAATCTGTCATGAATTTGCCTTTGCCTTTAAATTTTCTATATGAACCTGTCAACGTTTTAACTTGGAAAGGGTTAATATGCATGGGCTGGACGGTAGTGGCCGCAGGGTGCTGCCGCTGCGTTCAGAGTAAAAATGATGTGTACCAGGTGAATGGACAAAGAAAAAGGCATCCCAAGGGCATTTTAGTCGGTCCAAGTGGAAAACGCCCAAAATGAAGATAAAAATGGCAAAAAGGCATTCTAGCGGTGTGCCTACATTTTATAATGGCATTAGAGCGAATCACATTTGTGGGATGGCAAACTGGTGAAACCTACTTTCGAGAGTGGCATGATTCTAAATTTGTCGTTGGTTGCAGCCTGCAGGAGTTGTAAGAAAAATGGCCCTAGGCCATAGTTTGTGATTTTGGCGATTGATTAACAACATAACCATTGGGACTAACTATTTGTCTAGATGATATTTGTAGATGTTTCTAGGTCAAAAGGATACTGATCGTGCCAGCAGCAAGCTAGATGTGCCTTCTGGATTCCACAAACCGATGAATGGCGAAACTGTATCAAACAGAATAATATAAGCAAAACCCGAGTCTAAGCGCGGCGGCTCCCTATTTATGATGGAACAGGGGTGCCCTAGGGCTGGGGGCGACCAGAGGGGGCACCCTCAACTTGGGCCAGGGCCCAACACGATACACGGCGTGATGAAGGCCCAAAAAGGTGACACAGCACCTTGTCTTGGTCGCACAGAGTGAGCCAGAACCCTTCTGGAGCTTGGACTAGAAGCAAATCGACGGCGTCGTCTTTCTCGTTCCAACGCATCATTATACGTCTCATTTTGATGTCGGATAAGAGAGATATCACTGAAAACTTGCAGGGATATCGGCTGAATCCGGACCGAACGTGGCGGCTGAATTGGAGACGACTTGTCACTTAGAGAAGGCTTTGATGAATGCAATTCTAAAGTGACGATGTCCTCATCAGTAGGCATCCTTGTCTCTGCAGGGACATCCTATTGCTAGTCACTTATTGAACTGGCTTCTTTCATCTAGCAAAAACTTCACCCTTTTCATTTTTGGCTTGGACATTAGGATACATGTATGCACCTAAGTTAGCCGAAAAAATATCTTGGTTGCACTGGCTGCTTTTGTTTCATGAGTAAATTACATCCACCATACAACAACTTGTCAGGTGGGTATAGATTAGTCCAACAAGTTGCTAAATGCTCAATTTAGTACGACAACTTGACAGTTTAGCCGGTGACGTTGCCGACCATTGGGCGACCTTGACTGTTTGACCAGTTAACCCGTGCCAGCCCCACACAACCACTGACGGCAAGTCGGCAACGCAACAGAGTGCATGTTGCATGTGCCAACTGTGTGACGATGTAGATGCCTCAACAAACATGTTTCATGTTTGGCAACTGGGAATAAAGAACTTTTCTGGAAGCACCTAGTCAATTATGCACGGCATTGTCCGCCGCCTGGTACTTAGATAAGCATCAGGTTGGAGAAGGGGACTGACGACGGTACTACTGCACACCAGAATTTAGAGCTAGCACCAGGGCAAGGAGGAAGCATTGGTGAACCTGTAGTGGTGCCAACAAGAGGAAGTGCTCATACGAATTTTCTGCAAGGTATGATTTTCTCGGTACTGAAGTGGTGCCAATAAGAGGAGCTTTGGTGATGCTTCAGTAGGAAGTGCTCAGCGTTTTAACCCGGCTCCTCTGTTTCTGCATCCTTCCACCAGTTCATGATAACTGGGCAGGTGAGTTCAATGTACTCTGAATTTCTTCTCTACTTTCATGACTGATTTGCCCATGTTAATTATGCACCGTTTTTGTTGGATCTAGCTCTTTGAAGCTTTCCTGTTGGGGGTGGTAGTTCGCTAACACCGTCTGTAGCACTCTGATCATTGACCAGTCATAGTCTTTCTCTGCTCTTGACTCCAATGGTGTGGTAGCTGTAGAGAGGGCGTGGCGTCGAGGCCGGAGAGGTGGAGCCCGTCGAGCGCGGCGAGGGCGCGGCTGCCCGGACCCGGGTGGGTGCGGGCGGCGGTCATCGTAGCTCGCCAGCTGGCAGCAGCGGCGCTGCCCCGTTCTTCTTCTCCGTTGAGCTTGCGGCTTGCCCCGTGTACTTCGTCGTTCCCAGCGACGGAGTACGCCACGCCGGACCCCGCTGGGGTGCGTTTCCGGCGGAGCTACGAGCACGTACGCGCCCAGACTCCTGGTCCTCTCCTGGGTCGCCATGCGCTTGCACATGCCCCGCTGCTCCGTCCCCAACGCCATGCTCATGGGGTCGCAGTCGCCGCGTTGCGCCGCCGCCGACCGTGCCACGGCCCGCTCCACCTCCAGCGACCGCTGCGCGTCCGTCGCGTGCTCTGGTGGATGAGCAGCCTGGCCATCGTCTCCCGTGAGTATAGTATTCCAAATGGGCGGCCCGGCCCTAGCCCGGCCCTAGCCCTATCTGGCCCGGCCCTATGCGGCTCGGCCCTATACGGCCCGCCTCCACCATAGTGCCGTTCCGTTCTGTGCTGTCGTGCCTGACCAGCGGCCCAAGCACGGAACGAAGGCCTATTTTTTCGGGCCGGGCCGGCACTAAGCCCTAAAAGCACTATGCCAAGGCCTGGTCCTATAAAAGCACTAAACCCTTCAAACCTCTTCACCATATTCAAAATAACTATACATTTCAACTTCAACAGAATTAAATTTCACATTCACACCACACAAGACAAATCATAAAGAGAGCACAAATTTTCAAAAGTTTGAGCTTGTGCAATGGTTGCCTCATTAAAACCTATCTAGGTAAAACTCACACCTCGTGAGAAACCCTAGATAGGAAAAAAGAGTGCAGCCAGCTCAATCAATTCAAATATAGTTCAATAGTAGCTTATTACAGACCATATTCAATTACAAAAATCAAGTTTCAGAAGCAGAAGGGCCATCAAGATACAACTCAGAGTAACATTCCTCTTCAAGTGCCTTGTCCTCCACCAGTTGCTGAAGCCTTGCATCTGCAGCTTCCCAATCCTTGGTGCAGGTGAGAATCTCCACCATATCCGGGCTCAATCGTCGCCGTCGCTCCTCAATGATCCTGCCAGTAGTACTAAAAACAGACTCTGAAGATACGGTAGAAACAGGTACAGTCAAAACATCTCTAGCTAAGATTGAAAGGACAGGATAAGTAAGTTTATGTTCATGCCACCAGCTGATGATGCTAAAATTATCACCAAATTCAGAGACAGTGTCACTGTCCAAGTAGGTAGTCAGTTCATTACCAATACCCAAAGAAGCTCCAGCTGATGCACTAGTGGTTGCTGCTTGCAGCAAGGAACCAGCACTAGTTCTTCTAGATAGAGAGAGAGGAGTAGACAAAGAGTTACCACTTCCAGGAGTAGAAAAAATATCAGATTCACCTTCATCATCAGCATAAATGTCATCCCAAGCACTTTTTTTCTTACCAGCAGTGGGGGGTTGAGTAGGTGTTCTCATTTTAACTGCACCAAACTTGTTCATCGTATCTCTTAAACATGGTATTAGTTGAGCCCTTACCTCAGTCAAGTAACAATAATAATCAACACCAAGAAGCTTACCTAGCAACTTGAGAACACCATTGAAACCCTTCAATTTAGCTCTAGGATCCAAGATGAAAAGAAAAAGAATAAAGCCATAGGAATGTCCTTCCAGTACTTAATATAAACATCTTTCATGCGAGTAACAACAGGCCTAAGCAACGAATCATTCTCATTGCTCTTGAAGTGCTGCATATCAAAATCATATGATGCAACATAAGAGGAGAAGGTAGGGTAATAAACACCTGAAAGTGCAACGGTGGCGTCATAAACAAATCAAGGAATTCAAACATTTTCTCAGCAACAATCCAGTGATCATCCTGTTAAAAGTCTAGACTCATTCTCAGCTCTAGCGATAGTTGCTGTTAATGAAGACATAAAAATTTTGCTTATAACGGAGCAATGCTTATCATGAGATATGTTGAGTTCCACCTCACATCCATATCCAAACCAAACTTTCTAGGACGAGCATAACAGCAATACAAAACCTCTTAAAGTTTGCAATGCGCTGGTTTGAAGATTCAAAAAAATAAACAGCAGAGCGAATGTCCTCAAGATAGCTCTTAATCACATCCAGAGCACTTTTAACCATTAGGTTCAGTATGTGACATGCGCAACGCTGATGCAAGAAGAGTGTGCCAATATAACCAGAAAGTTTAGGAGCTAAAGATTCAATGGGCCTTCATAGGAACCAACATAACAAGACAGTTCAGGAGCTAATTTTCATAGCTTGGTATTAGAAGAAGCATTGTCCAAAGTAACAGAAAAGACCTTAGGAGTTAAACCATACTCCTCTAAAACAGCAGAAAACACGCTCTGCAATGTTCTCACAGAATGAGATTCATCAATCAACCTAAACCCATTACCCTCTTCTCCAATTGTCAATCAGGATTAACATAGTGAGCAACAACACTAAGGTAATCCTCCTTAGCATTGCCAGACCAATAGCAGAAGTAGAGGCAACAGATGAAACACGCAAACCATTAAAGTACTTGATCAAATCTCTAGCTGTGGTTTGTGCAGAGACATGAGTAAAATCTAGGATTATGAGCACGCTTTATTATACTCCTCGAAAGCAGAAGATGCACCAAAACAGAGAGGAAGATCCAATCTAGCAATCAAACGACATAACTCAGTACAAGCTACTTCAGCACTATACTCCCAGTGACGAACACTACTATCAGAACTGAACGAAAGCAGAGACTGAGATTGGCGAATGCTTGCCTTTCTAGCATCGCAAACCTTAACGTGCCGCAAGAGATGGCCAGTACCAATAGTAGAACGACCAGAATAAACATGGCCCACAATGAAAACATTTGGCACCGGTTCTTACCCTCTTACCATTGATGACCTCGTAGGCTTCTCAAAGTCATTCCAGGCGTCGGAGGTAAGCTTCCGTTTCCTCCTGCCTTCGCCGTCGATAGGAGGACGGCACCGGTGGTGGGGAGGGTCGCCTTGGCCCGACGGTGCGGTTACCGCCATCGCCATCACCGACCTCGATTGGAACACTAGCAGATCCAAAGGAGCCTCCCGATCCGCTTCGAGGTCACTCTCGTCATCGCCACGAAGGCCTTGCATACGAAGGTCCTCGTTGATGGAGTGACCCTGCTCCTCGTCCTCACCGTCGCTGGACATCGTTTCGAACGGAGCACCAGAGCGGCGAGCCAGCCCCCTGGTTTCCTCAACGCCTGCAACAAGAAGAACAAGTGAGCAAGAGTAGAAGTGGACGAGATCTAGGGTTAGGGTTAGAGGATGGAGCTCTTACCGACGATTCCGGAGCACCAGAGCGACGGTGAGTTGACGAACCACAGATCCAAGCAGGCGATGACGAAATCGACCGACAAACTACTGGATCTAGAGTCAAACGAGTCGAATCGAAGCTCGACACCGGGCGCCGGTCAAGAGGAGACATTTCTCAGGAGGTCGAAGAGTAGAGGACGAGAGAAAGAGAGAGGCAAAAGCCGGATGCGAGAGACGGCCAGACGGGTTTAGGGTTTCAGGGGGGCACACCGGTGGCGTGTGGCTTTATATAGGCCCCCTCCAACGGCCGGATCCAACGGTCGGAATGACCACCATGGCTGGATCAACGGCCGAGAGAAGGGGAGGGGAAGCAGGCTGCTGGGCCGGTGGGGGTGTAAATTTAATGGGCCTCTATCGCCGACCCATTTTCGGCCGTGCCTCGGCCGACACTATGGGCCGGGTGGTGGCCCAAGCACTAACGCCCCATCGGGCCGGGCCGGCCCGTAAACCCGATCTACCGTGCCTCGCGGCGCGGGCTAGGGCCGTGCTTTTTAGTGCCGGGCCTCGGCCGCCCATCCGGGCCTGGCCCAATTTGAAACTATACCGTGAGGGATTCAAAGAGGGAGGGAGGACTGA
>JACEFO010002664.1:0-146014 GCA_015342445.1 Digitaria exilis
GAGTTTGAAATTTTTACTACCCTGCACAGAATCTGTTCTTATTCTTTGGCGCTACCCGGTGCTCACCCTTGCCCCTTTTTCCTTTTGGTTCAGGATGGACGCCCTCGCTGACCTGGCTAGCCACCCCAACGACGTGTCCTTCTCTGATTGCTTGGGATGGGAAGGTTTCCCTAGCATCTTGTGGTCGGTTTCTACAGGCACTTGGCTACCCTACACCGCCACAATATGAGAGAATCCTCATCCGAGACCGTGGTGTGACTCGTTCCCGTGTGCGTTTGGTGGTCTATCGCCACCCGCCGTGTCCTAGTTCCCCCACCTGGACGGTGGAAGTTCATGGACACCACATGGAGACGACTTGTGAGCTAGCTGCCTTGAATGGCATCAGTTCTTTTTGTGCTCAGAACCAGAGCTTGGTAGAGCACCAGTCGCTTGGGCTGTTTCCACCAACTCAGCCGGATGATCCCCACTGGATGAGGCGCTACCTTAGCTCTCCTTTGAGGATGGCGGAGAGCCCCGTCGCAGCAGCCGCTTTGATGATGAGGTGGATCCGAGCCTATCACCGTTTGCAGGCACTTCTTGGACGGTCGCAGAGCGAGATGCTCAACATTGCCATGGACATGTCGGCTCGCGCCCGTGACATAGGGGTTGAGAGGACCTCTTGTCCATTGAGGTGACCACTAGAGATGCCATGATTGCTGACTTGGAGAGGCAATTGAATGACCTCCAGATTGCACACAACAACACCCAGAATGAGTTAGCACAAACTAGAGATGAGCTTGAGGAGGTACATGGTACCTTGGAGCATGCAAATGCTATGCTTGCCGCCCATGACGCTCAGCACCTTCTTGAGCAAGAAGGAGGGAATGGTGAAGGAGAGGCCCCCGATTCCGACATGGACACCGAGGATGACATGCCGCCCCTTCCAGCTCCACCTTCACCTATGGGCAGCGAGGCTACCGCTAATAACTTGGATGACTTTTAGAGTGGTAGTAGCAAGGACTCCTCCGCTAGGCCTAGATTTTGGCTTCATGTTGTAATAGGCTAGATGGAGTTGAGCTCCCCTTGTTATCTTTTGTGGCATGTAAAAATGAATGGTGTGATTGTGTTGCGAAACTTGATGATGTTGTTACAGCTGTGTTGAAAACGTTCTGCAGCTGACCTTGTTTTAATTATTGATGGGTTTTCCTTTCATTTCTGGGCTGTGATGTGAACTACAAAGTTGTTTGAAATTTGTCAAACAAAACGATCACCAAATTGCAACCCCATTGGTTAAGCGAAATAAAAATGGCAACCAAAACACTATAGCTCGGCCTGCTGAAAAACAGCAAATGCAGAGAGCTAAAGATTGAATTTTTCGGCTTAGTTCCAGTCCGAATTTGATTCTGAGCCCAACATGAAAGTTGTAGAGCATGAAATTTCCGAGCTACTGACCGAATGGGAGCATTTGACTTGTTTCCTGTTGGGAGATATGATTTTCTCCCGAACTGCGTGCTGATTTGCCATTCTGCGCAGTACACTTAATATATTGTCACGTTCTATCTTGTCATTCATTATGCAAGCTTATGGAATGTGGCTAATACAAGTACCTGCTGCAGATGGCAATCACCCGCAGCGGTCACGACGCTAGTGGCTCCAACGCTAACCAGCAGGGGCCAGAGGGGGCAGCAACAGCCACCGCCACCTCCTCCACCGCAGCAACCTCCTACGTGGCAGCAGCTCTACGCCACGCAAACGGAGATTCTCCGGAACCTGCAGCATCAGCAACAGATGATGCAGCAGCAGATGCTTCAGCAGGGAGGTCAACGGGCCCCTCAGCCTCAGGTGGCCCGATACGAGGATTTTCTGGCGACGCACCCGCCGATCTTCTCTCGAGCTGACGAACCTTTGGAGGCCGACACCTGGATTCGAGCTATCGAGTCCAAGTTCACCATTCTGGCGACGCCTTGCACCTCCAACCGCAAGGTCGTGTTCGCGGCACAGCAACTCCGCGGCCCAGCTCTCCTTTGGTGGGAGAATTACCTGGCCCTGCAGCAGGAGGGTCATGTAGTTGAGTGGGATGAGTTCAAGGCTGCATTCAAGGCTCATCACATTCCGGCCGGTCTAGTAGAGCGAAAGCTGAATGAGTTTTTGGCGCTGACCCAGGGTACCCGTACAGTGCTTCAGTACGCCCAGGCCTTCAATGGTCTGTGCCCTTATGCGGGTCATCACGCCGACTCCGACGAGAAGAAGCTAGAGAGGTTCCGACGTGGCCTTAACACCAAGTTAAAGGCACAGTTGGCCACCACCCGTGCTGCCACGTACGGCGATCTCGTGAACCTTGCCATCGCTCAAGAAGACGCCAACATGGTGCACAAGGCGGAAAAGAAGAGGAAGACTCCCGCTGGACCGTCGAGCGCGCAGCCACAAAGGTTCCGCTTGGTTCCCCCGGCTGCACCGCAGGGACAGTCCAGGGCACCTCAGGGAGGTGGATGGGTTGCTAGGCCGCCACAGCCTAACGCGCCTCGTTTCCCTCCACCGCCGCAGCAGCAGCAAGCACCAAGGCAAAATGCACAGCAGCCAGCTCGCCCTGGAGCCGGCTATCAGTGCTTCAAGTGTGGAAGTAAAGATCATTTTATCAAGGATTGCCCGCAGAACAAGCAGCAAAACCAGCGCCCGGGAAATCAGCAAGGCAAGGGCAAGCAGCAACAGCGTGTGCAAGTTCGCCAAGGACGGCTCAACTACACCACCTTGGCCGACTTACCCGAGGGAGCCCCAGACATGACTGGTACCTTCCCTATCTGCACTCAACCTGCTGTGATATTGTTTGATTCCGGGGCAACACATAGTTTTATAAGCACAAGGTTCCATGTGAAATGCGGATTAAAATCGTACCATACCAAATCATCATACGTGATATCAACTGCGGGAGGTAAAATTGCATCCAACCAAGTCACCCACAAGGTTCCGATCAGGTTGGGAAGTAAAACATTTCCTACTGATTTGATTCTGCTGGGAATGGAAGGAATTGACATTGTATTAGGAGCCAATTGGATGACTCAACATAAGGTTGTCCTAGATGTTGCGGGACGAGTTGTTGAGATAAACTCGCCTACGCAGGGCCCGAGTGTGCTATATCTGCCACAACGGACTTGTGTCGATGCGTGTGCTTATGCAATGGTAGAAACCCAACTAAAGGACATTCCGGTGGTATGTGAGTATGCCGATGTATTTCCGGATGACTTACCTGGGATGCCGCCGGATAGAGACATTGAATTCGTGATTGAACTTCAACCTGGCACAGCACCTATATCAAAGAGACCATATAGAATGCCGCCCAATGAATTGGCTGAATTAAAAATTCAACTCCAAGAATTGCTAGATAAGGGTTTCATTCGTCCAAGTGTATCACCTTGGGGATGTCCCGCTATCTTTGTGAAGAAGAAGGACCATTCCTTGAGGTTGTGTATTGATTACCGGCCTCTCAATGCGGTAACTATTAAGAACAAGTATCCGCTTCCCCGTATTGACATCTTGTTTGACCAACTAGCTGGCGCCAGAGTGTTCTCCAAGATTGACCTTCGCTCTGGCTATCACCAAATCAAAATCAGGCCTTGTGACGTTCCAAAGACTGCCTTTTCCACACGATATGGACTTTATGAATTCTTGGTTATGTCTTTTGGACTCACAAATGCCCCGGCCTACTTCATGTACCTCATGAATTCGGTCTTCATGTCTGAACTAGACAAGTTTGTGGTGGTTTTCATTGATGACATTCTTATATATTCTAAGAATGAGGAAGAGCATGCCGAGCACCTTCGCATTGTTCTTCAGAGATTGAGAGATCACCAGCTCTACGCCAAGTTCTCCAAGTGTGAATTTTGGCTGGAGAGCGTGAAGTTTTTAGGTCACACGGTTTCCAAGGATGGTATATCCGTGGATCCAACCAAAGTGCAAGAGGTGCTAGATTGGCAACCACCTACTTCTGTCCACGAGATTCGGAGTTTTCTGGGTTTAGCCGGGTATTACCGCCGCTTTATTCCGGATTTCTCTCGGATAGCAAAGCCCATGACCGAACTCTTGAAGAAGGGAGTTAAATTTGAGTGGAATGACAAATGTGAGGAAGCTTTCCACACCTTGCGAAGACATTTAACTTCAGCCCCAGTTTTGGCTCAGCCCGATTGCACCAAGCCTTATGATGTCTATTGCGATGCATCAGGCACCGGTCTTGGCTGTGTTCTCATGCAAGAAAACCGAGTGATTGCTTATGCTTCTCGAGCACTTCGGCCTCATGAGCAAAACTACCCCACGCATGATCTTGAGTTAGCAGCGGTTATTCATGCTCTCAAGATGTGGAGACACTATTTGATGGGTGTTCCCTGCAACATATACACAGACCACAAGAGTCTCAAATATGTTTTCACTCAGGCACAATTGAATATGAGACAGCGAAGATGGTTGGAGTTAGCAAAGGACTATGACCTTAGTGTGCATTATCACCCCGGGAAGGCTAATGTAGTCGCGGATGCGCTAAGCCGCAAGGCTCGTTGTCATTGTCTTTCCGTGGAGTCCTATGCCGACACCCTGTGTCACGAAATGGCAAAGCTCAATTTAGAGATTGTTCCACACGGGTACTTCAACCATGTTGCAGTGGAACCAACCTTGCACGATCAGATTGTGGTAGCCCAATTAAATGACGCGTGCATTAAAATCCTTAAAAGGAAATTGTCCAAGGAGAAGGTGAAAGAGAAGTACAAGTGTTTCCGGCTAGATGGGCAGGGAGTAATGTGGTTCGGGCATCGCCTCGTGGTGCCTAAAAACACGGAACTCCGGAGGAAGATTATGGATGAGGCACATCTCTCTAAATTTTCTATCCATCCCGGCAGCACCAAAATGTACCAAGATTTGAAACAAAACTTTTGGTGGACTCGAATGAAGCGAGAAATTGCCACGTATGTGTCGGAATGTGACACATGCCAGCGGGTTAAGGCCAGCCACTTGAAGGTAGCAGGCACGCTTCAACCTCTACCTATTCCCTCATGGAAGTGGGAAGATATAAGCATGGACTTCATTGTTGGACTTCCCAGAACCCCGCAGGGGCACGACTCCATTTGGGTAATTGTGGACCGCCTTACCAAGACCGCACATTTTATTCCGGTCAATACCTTTTATAACGCTAAGAAGTACGCGGAGATTTATTTGGAGCGGATCGTTTGTCTACATGGGGTACCCAAGACGATAATTTCAGATCGTGGTGCTCCGTTCGTAGCACGCTTTTGGGAACAGTTGCAATTGTCCCTAGGCACCAAACTGATCCGTAGTTCGGCATATCACCCACAGACCGATGGGCAGACGGAAAGGGTAAACCAAATACTCGAGGATATGCTTCGAGCTTGTGTTATCCATTATGGGAAGAATTGGGAGAAATGTTTGTCTCTGGCTGAATTCTCCTATAACAACAGCTACCAAGCGAGTCTTAAAATGGCACCTTTCGAAGCCTTGTATGGTAGGAGATGTCGGACCCCGTTGTGTTGGTCCCAGGCAGGCGAGAGATATACCTATAGCCCTGACCTTGTGAAGGAGGCAGAAGAAAAGGTTAGGATCATTCGGGAGAATTTGAAGACCGCCCAGTCACGGCAAAAGAGCTACTTTGATCAGCGGCGGAAGCCACTTCAGTTTGAAGTTGGCGATCACGTGTATCTTAAAGTCTCCCCGACCAAGGGTGTGCAAAGATTTGGACTCAAAGGAAAGCTTGCACCTCGCTTTATCGGCCCATATGAAATTACTCAGCAATGTGGGCCGGTAGCCTATCAAGTGAAGCTTCCCGAGAAACTTTCAGCGGTACACAATGTATTTCATGTTTCTCAACTCAAGAGGTGTCTTCGTGTTCCGACCGAGGTTATTGAAGACGAACTCTCGGTTGAACCGGATCTCTCTTATGATGAGTATCCTGTTAAGATCCTCGACGAGAAAGAGAGACAAACACGAAGGAAGGGAGTTAAAATGTACAAAATTCAGTGGAGTCATCACTCCGAAGATGAAGCCACATGGGAAACCGAAGACTATCTAAAGAAGAACTACCCCGACATCCTTTCTTAGACCAAGGTACCTTTTTCCCACCTTGTTCCTAAGTGTAATCGAATCTCGGGACGAGATTCCTTTTAAGGGGGGTAGGCTGTGACATCTCTGATGTCAAAAGAATTAAAAAGTGCAATTAAAATCAATGCAACAGGAAATTGGGTTGAAATTCAAAAATTCGTCAAAAATTCAATTATAACTCAAAAACAAGGGTTGTTTGGCACCCAACTAAAACTTAAACATCTCGGACAGCCCTTCGCGACAACCTCGCCACGGCGTTCGCGCCGATCGGTGACCCTCGAGCGGGAATGTCCGTCACGATCGAGGTTAGCCGTAAAAATCCGTCCCGATCGAGCTATGTCCGTGACGATCGAGCCTAGTCAGTATGTCCGTGACGATCGAGCTATGTCCGTGACGATCGAGCCTAGCCGGTAGTTTCCGTCACGATTCGAGGCTGCACGACAGGACCCTCGAGGCCCCGCCGTCCGTCGCGCTCGAGGTTCCGCAGCCAAGCTCGAGGACTTACCCTCGAGCGACGTTCCGTCACCCTCGAGGCTCCGCAGCCAAGCTCGAGGACTCACCCTCGAGCGACGTTCCGTCACCCTCGAGGCTCCGCAGCCAAGCTCGAGGACTCACCCTCGAGCGACGTTCCGTCACGCTCGAGGCTTCGCAGCCAAGCTCGAGGGGGGGCACTCACCCTCGAGTGGCGTTTCCGACCATTCGAGGCTCGGCAAGCTCGAGCTTGCGGTTCAAGCTCGAAGCGCCGTAGCGCCTGGTCGAAGTGCCCGGTCCAAGCTCGGAAGTTGTGTCCCGCACCTCAAACTCCAACTTTTAATTTTACACGTTTCGAAGTTCAGCTCAAATTTTTGGAGAAAGTTCAAAAGGGGCAAAGAGCTCCACGGGGCTGCCAGCTCGCCCCTGGCGCGCTCTGCTCCGGCCGGAGTCCGGCCGCCACGTGGCCGGCGTGTGGCGGAGACCGCGTCGGGTCGGCCGAGCTGTGGCGGCAGCTAGCTTTTGTCCTCACGCGTTTGTCCAAGCCTTCCGTACCGTCACTTCGCGGGCGACGGCGCACTGCTGCCTCGCGCCGCGGAGCGCCATCATGGCAAGCTCGCTCGGCACTGGTCGCAGCCGCGCAGCGCCGCCCCGCAGTCGCGATGCTCGCTCGCTACGCGCCAAGGAGCACTGTGGAGGATCCCCAGCGATCACGCCACAATCTTCCTCGCCCAATCGTGTCGCGCGCGCTCTGTTCGAGCTCGCCGCGCCATCAATGGCGACCGCGACAGCCACCCACGCGCTCGCACGCTCCCGAGGCCGCACAGTGCCTCCCTTGCGTGCCCAAGCACTCCACCGCGCACTCCCACCCCTCCTCTCACTCGCTCACTTGGTCATTTCCACTTCCCCGCGCTCGCTCGGTCTTCTTCCTCCTCGCGACGCGCAAGCCGAACCCAAGCTCTTCGCGAAATTCCTCGTCCACGCTCCACCATTCCCCAATCCATCCCGCACGGAGCTAGTCCACTCCACCAGCTCCAAAACCCCCAACTTTCCCCAAGCTATTGTCCCTTCTCCGGCGAGAATTTGCGATTTCCCCCAAATCGCGAATTCCGGCCGTCGAAGCACCCGCACGTCGAGACCCTACTCCGAGCCGTCCCCGAGCTTCCTCGAGCACGCCATTAGCTTCCCCAAGCTCTGCTGGTGCTCAAGGACCTCTCCCCCCTCCGCGAACGACCCCGAGCTCGCCGGCGTAGAAGCCGCGGCGGCCGCGCCGCCACCTCCTCGTCGCCGGCACAACTCCGACCTCCCCCAGCCTCCAAACCGTCCTCAAACGACTCGTGGTGAGCCCAGGATCATTTCCCCCCACTTCCCCGTGCCTAGTTCGCCGTAGTTTGCCCGGCGCAACTCCGGCGAGGTCCCAGGGACCTTTCTTCATCGTCTACCTTTGTTTAAGGGCCTCTGTGCAAAAGTGCAGGACTGGTTCGCGAAGTTTTGAAAGATCTAGGGGTCTCTGCGTAAAAAAGATTCTTAAGTCTAGGTTTGATTTTTCTCGAAACTTGTAAAATCCATTAAAACTCGTACAAAAATCATAAAAATGCAAAAAAATACTCTCTGGATTCCTGAGAGTCTAAACTACAATCTCTATTAGACATGTTTGTACTTTTGACGAACTGTATGTGAATTAAAATTCAAACTATGAAAACCTAAAGTTGTGCACCATTTCAAATCCAGAGCTACGCTAGGGTTGAGCTTTGGATATGTTGTTTGTAGTGACTTGGGACAGCTTGTGTCCAAAGGGGACTTAAAAATATGAACTACAGCTCCTGTTATGAATTAAAATAGGTTTTCTGTCTTTTTGCAGTGCAGAAATCATTAAAAATAATATGGGCAGTGAAAAATCATCATTTTGCTCCTGAGGACTAAAAACTCGTTAGCACACCTGTGAAAAATGAGAAACTTAATTTTTGCTCAGCTTAGAATGGTAAATAATTAAATATGTGTTTTTGGATGGAAAATTATTGAGGACTACCCAAGGGTTATTTTGAGCCATCACTTGGCCGGAGCCCTCCTCATGCTTATGCCTAGCTTTGGTAGGAAAATCTCCTGAAATGGATGAATTTTCAATTTTATATGAATTAATTTCAATTCTGCTGGCAGCAACTTGATATAATTTTTATAAATTATGTGTAGCTCAAAATTAGCTAAATTTTGGAGTGAGCTTAGCTCTTATACTCCAGTAGCTGCCATAAAGTTTATAGATAAAAATGATGAACAGAAATGGAGAAACAAAAATGCGAAGTAATCTAGATGGAAATCGATTTATATAAAAGAATAAACCTTTTTGTAGTTAGATAGAATAAAATAAATGGAATCTGAAATTCCAGAACAGCCACCCTAAGTTATGCATATCATGTAGAAGGCGCTATCCCAGACGGCGACTACACCCTTATCCCCGCAGACGAGGAAGGAGTCCCGGAGCACGGTGCCAGTGTAGAAGTGACCAACCCGGAGGCTAACCCCCAGTCCGAGCAAGAAGGCAAGCCCCGGAGCATAACCTAACTTTACCAAATTATGCACTTTGAATTCTCTATGTCTGTGCATTTACGTTTCAAGGAGTTGATTGAATACCTTAGCTGCACATTTCCTAGTACCTATGAATTGCAATACTAGTATGAAAGGATCGATAGAGCATTGCTTTAGGTCCGTTACAAGTCGAGTGATTTCCTGTCACTCGCGAGACATAGGAATTGCTTGTCTTTACTTATGTTGGAATCATAAGGATTGACGGGCGGGATGATAGATGTAGATCTCCCGTCCGTGTATGATAATTGATTTAAGGTCGAAATGTGTGGTTGAGTGTGTCAAGTTTTTGAACGTACCACATGCATGCCGGTATATGGGAGCCGGTAAGCCCGGTACCAGATTGAAGCAGCTAGGGCCGATAGCCATCTCTCCTTGGAAACTTTGTTTCCCCTGCCGTACACTTGTGGATATATGCGTGATGCTGTGAGTGAAGCAGTAAACCTTTATCCTAAGGAAGTGGACCCGGTTCCGAATTGTGGATCGATGGGAAAGGTTGGGAAATGCTTGTACCTTTTATAGCAGGCAGAGTATCCGTGTGTGTTGGGTTTTCCCTGGCCAGGTAGCACAAATTCGGTTCGAACTGTCCGCTTCTCGCGGTTAATGAGACTGCTTGACCGCCCTGCTACATTGAGTAACAAGTGGAATTATGAGATTTATGAACTTGTTGTATGAATTAAATTGTATTGCACCACTTGTATGCTTAGAGAGGATGCTAATCTAGAATGGTTAAATTTACTAGAATATGATGCTAAAACTTGAAAGCAAGGACTTATTTAGTTGCTTTTTGGCAAACAAACCCACTAGCCAAAAGCCTTTCATTGTCTAGATGTCGGTGATGTAGTTTTCACCCGACGGGTAAGTCTTGCTGAGTATTAGTATACTCAGCCTTGCTTGTGGCATTATTTTACAGGTATTCCTTTGGATGTCGATGCTTTGTCTTGGCCTGTCCAGGTTCCACCTGGCTGGCACATCGAATGGGTTCCGTCCTCTGGCGAGGATCGGGAGGAGTAGCTTCGTGGCAGGCTTCAGCACGGAGTTGCTTGTATCGTCGTTAGATGTTTATCTTCCGCTGCAATGAACGTTAATTTCAGTTGTTGAACTTTTAAATTCCGCTGCAAGACTCGTACTCTGATTTAAATTTGAACCTGGTTTGTAATAACTTGTAATACCTATTTGTGTAAGTTAATTTGTGGAATGTTGTTATCTCTGGAACTCACCTTCGTGTGGGCGTGCTGTTGTTTCGATCGAGAAAAGTACGTGGTTTAATCGGGTTTAATCCGACGGCGCTCCAGCTTATTCCGGATTAAGTGCCTGACTACGTGATTAGTGGTCCCAAGGTACTTAACTTGGAATAATTTCGGAGTGGAACCGCCACAGGATAGACTTTATGGGTCCATTCCCCATACAAGAGCAGTGCGAGTACATCGTGGTGGTCGTGGATTATGTGTCAAAGTGGGTGGTGGCACTTCCATGTGTTTCCGCCGACTCGAAGAGCTTGAGGAAAATTTTCCAAGAGATCATATTCCCTCATTTTCGTGTAACTCGAGTTGTAATTGATGATGGAGGATCACACTTCATCAACAAGACTTTTAGAAGGTGCCTCAGTGAATTGGCAGTAGACCACTGGGTCGCAACACCTTACCATCCCCAAACAATTGGTCAAACAGAAACATCCAATGAGAAAATCAAGAATATTGTGCAAAAGACTATGACTGCAATGGGAAAGGGATGGAAGAGTAAGTGATAGAGGCATTGTGGGCTTATCGAACAACTTACAAGACCCCAATAGGGATGACTCCATATCAGCTAGTTTCTGGCAAAACCTGGCATCTTCCTTTGGAACATGAATTCAAATCTCATTGGGTGATCAAGAGGTGGAATATAAATATCCAAGCACTACTAAAAAAAGGTTTTTAGAGGCGGTCAAGATGCATTTTTGGAGGCGGTTTTCGCGTTCGCCACTAAGGCAAGGCTCTGTTAATGAGATGTTTTTGAAGGTGGTTTTGTGTCTGCCTCTGTTAATTGAAAAAATAAATAAAATAAATTAAAAGCCTAGAACAGCCCACCAAAGCCCACCGAGCCCATCCTGGGCGTAGCCGCCGGATCCAGCTGCTGCTCGATGGATCTTGCCTCGACCTTGCTGGATCTCGCTGCTACCCGCAGGATTCCACCGCTCCTCATATCAGACCGCCGAATCCCATTGCTCCGTGCCTCGGCCTGTAAAATCTCGTTGCGCAGCTTCCCCGCTGTGCACCATGCCGATTCGTCACCTTCTCGGATTGCCGCGTAGCTTCTTCACCGCCTCGGTGCGCCACGCCACACATCTCTGCTCGGGGATGACGTTGGGACACACAGCTCTGCTCCGTTCGCCTCTGCACCGTCGTGTGCCACCGCCTCACAGTAGCGGGGGAGGGAGATGTGAACCGCCGCTGGATCAAGTGAGAGAGGCACTGGAGGTTGAGAGAGAGGGTTGTCAGAGGCCTAGGGAGAGAGAGAGGAGGTAGAGAAAGAGGGAGATGTTCTCCCAATCCCTAAGACCGGTTTATATACAAGGGAGTGAATGAAAACCCTAATGGGCTTTTTGGGCTTGATTTGGGCTGCGCTATTTACAGAGGCACACATCTTAAGAAGACCGCCCCCAAAAATAGAGGATTTCCTGACATGGTTGGTTTAAGATGTGCACCTCCATAAATTGATTTTGGATGCACTCATATGCAAACACCTCCTTAAATTAAAAATGTCAAAGATGTTGCACAGATTGGAACAAATACACGTGCATAGTTGAAATAATAACTGACTGAGACAACTTTGAGATGGAACATTCCAACGTTGGCTTGCAACAATCCATCGTAGGCAGAACATCAAGCGTGTAAAAATTGCAACATTAGGCGAAGCCATTTGATTACGATGTTGCACCGTTCGAAACAAATTCACGTGCAATATTGAAACAAATACCGGTTGAAACAACTGAGATATGGAACATTCAGTCTAGAGCGCAACAATATCAGAGTGAAAACTGCAATACTAGATGCTGCCGCAAATCTCAAATGCTGCACAAATTGAATAACAAACACGGGAGCGGTTGAAGTACATGCACGAGAGGAGATTCAACGTGCAACCGACGGAACGTGGCAAGGACCGATGTTGCAACGATTTAAACGTCAGCGTGGGAACCGGGGGGAGGGGGGTGTCGGATGAGAAAGGAGGGATTGGACAGTGGTTGATGCTTCCGACGGGAGTACAATCGGCCGGACGTCAGTATCCTAGCATTTCCGTACTTTCTAACCAGGGGGGCTGCCACCCAGCCAGGGAGCACCACCGGTTGCATGTGGGTGTCATGTGCAACCGCATGCAAAGTGGAGCTCCAAGCTTAAAAAAACCGCAACTTTACGAGCACGCATCCAAATGGAAATCAGACCGCACCATTATATTCGTCTCGTTAAATACTTCAAAACAAGATCTCAGTCGAGTATGTTTTGATGAAAGGTGGCAGAGTTACTTTTTCTTTTCAGAGGGAAAGGTTACTTCTCACATCGCAAAACATGTGATGATGTACTTTCTTTGATGTTTATTGGCTGCAAAGTTACTTTTTATGATACCGACAGAGTAGAAAAGTTACTTCTACTCCAGAGGAGCCAAAAAGTTACCAAAAATATCCAGAAAGCACTAAACATTCGGTGGAGCTCCTGCTCCCTCACTCCTTCCTCCACATGTTCATAATTCTCTCTCTATATATATAGAAACTGTGGAGGGCTCTCCACTTAAGCTTAAAGGGAGAGGCCTCTCTGTTTAGTCGCTCCCCTTCAAATTAAAAATGTTTTCACGTAAATGTTGCTCCGAATTCCAAATCCTTTAACACATAGAAATTTTTGAAATTCAAAGACCCTTTCTAATTTTCTTGCATAAACTATATTTCAACATAAGTTGCCCTTTTAAAAAATACTACACATTACTAAAATTTAAACCTTTCCACGGAGTGAATTTTTAAATTAGATATACTTTGACAATTAATTTAATGAAAAATATTTATAAGACTACAGCCACAACCTCTTTCCACCCCCGTGGTAACGCAGCCAGCATTTCCTGTGGAGCATGATCGTGGAACCGTTTCCATTTAAAGCAAAAAAAAAGGGGAAAAAAATAATAACGGCATCTTATCTGCCAGTCTATCATGACGACGGCCAAATATAATTTATCAAGTTGTTATGGGGAAGCATATAACAGTTTTAAAGTAGAAACTATTGTTGGCTTGTTTTCGGGTCGGTAATAAACCAATGGTATGTTTAGTTCAACAAAGATTCTTCGAAAATATACTGTTTATTAAAAAGGCACTATAGATGAGTAGCGTTCTTCGACCCCTCGCCTCCAAAGCTGGTGGTTCCACGGATCCCAACTCCAACTGTTGTCCTGCCACTCACATCCACCGACAAGTCTCGCCTCTTCCTGTCAGTCTCCTCTCTCTATGGTTGTATTCAGATTGGAAGGAAAAAGTACTTTTTCTAGATAAATAATGCACTGGAAAGCGTGTTATGTGAGTGCGATGAATAGGAAAAACTTGTTCGAGAAGTACTTTTTTCTTAATCTGAACACAGCCTGCAGAGCTGATAAGACATGCCCTGTCCCGGGCGCTCGCGCTCGTGTACTACTATCACATCGCTGGCCGTCTCTGCGTCGGTGCCGGTGATCAGCAGGACCACCTTATGGTCTCTTGCACCGGCGAGGGCGTGCTGTTCATCGCTGCCTTTGCACGCTGTAGCCTCCGAGAAATCGGGATGCTTGATGTGCCGTTCAAGGCAAAACATTTATCGGCGCTAGCGCCACGGTACGGTGATCGCCGCCGGTTGGACGACCCTCTTCTCATGATGCAGGTCACCGAGTTCAGCTGCGGAGGGTATCTTGTTGCCGTGACATGGAACCACGCCATCGCTGATGGCTTCGGGATGGCTCAGTTCCTCCGAGCCGTGGGGGAGTTCGCCCGCGGGCTTCCCGCGCCGTCCATTCTCCCCGTCAGGTACGACCAGTCCCTCCGGGACATACCCCAGCCGCCGTTTGCTTCGCCACAGCGCCCACACATTGACCTCGCCACCTGTGACATCACTGTTCCATGGAGCTTCGTAACCCACGTTAAGGCCGAGTGGCGTCGCCGTCAGGCACGCGACTCGGCCTGCACGGTGTTCGAGGCCGTCGCCGCGGCCGTTTGGCGGTGCCGGACCCGGGCCATCAGGGCCGGGCCCGGCACCCCAACCTGCCTCGTGTTCTCAGCCAACGTGCGAAGGTTAGTGGGTGCCAAGCATGGGTACTATGGCAACCGCATCACCTCGCGGCTGGTCAGCGCGACCAGCGGCGCCGTGGCGCACGGTTCTATACCCGATGTTGTGAAGCTGATTAAAGATGCCAAGGAGCGGATACCCACGGACCTCATCGCAGGCCCAGGGAAGAAGCTGGATGATGAGGCCCTCATCGACACGCTCCGTGGGTACAACGCGCTGTACGTATCGAGCTGGGGCGGATTAGGGATGGACGGTGTCGACTTCGGCAGCGGGGTGCCGGTGCGGGTGGTGCCCGCCCCGGAGAAGATGGTGGTGCCCTTGTGCGTCGTGTGCCTGCCATGTACTTCCGTGGACGACGGTGTCAGTGCGGTTACGTTCTGTGTAACCGAGGAGCATGTTGTGGAGTTCGAAGCAGAGTTGGCGAGGCTCAGCTGATCCGCCCAAGTGGACGATTTAATTCAATAATAAGCTACATCAAGCGATCCCAGAAGCAAGAAGAACAAAAAATCAAATAATTAAATAAAGGATAAACATACTCTTTAGGCGTTTTCCTTATTGTACTGTAGATGTTTGTTCCATGTGAGGTAGTCATGTTCTGTATGTTTTCACGGCGTAACGGCTACTCCTGAATGTCAGGTTTTCTATCTACATGTTGCGCGAGTATAATTTGTCTATCACGAAAGTAGGTAAAAGTGTAGTTTCTAAAATATTTCTTAACACTTTTTTCCTAAAAAAATAAATTGCTTATCCGCCCACTATACCAACCACGACCTTCCCCTTACACGAATCTCGCTTTCCTTTTCTTTCTCTCTCATACGTCTCTTGTTTCTAGGGCATGCCTTTTTCCCCTTGTTTTCCCCTTTACTCAAATACGACAAAAAGATTTTAATTTTCAGTGGCGGTTTTAGTTCCCATATAACATGGTTGTGTGCTACTACATTAGGGACAACAAGCGCTCTATACATTGAGGGTAATGTAAATGTCCCATGTTGTTGTAAAGACAAAAAAAAAAAGTCTCTTTGATCATTCAGTTGAACCTGCATAATTCTTGCTACAAGATGTTCCCAAGCAATTAAATTATTGGCCGCTAACGATCTTCTAAAAGGCACATTCAAAAGGTTTGATCTTAACACGGTAGCTACTATCGCACTCTTTTTCCTAACAATATTATATAGTCCAAGATATTGGTCTTTGAAAGCAAAGTTTCCAAACCAAACATCTTCCTAGAAGTGTATTTGAGTACCATCACCAATATTAAATTTGCTAAGATTCAAAAGGTCATTATTGACTTTCATCAATCTAGACCAAAAGTGCGAGTCTCCTGGCATGTAGTCAACTTGGGTAATGGTTCTATGTCTCAAATATTTGTTTCTTAGAAGTGTCAGCCAAATTCCATCTTCATTTACTAATTTAAAAAACCATTTACTAAGAATACATATATTCTGTAAGTCCAAATTCAAAATACCCAATCCTCCTTGATCCTTTGGTGTGCATAGTATCCCCCACTTTGTTAATCTGTATTTCTTTTTATGTCCATCACTCTGCCAAAAGAATCTAGACCTACAATAGTCTAGTTTCTTAAGTATTTTTTGTGGGACTTCAAAAAAAAGATAGAATAAAGTCAATAAACATAGAAAGGCTACTCAGGACCGAGTTAATGAGTTCTAGACAACCTCCCGGGGTGGTGATCATAGGATTTCGAGGCGCCTTTGTTACAGGCGGTCTAACCGACCTTTACAGGCAGTCTAACCGACCTTTACAAGCGGTCTGACCGGCTGCATCTAGAAGCTCCTGCGAAGACGACGACCTCGTGATCTAACGTATTTATGTGTTGACCCAAAGGGGTCAACACAGCATCTCAAACATCAGATCAGATCAGACCAAACCTTTACAACAGAGGAAAACAATATACCTGTGATCAATTGCGGCGAAGTTTAGGTGGAGGATCTAGTGGTTTCTCAGAACAGGGTGTTGGATCCAGTGCTCGGCGTTGACGTTGACCCGTGGATGGTACAAAGCGGTCGACAGTTCGGCAGAACAACGCATTTGATCGGGCGCTCAGAGCAAATGGAGCACGGATGGCGGATTCTTAGACGCGTGGACGGCGATGTCGTGGCCGGCTGATGTCGGTGTCGTGGACCGTGGCGTCTTCTTGGATGGCACGATCACGGATTCATGGATGGGGCGGTGGTAGATTCTTGGCCGGTTGACGGCGGCTGGCAGTGCTGTTGGGGAGCGATTCGAGGGAGGCGCAGGGGATGCTGATCTGATCAGCATGCCCACGTGATCAGGATGCATGAGATTGTTCTGCATTGATTGCGTGGGGGTGAGCATTGATATGAGTTGGTGTAGGATTTGCTGCGAACAAAAAAAAATAGGGCGAGGAGAGGTCGGATCGGACAGGTTTGAATAGGGAGGACAACAAAAGCAATCTCCCTCCTCTCCTTTGGTTATCCTAGCTCCACCGTTTAGCCTGGTAAGTGTATCTTTTCTAAGGGATAAGAGGGTGTGTTTGTGGGTAAAAATTGGTATCAATTTGGGTTCTTGATCACTGAAACTAAGCCAAGACAAATTGTGATGCATCTCGCTTGATAATACTATATTCCTATACCCAAAATCACAAATAAATACAATTTTATTTACTTGAGCTTCGCTTGAATATTTGTGCCACACTTGATCAATATGTCTTTACGAGGACACATCCAATTTTACTTCTTCGAACTAAACATTTAACCTTTGAGCCAGTGACTAAGTTTTGTTTGCCTAAGAGTGACAACATCTTTTGCTATCATTTGGATTGTAACACCTAGATATTAATTAATTAAAAAGTCTATTTTTGGCCATCCAACTCTTGTCTCAGTTTGATTTTTGCCATCGAATTCTAAAACCGGGTATCTTTGGCCATCCAACTATCAGAACCATTCAAATTTGGCCATCGTGTTGTTTTGATGAGTGGTTTTAATTTTATTTATTTACAATTTAGTCCTTAGATCTTAAAACGATTATTACTTTCTGCCCGTACCTCCGATTTAGGTGATTCTTGCTGTAACGTGTTCCTAACAGCAAGCATTATCTTTTAAAATAATCTTTATACTATTTTATCACTATTTGTTATATTTTTTTGGTCATTATGTAGAAAAAATAATATAAGAAAAATTAAACAAACCATTATAAAATAATACAATCAACATTTTAAAATGTAAAGCTCATCGTTACGAACACATGACCACTAGAATCACTTAAATCGGAGATGCAAGAAAAAAATAGTAATCATTTTAACATCCAAGGACTAAAAGGCACTAAATTAGTCCATTTTAATCCTTGGATCTTAAAATGATTATTATTTTTTCTCCTCTCTCTGATTTCAGTGATTCTAGTGGTCATGCATTCGTAACGATGAACTTTATCTTTTAAAATGTTGATTAAATTATTTTATAATTGTTTGTTTTACTTTTCTTATATTGTTTCTTGTACACAATGATAAAAAAATAATATAACAAATAATGGTAAAATAGTATAAATATCACTTCAAAATATAGTGCTCACCGTTAGAAACACGTGAATATAAGAATCACCTAAATTAAAGGTACGAGCAAAGAGTAATAATCATTTTAAGATCAAAGGACTAAATTATAAATAAAAAAGTTAAAACCACTCAACAAAACAGCCCGATGGCCAAATTTGAACGGTTTTGATAGTTGGATGGCCAAAGATACCCGGTTTTGGAGTTCGATGGCCAAAACCAAACTGAGACAAGAGTTGGATGGCCAAAAATAGACCTTTTCCTTATGGTTAAGCCCATCATGATTAAGTTGATCAATAGCGTTAATTGTGTATATATAATGCCATTAGCCAAATTTTTCTAGAATTTTCACGCTATATGATGAATCTTATTTTCAAATATTTTCTAGTGAGGATTTATGCAACTAAAGAATATTAAAATGCACAAAGATAAAAAAAATAGTAAACTTATTGCCAAACTTTGGTTTTGAATTTTAAATGAGTCATTAGTGATCCTTGAGGAAATTTTCGAAAAGACAACACATTAATTTTCTTGTTTATACATTTAATCGGATGAAATGATGGATTTTCAAGTATTTCAAAGTTGCATTATTTGACTAAACACTACAGAGTTTGAAGTTCAAAAATCAAAGTTTAAATTCAAAGGGCTTAAGCAAATTTCATTCAAATTTGAGTTTGATTCCTTGTCATGACTTAGTCTGGCTTGTGTCACAGCCAGTTTTGATTGCAAAACCAGATATAAAGCATATGTGTGCCTGGATCTGTTTACACATATATATTGACAAAAAGTGGTTGCAGAAATAGTACTTTGAACGCATCACAAATTAAAAGCGTACTGATTACACTCATGATAGGAGGCACGAAGGCCTTAAGGTTCAACACAAAAACATATAGTAGTCTAAAGTAGCAGATTGTCTTCACAAGCGGCTGGCTGGTAAACACCATCCTAGAACTCATCAAACTCATTATAGAACTCTACATCCTCTTGTCCTTCTGAATCCAAATTTAGCAAGCATGAGTACACTTATGGTTGGTACTCAGCTAGTGAGTGAGAATGCAAGCAACAAACATAGGCTGAGCTATAAGAGGTTAGCATGTTTTTATTAGCAAGCATCTATTTACTAAGGTGTAAGTGTATATCAACCCAACTTAAGCATACAATGATAGCATCATCAAGTATCATCATCCATAGCCAAAGTACCACGATTTAGCATCAAGTTCAAGTATAAGTATCATGTGAGGGTCCAAGTCGCTCATGACTGTGAGCTTGGCTATTGCAATAGATTGATTAACACTCTGTAGAGGTTGTACAACTTTACCCACAACTCGTATCACTGGGTTTGTAAGGCCCTTAAATACTTTCGAGGTGAGTGGCGAGGGATTCATTACTACGCCTTTCCAAAGACTCCCTATACGTATGTGTCTGGTCCCAGCACATATGGTTACAACGAAAGACACAACTTCTGATCCCCGCACAACCATTGACCCATTCCCATCTCCGACCCTACAAGTAGTCCAAACACAACGTGCAATTTGTCTAATTATTGAGCCTATGCTAGTGCCTATATGACATTGTGGTTGTATGGAACATCCTGGGTGGTTCTCCATGTTCCGATTAAAACAAATGTGATCTTGTTTAACATCTTTCATCATATATCATATTCATCATTCAGTTTTAAAAGACATAAATAGGTAGCTAGATTTACTATTTACGCAGAGATGAACTCGTGAACGCAAAGATCACTCAAAACGGATTTGAAATGCTAAAGTTATGGCCAAAACGGGTTTCCAGGGGCTATACTGTGACAGATATGAACTTCTAGGGTCTAAAACAAAAGAAATTGAGGTTTTTTAAATAATTTTATTTATAAATAGAGGGGCTAACATGTAAAACTAGCAGGACAAGATAGTGGGCTAGATTTATCAGGAGTCCAGGGGGCTAAACATGAAGAATAGGACTCAACCGCAAATACTTCTGAACTAAGTTGTAGTGCGGGTTAATTTCTAGAAAACCAAGGGGCTCTTTAGCAAAAAGGCCATGGCTGACCGGCCTCGCCTCAGTTGACTCGATTCGGGAATGGTTCGGGCCATTGGATCATGATCCGATGGCCTCAGAGATTTAGGGAAGATGGAGCCACCGGTGGAGAAGGTTGGTGGCGGTGCCACGGCGATGCATCACCAGAGAAGAGCCAATCCGGGGCTAGAGACCACCATTAGTGATGGTTTTTGGCCCTGAGCAAAGCTGGTGACATGGGGAACTCAATGGAGGGGTCGGTTAGGCGAGTTTGGCGATGGTGATGGCCGGTGGTGGGTGGCGAGCCATAGCGAAGTCACATGAGGTGCTAGAGGGCATGGTTTAGGGTTTGCTTTAGCTCGAGAGAAAACTAAGGTGATGACGAAACTAATAGAGAGGTTCAAGGAGAGGTTCGGGTGGCTATGTTGACCGACGGTGAGCAATGGTGGCGAGCCAGGGCTAGGGACCACAGTTCTTGCTGGTGTGAGGTCCTAGATGGAGTTGGAAACACGGCGAAGCTAGCAGTGGGGTTTTGGTCGAAGCTCCAGCGACGAACGGCGGCGGATGGACTTACTCCGACGAGGTCGCACCTTATGGGAACCTTGTTTACCACCTTACCAAACCGACGAGACCGGTCAAATTCCCACCAAGACTGAGCCAGCCAGGTGCGAGAACGGGCTTGAGCGTGGACAAGAGCGTGGTTTGCCGCGGCGCAGATTGAGGTTGGGGACGACCCTGACAGGCGGGCCCCGCATGGCGGTGAGGGCGAGAGAGAAACTAAGGAAGGAGAGCGAGCTGGGCCAGTGGAGCATGATGGGTCGAGCAGAGACAAGAGGTGGGTTTGGAGAGAGATTGCAGGCTGGTTCAGAGGGAGAGAGAGGAGAGAAAAGAAAGAAGTGGGCTCGGCCAGCCAAGAGAGAAGGGAGGGAAAAGGTTTAGGTCTAAACATTTTCTAACTTTTGCAAACTTGTTTGATAAAAACTTCACTCAAAAACTCAATTGAGCAGCATGAATGCACAAGCACTTATTAATCTAGGAATTTATGTGTTGTTCATATTTAACCAAATGGAATTTTTATTTAACCATTTATTTAATCTTTCATAGATAAAACTAATTAAATATGTTGCTTATATTGATTTATTGTGATGGTCTTTTTAGGTATTAGAGCTTGGCTCGTTTTGGTCGGCTAGCTGGCCGCAAGGCCGTTGCAGCTGGGCTGGCCGCAAAGCTGCCGCGGCTGCCGTTCTGAGCCAGCCAAACACGGCCCTCTGCCTGGCCCAGCTCAGCTCAGCTCTGTCATCTGGTCTGGTCGTTCTGCTGTGCTCAGGTCAGCTCTCTGATTGGCTCTCTTCTGCTCTGCTCTGCTAGCCCTCCGGCAAAACGAGACGAGCCCGTGTCGGATTCCAGCAGGTAAAGCAAATAAGAGTGGAAACTGGGAAACGAAAAGAAAACTACGGGCTGGGCCAGCCCGTGCCAGCTTCCATATATGCGGCGACAAGCTTATGCATGAACGAGAAATCCCCAAACCCACACCTCTGCTCTGACGATTCGATTGCGTCGGCGATGGAGAAGAAGTGGAGGATGCCGCAGGACCATGTCGACCTCATCCTCTCCTGGGACGTCTCCGAGTACGTTCCGCACGCCCCCGACAACATCGATCACTTACCCGTCTCCCAGAAGGCGAAGGACACCTACCGCGCCACCATGCTGAGGTCCATCGCGGACATGCGCAGAAAGGAGCTGCAGGATTGGATCAGGGCAGAGCTCGAGAAGAACGGCTACGTTCAGGTCGAGACCACTTCCGAGCAGTTTGCAAAGTACCAGCACGAGCTCGAACAGCAGGGCTTCGTTGAGATCAAAGCTGCTTAGTTTAGTTAGACAATAGCAGCAGCAACGTTATGTTCTGCAGTAGCTTATTTATGTATTTAGGTTTTTAGCTAGTGTTATCGGTCAGTCATTCATATGGCAAGCCAACGTACATTTCCTATTGTTATCTTACGACCTGTTCTGCATAAACAATGTTTCAGCTTTATGTTACATTGGTATTTCATATTTGTTTATTTATTATTAGGTATATAGTACTTTGAATTTCATGTGGCCCTATCAGATTTTGAGCATTTGATTTGGAACGATTGATTGTAGATACGTATTCCTTTGCGGATGCATTCCTTTTTACAAATTGTTCATGTTAATTTGTACTGAATTAGATGGAGCTTAAACTGCCTTGGAACTTGGAAGTGTTAAGGTTATGTGGACGAAAGTGGTTACTTGTCATATTAAAAATGTACTCTCTTTCTGCTAAAAAAACAATGTATTCACTTCTTTTCACCCTGGAAAAAATTCCCTGTTTCAGCATATCCTTTGATCATGCATCACTAACCTCAATGCCTTTGTTTGATGCTTATATCAATTTTTGGGAGGTCTTATCATCTAAGGTATGGCTTTGGTATACTATCTATTGGACAATTGACATCAAATCCTAAACTGATTCAAGATACATATTACCTCTGTGAATTCATGAAAACTTTGTTTTCATGACTTGAAAACTAATTGTAGCGATGAACTGCACAATTCTGTATGATAGGCCAGAAGAGTAAAGTTTGGGGAGTCTCCCTCGTTAATCTGTGACACATTGCCAATTGCGATACAACGTGAAACCGTGTAGTCTAAGGCAAATTTGGACTGTTGCCTGGCTTGGAGGTAACTCAAATGTGTTGCATATACATTATCATATCTAGATTGCAGGAAATATTTTTTACTTTTGCAAATAAATGATGTGAAGTCTTATACCATGTTGTCATTTTAGCAGAATATGTCATGTTTGATTCAGTTTGAGGTTAGTTGAACTTCATTTCGCTTGGATATTGTTCCATATGCCTTGATTTCCTTACTGATGTTTTTCTTTTGGGTATGCTGTTGTCAGAATTCAGCCTTAAAATTAACTCAGGGTGAATGGATTCTAATATAGACTCAGAGATAATTTCAATTGTTATTTTAGCTCCACTTCCATTCTGTAAACTACCAATTGATTCTCTGTTATGTTATGTAAAACGACTAAATATGTTGCCCCTTAAAACAATTTCCTGCCTTTATTGCCAAGTTTATCTGGCAATGGTAGCATAAAGATATCAAATGCCTGTCAGAAATAGCACCGTTATACAACTAGAATTTTCTTGATCAAATAAAGTAATACTACAAATCTTCTCCAAATTAGAGTGTTTCTCTTCCTTACTACTTACAACTAGTATTAAGAACTGTTTTTGTAATCTTGATAACAACATTGGCTATTCTTGCTGAGAAAGACAATACTTTTACCTGGGTTCTAAATATTAGTATATCCTCCCTCTTGAGTTCTTTAAGTAGTGATTACATTGCTCTTTACAGAAATCTGCTTCATTAGGCATATTTATTAAGATTTCCATGAATAGATCACTATACTGGCTATGGTCGGAGTACAAAATGCCTTTTTTTACAAAAAAATAACACAGAGGACCTTTCTGTCAGGCACATGACAGTGGAGAGAGGAAATACGTCCTCCGGTGAGCGATGCGTGTGGGTCCTGTTGGATAGAGTGTGTAAGCTTTATGAGTGGTGTTGTGGAGTTGTAAACGATCGTCCAAAAATATATTAAATGAAACGCAGCGAGGAAGGTTCATCTTCTTCCTCTAATTATCTGCCAAATCTGATCTTCTATATGTGTTCTCACGCCCCGGCGATCAAGGGGCCATGACAGATTGATATCGGATTCGGGCTTTCCTTGGCGGTGCTGTCGTTTTGATCCTAGAATCTTATTTGAACTGAAAATCGGGCAGGTTGGTGTGGTCGGATCCCTGATCCCTAATCTTACTGTCATTCCTGCCCCCTTCGGTTCGACATTGGAAATCTTGGTTGTCTCTAGCTGAACTCAGCTGTGGTATAATTCATCTTTTCATTCATCTCAAGGGCTGTTCTCCATTCAAAGCATTGTATAGCTATGAGGCAACAATAGACAGCGTGATTCTAGTATCCAATCAGGAGCCTAGTCCATCTCTGGACTTCCTGCAGGAAAGAGCAGAACACTTGGCTCTACTCAAGCAACATCCAGGTACAGTTCAAAACAGCATGAAGCACTAGGTGGATTGTAAGAGAACAGACAGAAACTTTGAGGTCGGGAAGTTAGTCTTGTTGAAGCAAACCTTATGTTCAACAATCGGTGGCCAGTCGACCTTGTCCAAAGTTAGCATTCAAGTTTTTTTTGGTCCTTACAAAGTTTTGGAAAAGATTGGGGCAGCAGGCCAGCAGCATGTGTGTTGAACTTGCCCAATGACAGCATCATAAATCCAGTGTTTCATATGTAGCAGTTGAAACCATTCACTCCTGACTATACCTCAGTCTATGCAGAATTTCCTACAATGTTGGATTTCCCTGTTTTGGGCCTGGAACCAGAAACAGCGTTGGATCGTCATCTAGCGAAGAAAGGCATCCAAGCTAGTCCACAAGTGTTGATCAAACGGTCCAACATTCCAGCTCTTCAGAACCTTGGGAGGATCTATATGTGGTGAAGACAAGGTTCCCTGAAGGGATTTCTTGGGAGCATGCAACACCTGAAGCCTGAGGAGATGTCCTGCTCATGATAGTGGAGGGGAAATACATCTTTGGGTGAGCAACTGATGGCGTATCCAAGTAGTAGGTGAGAGTGCTGCGTGTGGGTCCCGTTGGACATAGTCTGTAAGCTATATGAGTTGTGGTGTAAAATTGTAACGATCATTGAAAAATATTGTGTATAGATTGGGAGAAAAACACTATAGATCCAGAAAAACATTGTAGGCTATGCTGGGAAGCTTGTTCTGTTAGTGGGAGGAATATGATGAATAGGAAAAAAATTAGATGAATAGTGTTTTTTTTTAAAAAGTTGGGTGATCTAAACGCACTCTTAAACGTAACAGTAAGGGGAAGGTTCATCTTCTTTCTCACGCTATCTCCCAAATCTGGTCTTCTCTATACATTTTCACTCCCCGAGATCGTCGGTGACACTTTCATGTAGTCAACCTTTTCCTCTGATATTTTTCAGGACACAACTGCATGGTCGGTTCCTCTCTTCTTCTAGCTGTTTTATTCCTTTGAACTTGATTCTTTTAAACTTGTTGTGTCTGTCACGGGATATTTTATTGTTGTAAATGTCCTTTTACTTCCTTTAGGGTCACTATCATTATATTATGGCTCCAAGCCTTGTGATTGCTTACAAATCAGGGAACTTCAGTTTACCAATCTAGTCACCTATTGAAAGTTGGCAACATATCAGATGCAAACCAACCTTTTCATGCAAACTTCAATCTGGGCCACACGATGTTGATCTAAGGGTGCGCTCATGTGAGGTGGGAGGGTGATTTACAAAGTGGGAGGGGTAATGTGCAAAGGGTGATTAGAGACACTTTTGCAAATCACCCATCCCACCTCACCGGAGTGTACCCATAGATCAACATCGTGTGGTCTAGATTTAAGTTTGCATAGTTTGCACGGATAGGTTAGTTTGCACCTGATACGTTGCCTTGAAAGTTTAGTTCATTTCCAGATAAAAAAAAATGGCCGTGTTTTCCAGCCGACTTATAGAGGTTCTTACTTTCAACAGCAGTATCATTTTCCTGCTACCATTGTTAAGAGTACTTTGGAGTTAGGATTGGTTATACTATGTAATATCATTACAAACATACATCATTAATCTGCAGGAGTTTCAAGGTTCTGCTTCAAATTCCTTGCATACTATAAATCTGTTCAGCATAATTGTCCCTTTGGTCTAAACGCCATTTTATCCCTTTGATATAATTGTGTATCCTTAATTTTGTCGCTTTGATCTTTTTGTACACATGCATCAGTTGGTTAGCATAATTGTCGGGAACCCCAGGACCATTTAGTACAGAATTTTAACACCAACCGATACTCAATGACACCATTTAGTAGCGGTTGGTGTTACGAGCCGGTACTAAATGGTTTGAGGCCCTCGGGAACCCTCATAGACACGTTAGTACCGGGTTTTAAGACAACCGGTACTAACGTGGAAGGGATGAATGCTCGATTCTCTTGTAGTGAGTCCCCATTTAGACAGCCTTGTCAAAATGGTAAAAGAAGTTCTCCTTGAGAGGCTCGATCAGAATGATTAGCAGCAGAAGACTAAAGTGTACATGTATATCAGAATAGGCCACTGCAGTCGTCCCTTCTTTATCGTTTTGCTTTTTTTCTTCTTCTCTTTTATTTTTTAAAAAAGATTCTACTGTACTCCCATCAAAAAGATTTTATTATATTTCTTCATTTATTTCAAATTTACTTTGATTTCTATTATTATCCTTGAGCCAAACGTTCGGATTGGGACTCGGATCGTCCTGTCCCTTTCCAAATAGGTGATGTAACTGTGTTGGGCACTACACGTATTGTCAGGCAATCAGCTAAAACATGCTATCAGGGCGTCAGCTAGGGTTTGGCCAACGATCCCCCAACAAACTCGACGCCGGCGGGCGGCGGTGGCCAACTCCCAACAGAAGCCCGCGACCAGTACTATATTTTTTATTATTCTCCCCCTCCATGGTCACGGCCACGGCGGATCGGAGACGCATGAATGATCTGACGCTCGCTGTCTGACTAGCTACTAGTACGTCTAGACTGTACGTGCGGGGAAGAAGTTGCTCTCCTGGACCAGTCGTCCCGTCCTGAAATTGAGCAGTGAGTGCTCGTAGCACCCTGCCACCCTCAGCGCCGTCCAGCATGGACTTGGTCGCTGGTGGGTCCCACCAAAGGATGTCTACTAAAGAAAAAACATACTCTAGCTTTCGAGCTGGCTCTTGACAACTTTGCTCTTCAGAGACCCTGTACCCTACGTACGTTTAAAAATTATATTAGGCGGGCATATTTTGTACCGATATAGAGTTTTCTTTGTTAGAAACTTACTGTTAAACATACTATTTTTTTTATAAAATAGTGTTATACGTTTCGTACACATGATTATTTTTGTACCGAACCATGCAATTTCCGCACGAGCTCCACCGGCCGGCGGCGCGAGATCGAGGACAACGGCGTGCCCCCAGGGCCAATTCAACGAGAAAGAACTAGATCCAGCATGGGCTCCCTCCCTCGCGGCACGCATGTTGCAGATGCGAGTTTGTGATGTTGCAGCGGCTGTTTCGTGATGTTGCAATGGCTTTATCTCGATGTTTCAAGAATTGAAAGGATGCATGAAACAGAGCTCCAATAATGCGGCGGGAAGTTTTATCCCGCACCTTGGTGTTCACGGTGTTCACTGCGCTCCAGTACATGCTCTCTTTGATGTTGCAAATATTTACTAATTTGTATGTTATAAAGTGTTTTCTCAATGTCTCAGTAGCTTCATCCGCATCGGATATCCGAGCCTTAGCATTTCCCAATTATTTTAGCCTAAAATTTGGTTTGCCAGCACAAAACCCAGGCGCTGTTTAGATACACAAACTCCACGAAGCCGCACTCCCACGGCACATATGAGAGAGCCCGTGCACGTTGTCTTGTTTGGTCAGTGTGTGGCATGCACACTTAGCCATAACAGATCTCGATCAAAAGAAAAAAAAATGAGAGAGAAAGTTACAAAGTTTCACTATCAGATAGTACTCGTTGTAATCCTCTCTTTTGCAAAGGCTAACACAATTTTTATGAGCCTGGCAGATTAGCAAGGTCAAACTGTGATTTACAGGGAATGTTAATGGGTAAATTGTGTTTTACTATTTATACAGCGAGCCAGTACAATCCACATGTAAATCAAGCATTCTTGCTTGTTTGTCAAGCGAGCTTTATTTTAGGTGGAGTTGGTATACTTAGCACAAAAAAACCATGAAAAATTAGAAATGGCTTTTGTCATGGATTATTTGGTCTAGAATACTGTTAGTCTATCTTTCACATCAGATTCTCCGGTACAAGAATCCCAGACAGAGCAACATTGGTTGTTATGCAACCCCTCCAACCCCGACTGTTTTGCATCACCCATCTTCCTACCTTGACTCTCCTCCAAGCAAGCCGCCACCCCTTGCCTTCCTATATAAACACTGCGCCACAAATCTTCTCCTCAAATCACAAACCCCACCCTCTCTTGCATTGTCTCTCACACTAGATCTCTTTCTCACTCTAATCTCTCCTCTCTCTCACTCTCCTCTCTCACTCTCTCTAAAATCATCACCACCAGTAACAAGTTCTCTGCCTCCCTCCGACGCACATCGTCCAACATGGTAAGTGATACGCTAAAGATTGTTTGTTCTTTGTGACACTGTCTTTGATTTCGGATGGTCGATGGATATATATTTACATATATACATATACATATCCAGGTTGTCGAGATGAAGGAGAACGGCGTGGCTGTGGCGGCGGGAGCGGGCGAGAAGGCGGCGGCGCAGCCACACCTCACCGTGAAGCGCGGCGAGGCGACGCTCGTGAAGCCGGCGGAGCCAACTCCAACAGGGGAGCAGTACTACCTCTCCAACCTCGACCAGAACATCGCCGTGATCGTGCAGACGGTCTACTGCTACAAGGCCTCCGGCGGCGACAAGCAGGATGACGTGGCAGCGGCGCTCCGCGACGCGCTGGCGCGAGTGCTGGTGCACTACCACCCGCTGGCGGGGAGGCTGGGGATCAGCCCGGAGATGAAGCTGACGGTGGAGCTCACCGGCGAGGGCGCCGTGTTCGTCGAGGCCGACGCCGACTGCGACCTCGCCGACGTCGGCGACCTCACCAAGCCCGACCCGGCTGCCCTCGGCCAGCTCGTCTTCTCCGTCCCCGGCGCCAAACATATCCTCGAGATGCCCCCCATGACCGCTCAGGTAAAATAAACGTTACGTACATATCATTTCATTTCATTTCATTGATCCCTTCGTTCTTTCACGCTTTTGGTTGGTTGGGTGTGCCCCTGGCTGCTTGCCATGCCATGCCACCTATGGCTGGCTATGAGTTGCTGCGTTAATGGCGTTGAAAAGGCAGCAGCAGCAGGCTCGTGCACGTATCGGCCATGGATGGACTTTTACTGCGGCCGCGTGTGTGCGCAGGAGGGGTAGGGATGGGGTTGGAGGTTGGCGGGGAGGGAAGCAGAGGGTTGGGGATGGGGATAGGAGATGGGTTCATCAATGGGAGATGCCGCTCTGGTTTTTACTCCTGGTGTCCTGCATGGGAAATAGAAGAGAGGAAATGGCAAGTTTACTGGTCCTGCCTTGGGACTTGGCCTCGTCCCCAACACGGGCGAGTTTCTCGATCTGTCTAGGTGGAGTTACTGCGTGTTCCAAAGAGGTGGGCATCGTACTCTGTCTGTGCGTGGCCTTGCGAAGGAATTGCAACGGCCAGAAGCATTCGTTTCGGTTCTTTCATAAAAAAAGAAGCGTGATGATGATTCATTAACTGTTTTCATTTTTTAGTGTTATACTTGGTGTTTTTTGAAACCAAAGTTCTAAGAAAAAAAAAAGCCGAGCTTCCAAAGGAAATTCTATGGAAATATTAAAATTGGCAAAATATTTAGGTTTTTGTCAGTAAATACATCAGTCCACCTTCTGTATTTTTCTTGATTTTCAAGGTGGGGTGGTTATAGTAGATTACCAGCCTGAACCTAGACGGTTGCTATCTGATTGTTTTTTTCCTGTTGGAATGAGACGACTCAAAGCAATTTGGTTGCCTGCAAACATGTGACAGTGACACAGAAAATGTTTTCCTTTACAAGATTTTCGGTACAGATCACCAACCAACCACCACCTATCGATCAGGTGATCAACCAAACCAAACCACAGCAGCTTCCATTTTTGTCCTCTCCCCCTATGTCCTGCCACCCATACGTGCCCATGTCACACATACCACCAACGTGATGTTCCAACACATCTGGGGGGCCTAGGATGACTAATCCACACCTGATCCCAAAAGTCATCAAAAAGTCAAATCACACAATGAATTGCTTCCAACCATTAATTAGTCGGTCAAAACCACTACAGCTATTCAAAGCGATGGCACGTCCATTGCAAATTTCACTCAAATTTGTTAGTATGTAGTGAAATTTCACTCAAATTTGTCACTATTCTAGTGATATCAAATTATTACTTAACCTTTTTTTTGTTGATCCTCCACAGGTGACGAGGTTCCGTTGCGGCGGCTTCGCGCTGGGCCTGGCGATGAACCACTGCATGTTCGACGGCATCGGCGCGATGGAGTTCGTCAACTCGTGGGCCGAGACGGCCCGCGGCGCGGCCCATCTGACCGTCCCGCCCTTCCTGGACCGCACCGTCCTCAAGGCCCGCGACCCGCCGGCCCACACCTTCCCCCACCACGAGTTCGCCGAGATCCCCGACGTCTCCGACACGGCGGCGCTCTACGCCTCCCAGGACCTCCTCTACCGCTCCTTCTGCTTCGACCCCGACCGCCTCGAGCGCGTCCGCTCCCTCGCCGGCGCCGGAGACGACGGCGACGACCACCTCCCTCCCCGCCGCTTCACCACCTTCGAGGCGCTCTCCGGCCTCGTGTGGCGGGCCCGCACCAAGGCGCTCGGCCTCGCCCCGGACCAGCGCACCAAGCTGCTCTTCGCCGTCGACGGGCGCCGCCGCTTCTCGCCCCCGCTCCCCCCGGGCTACTTCGGGAACGGGATCGTCCTCACCAACGCCATCGCCACCGCCGGCGAGCTCCTCTCCGCGCCGGTGTCGCGGGCCGCCGGGATGGTGCAGGAGGCGGTGAGGATGGTCACCGACGAGTACATGAGGTCGGCGGTGGACTACTTCGAGGCGACGAGGGCGAGGCCGTCGCTGGCGTCGACGCTGCTCATCACCACGTGGTCCAGGCTCGAGTTCCACGGCGCCGATTTCGGGTGGGGCGAGCCCGTCATGTCGGGCCCCGTCACGCTGCCGGAGAAGGAGGTCATCCTCTTCCTCGCGCATGGTAAGGAGAGGAAGAGCATCAACGTGCTGCTTGGCCTGCCGGCCACCGCCATGGATGCGTTCCAAGAGCTCATGGACGAGATATGATTTGATGGCCACGGCGGCGGATGGGGGCAGATCGACATGGGTGCTATACATACATATATATAAATGCAGGGGTCTTTAAGCTTAATTTGTACTGGGTTTAAATTACGAGTGCTGTGTTAATTGTCGTGTGTGTTGATATTCACTCTATGTTGGTGTTCCATGTGAGAATTCGTTATCAGCTGTAATGGCTTTTGGTTAATGAAAAATAGCAGTTGTTGATGCTGCATTCTACAAAAAGCATGCATTTGTCGAATGAAGTTCTTTTAACTTCTCCAAGATTCTCAATAAACACCGAAACTCTCAAAGTGTCGATCTTTCCCTTTAGGCATAAGTGCAATTACTGGAATGTTACTTTGAGTGAACTACTTAAAACTTGATCATTCTGCCCTCTCCATAACTGTGTTTCCTCTGCCACTGCAGGAGAAAAGAGTAGACAAATACTCTGTTTCCTTTGCTACCTGTCCTCTTCGTGACAACAAAGCATTTGCACATGGAAAAAAATGAGGAAAGCTAGAAACAGAGCACGCATGTGCAACGGAACGACAACAGAACAGGTGACCACGTCTTTCTCCATGCTTCGTGACAACACAGCATATACATTTTATTAATATATTTAAATTGATGAAGAAAATTATGGACATATTTAGTTGGTGGAATTTGGTGAAAGGTTTTTAACACTAAGAAACGTGTTCGGTTCTGTGAGAGGGGATATGGTTGTCTTCGCCACTTTTGATGACGAAAACGATGCAAGTGAACCATTGTAAGTGAAAAAAATGTGTGGAGATGAAAAATAAATTTCTCATGGTAGTTTCAAACAGTTCCAACGAATTAGAAGATCTGTAAGACTTCCATCCTAATGAAACGCCACAAAACTTATGCTGGACACTTCCTTGCTTGCCCTTGAGCTGTTTGTTTAGTTGCGGTGTTTCCGAGTCCTGTTTTTTTCGAGTTGTTTATTGTTTTTTAGTTGTCTTTAGTTGTCCTTTTAGCTGTTTGTATGGTTTTTTGTCATGGTTTTCCCTTATTTAACTGGCGAAGCAGTGGAAGTTTTGTACTCCCTCGGCCTAAATGTTATGGATGCCTAGGTTGTAGTGTGAGGCAAGGCTAATTTCTTGGTTTCATGACCCATGAGTTGCAGCTGCAGCGTTTGGGCAAGTGCCATCGTTCAGACTGCAGAGACGAATCGAATGATCTACAATGACAGTATTATTATTCCGTTCTAGTGTGAGGCAAGAGCAACAATTGCCCCAAGGAGCCAACGATGATTATTTTTTTTTTAAGCGTCAACAAGGGGCTAAGAAAGCCCACCTGAAAATTCATTGCTGGGGTGGGTAAGAAATCAACGAGGAAGTGCACAGGTGCAGGCACCGCTGCGCACCGAGCACGGCACTTTCATTGCACAACACTTAGATTTCGAAGCATGACCAAGCAACACGTTGCACCTACCATGTTGAGACACCAAGACTATGCCACAACCATGCCGAAAGAGGACGGCGCCATCCGATACAGAGAAGACGGCCAGCAGAGGACGAAAGGGCAGGGTCACAGGAGCTGCATCGTGGCGAGAATGAGCACCACCTAGTTGCCGGGGAAGGGATGGTGTTGCCGGTGGCAGGACCAAGCGATGGGCACTAGGCCCGCCGCACCGAGGTGGGTCGCACATCCAGGGAGGGAGAGTAATGGGCAAGGCATAGTTGTGGCACTAGATCCCACCGCAGCCGCAGGTAGGAACAATGACGCGCAGGCGAGCGGTCTCCGAGGGAGGGGCTCTGGAGAGGCGACGGCGTTTCCACCTAAGTCACCCATGGGGAGTGGCTCACGAGACCCCTTCCGAGAGCAGCACGGGTGGCAGTGAGGAGTGCGCCGGCAGCACACAAGACGCAGACTGCACCGGAGGCCACCCATGGGGAGTGGCTCACGAGACATCAACATCATAATGATAAATTGCAAAGCTTTCACCTTATCCGAAGACGAACTTGTCTTCGGAAGGATCGTAGCTTTGCAGTAAACATTCAAGTAAAGTAATTGACATGTCTACCCTCTGCATACCGAGCAAGCCCCCTAACGCATGCCGTTCAATCCTTAGCCTTTGATCCAAGTCGAGCATCTCTATATCGTCCACAAATATCTCAACAGAGCATGGGAAAATATCAAATTGCCTAGACATTTTTTCTGAAATGCACATAAAACTAATCTAATCTGGCTTAATGTGTGAAAAAATCTACGGATAATACGAAACAATTATAATAGAAAGCTAATCTAATCAGGTTTAATCTGTGAAAATCTAAGGATAATACGAAACAACTATAAAAAAAAAACGAATCTAATCAGGTTTAAACTGTAAAAATCTACGGATAAGACTCAACAATTATAAAAGAAACATAATCTAATCAGGTTTAATCTGTGCGGGCGGCGAGTGAGCGAGAAGAGGAATAATCTGTGCGGGCGGCGAGTGAGCGAGAAGAGGAACGGGAGCGAGATGGAAAAGTTCATCACCTCCTTATCATGCTCCTGGAGGTGACCTGGACGATGGACTGGCTACTTCCGGGAGAATTGAAACCGGCGGCGTTGACCTAGGGTTCTCACTGATGTGGACTGAAGGTCGTTCGTTTGGGACGTGAATCGAAGGGAGGTGACGGGTGCAACGGCGCCTTTTATAAGCTGAGAAGGAAGCCATTCTTTCCGCACCAAGAGTGTTGTGGCGCGACGGCAGTAGCGCTTGGTGTGCCGAGAGTTTCACCTAAAGTACACATGACATCCGAGTCTTGGAGCTCAATACAAAATGTGGAACGAATAACTTGGTTTTCTGGAGGGAGTACCTTGGGGTAAAAGAATAATCAAACGAAATGTACTAAAAAAAGAAAGGGACTAATTTTCATGGCCATCCTACTTCACATAGCAGGTACCTTTTCATATCGAGTATGATGCATCAAAATTAAGATAACATAAGCACATGGAAAAAAGGTGACATAAGCTTCTGGAAAATAATAAGAAAAATGGCGCCTAAAAAGAAATGAAGACATGCATGGTTGTTAAAAGATAAGATAAAATTACAAAATAATAAAACCCACCTTATATTAAAAGTCCACCTTCATTTTGCTATACCCATGAATCAAACCCCGTTGTTTCCGTTCTCCAGTCAGACACAAGAACCACCATGCTACATATGATCTCGTTTAAAAATACAATATTAATTGTTTCTAACTTTTGTACTAGTGATTTGATACAATGCCGACCCTCTCCCTTCCCCGCATTTGTTCCCAGGAAAAACGCCCCCTCCTCCACCAAAGGGAAAACATGAGCCCCAGATGATTAATGTGGATTCACGCCAATTCACTTGCAAGGAAAGAAATCATCCGCACCCACGCCTCCTAATATTATGGAGGAAAGAAACCACCCGCCCCATCCTAATAATTCGCCCCATCCCAATAATTCGGAGGAAACAAACCACCCAGACCTCCGTAATATTTCATAGAAAATTCGTCAGCCGCCACCTATAGCCTGCCGCCATCTGCCGCCATCCAGTGTTCAGCACCAAATGGACGATAATTCCACAGCACCCATCAATCAGCATCCATCAACGGAAGAACAATCTCAGATGCAAGGCCACGACAGAGGATTATTTGAGCCGCCAATCCATGTGAAGAAGGAAACCACATCTAAAGGCAATGTAAGTATTATGTTCGTCATACGCAAGGAGTCGCCTTTCAGCAGTCTCGCTCATGTTAGTTATTGCAGAAAGTCGCTCTCTTCTGCCACCTGCATGATTTAAAAAATAGCAGATTCAGAACAAAATTAACAGATTGCAGTTGTTCAAAGTAGGCTACAAATTAACAGATTGCAGTCGTGCAAATTAACTGATTTGGAGAATTAGATGACTCAAATAAATCCTACATAGCTAATGATCTTCAGTGACTGTAGATTGCTTTGTTTAAATAGTTCTGTATAAAACTGCCCTGATTGACAGGAATCACTTTTTCCATTCAGGGAACATGTAAATGCTCACCGAACCAAGTCGTAAAGATAATGAACCACTTCTCAGATGAACAGAAGGCTGCTGTAGATAAAGCAGGATTAGGTGCTTTACTTACACTAAAGCAAATAAAGATTCAGCGAGAATTATGCAAGCAAATTGCAGATTGTTTTGACCTTGAAACTGGAGAGTTCGTATTCCATGGAATCAGAATTAAAATAACCATGAAAGAAGTAGAATACATACTGGGTCTTCCATCCCAAGGTAAAGAAATAAAGGAGCCACCTAAAATACATGTACCTAGTTTGTTTGATAAGTACAAGTGCAAGGAGAGTAGTAATATTACTCACAAAACGCTTAAGGATTACTTGAGCAGTAACGAGACCTGTGGTGATGATTTCATTCGGAATTTTGTCCTCTACACCATTGGCTTCTACCATGCCCAACACTACAGCCACACGTGAAATCTGAATATCTTGGCCTCATTGATAACATTGAGAATATTAAGAACCTCAACTGGACCAGCCTAGTTCTTAATTTCTTGATTGCAAGCATAAAGGAATATAAGGAGACAAAGGCAGCTAATCTTAAAGGGAATGTAGCTCTTTTGCGGGTATTTCCATTGTACCCTCTTAACAAAGAATATTACACTACAATTATCATTATATTTTGAAATATTTACATTTGTTTTTTTTACTTAGGTCTAGTACCGGAAAAAGATTTCTCTGTCTCATATACACCCTTCACTAGAACACCAAGGCCACGAAAAACCACTCATGCAGTATTGGGACAACAGTAGAGCTACAGAACGGTGCCAGTTAGGTCAGAAGCATCAATTTGGTGAAGGAAAGGTAAATATGGACTGACCATTACTAAATATTACATCATTATGAAAAAAAAATCCCTGCTGCTCCTACTAAAAAGCAAGTTGTCTCTTTTATACCAGATACTCTTTAGTGTACAAAAATTGCTAACAGAAAAAAATGAAAATCAGTCTTTTGGCTGCTTCCTTCCATAAGCAATGCAGAACTTTTCGTACTTCATCATGGAGACTGACAGAGCAACCTGGATTTGGAGGGAAGTAAAAGAGGTTATTGATCGTACTGATCAGGGTTAAGAGAAAAGAAATGGAACAAGTGTATGATGGATGATAACCGAGGACAGAAAAAAATATATTGAAGTGTGTAACCTCACCTTTGAAGCCACGATCTACATGTATTTCCCGTCCGTGCATGATGCAGCTCTCGAAGGAGACGGCCAGCCGGCAGGCTACAAAGCGTGCGAAGTGCTAGCAATTAACGAGGGACTCAGAGATGCAGATCAGGAGGCTAGAAGGATACCTGTTCATGAAGTGAAGGCGGTGATGCAGTAGCCGTTTGCACCATACCTGGATCGCAGGCGGCGTTGGTAACTTCACTGGAAGGGAAGTCTCAACGTACGATGATATAACCGAGGCGGTTGAGAGAGGCGGCGGCGCAAGAAACAAAACAACCAAATCCTCCGGCTGCTGCCGGGTGGCGGAGCCCAGAGCTGGGCGTCGCCGACGACTCGCCATGTGGAAGTTTTGGATCCTCTCTGAACAGCTAGCAGATCGATGGGATCAATTGGCTGGGAGGATTGAAAACTCCCGTGAGAAGGAGCGGTTTATTTCTAGTCGTGGAGGAGTAATTTTAGGGATATAGCACGATAAGTTGAGAACTGGTTGTGCACTAAACTTTCACCATCAGGCTCGCCCTCCTGCACGGAATAGGTTATAGCAACATTGTAAGCAATTGTCTAACCATTGGTTATTCTAATGATTTGGCATGTGTTGTATTACAACTGTTGGAAAATATTATGTTCCGTCGGCCATATGATATAATTTCCAATTGGGCACTATATAACTCTTGGGAAAACTTTGTACCGTCGGCCATATAGTCTTGTGGCCGAGTGGTCAACATCTAACTCTCGGAAATAACTTGCACTGTCGGCGATTCGATACGTACACCAATGGTTCATCTTAACTCTCGGCATTCTTTTTTACTGTTGGGCATTCCTACTTTTCCCGACTACCTGTTGGCCATTGAACTTTCCTGTTGGCCTTACGTTTCTTGTAGTGTATCTATACCTACCAACTAATTGATTATATTGAACTCAGATGACAGGGTTGCAGAACCGTGTGAAGCATCTGAAAGACCTAGAATTACTCAAAGAACACAGGTGGAAGGATGCTAAAGTCAATAAATGGTCTGTCGTCGAGTGCTTTCAAAATAGCAGGCAAAAATACTTGTATAGTGCTAATTGCAGAACACTTCCCATTGTACCTGGCTTCATTGCTATTTTTACTAACTATACATTTATACTAATCTCTCAGATCATCTTGTGGACTATTTATGTTGAAATATATGGAGCTTTGGACAGGAAAAACATTATCTACCTTATTCACACAGGTACTTTGAACTTTCCAAAAAATCCTATATCAACCCATCATCATCGTACACTATAGTTGATAAATATTTCAACTTTTGAAGTGCAAAAGGATATGACTAGTTTCAGGCTGAAACTAGCCGTCATATTGGTTAACTATCTGTGGAATGAAGTAAAGGCAAGCCCCGGCTACAAACCTAGCAATGTTGCAGAGACCTATACGCTGGAAGATGATAAAGAATAGATCATATTATATCACATAATATGTGTTTTTGTGCTCTTTGTCATATAGAAAGTATATTATTCATTTCCAGACCTCAATTGGGATACTAGTTATCTATGTAATAAAGTGAACCATCATTGTTTAAGTTTTAAGACTACTGCACATGTGGACTCAAGTGTTAAAATTGCATTTCTTTCTCACGATATGGTGATCCATAACAGGCCACACTGGACCTTGTTCAACCAAATGTGTGATATAGTCAAACATTCTCCTGCAGTCATTCTACCATACGGTACTAGTTAATCAACTAAGACAATCGTAATTCATTCCAAACATTATTATGCACTTGCGCTAACTAAATCCAATTGTGTCAAAGCGAAATTATACTATTGTGGGATCTTGTACCTGAACCAAATTGCATGGGTACTTAGAGTGCACAGAACAGGGGCGCATGGCATCTCTGACGGCTCCCGACGGATACGGCCACCCTTGCATCTCCGGCGAACCGAAATAGAGCGCCCTAGCCGGATCCCGCAGCCACACGTGCCCGTTGCCCTTCCAACCTCCAGCGTCGCCGCAACGGCTCCGTTCCCACGCCGGCGAACACGGTTCTCCGTCGGCATCTCCGGCGAACGGTGTGGGCCGCCCCGGCCGGATCCGACCTAGACCCTGCTTCAGGACCCGCTGCCGTCACGTGTCGTGCCTCCGCCTGACGCCTGCCTCGGGACGCACCGCCGTCACGCGCGTCGTTGCCAGTCGGCTACCTCGGGACGCGCCGCCGCCAGTCGACTTCCATGGCCCCGACCGAAGCACACTTCCAGGCAAGAAAGAGGCGATGGTGACGCGCCTGCCTTCCCTCCGTGCGCCTGACGCCTGCCTTCGCCGCCGGCCGTGCCTCCGTCTGACGCCTGCCTTCGCCGCCGGCCGCCGCAGTTGAACACGAACGAGGAGTGAGTGAACGAGTGAGGAGAGGATAAGACCGAACGAAGTGAAGAGGAGTTGAGTAAAAACACAGTAAAAAAAATGTGCGGTCAAATAATACAAAGTGCTTTTTTTTCTATGATACCCATGTGTTACATAAATATTACAAAATTGCCATTACAATTTTTGTCCATAATACCCCGTAGTACCCATACTTACTAAGGCATACTTCCTATACTGCCAGTTAAGTTTTTAGTATATACAATTATTCTGGACCGTTGGATCCTTTCATACTAGTCTTTTTAGATGGTAGTATACGTATGAGGCACCGTAAAAGAGCTCTTAAATCAAAGATGAGTATAGTAGAGCCTTTTTTTAACTTTATTCACTGTTTGAACAGTTTGTATTCGAGATTGAGAGAGAAGAAAACGATCTAAAAAAGAACCGTGATTGCTCTGAACGATCCAATATTATTTTTTTAGATCATGATTGCTCTGAACCGTGATTGCTATAAATCAAAATAGCTGGCCCTGTTTGGCTCTGTTCGCCCCTCATGCTTAACCGCAGGACCCTGCTTCTTCTCTCTTTCTCGGCCTCTCCCACTTTCTTTTTCCATGTGATGAAACGAAGACGCCTCAGTGCGGGTTTCATCGAGTTTCATCCCGTTTAGTAACCGAGCCAAGGGAGTGTTGTGGGGATGAAACAGTGATCTCCTCTCTCCTCTTAATTATTGTGCTAAGTAAGCAAATATGCTGACGTGTCAAAGATTTTAATGGCCATAAAACCCTGATGAAACTCCCACTAAGACTAGCCTTACCTTTCCCTCGTAGCCAGCTTCGTGTTTATATAGATGCGAAAATCAAAATAGCTTCTTACGTGGCGTACATCAAGTATGAAGGGCTGGTGGTTTAGAATATACAACTCGTTACAACAAATTTAATCTAAACAACTCTACTAGCCTATACAACGTCCTTCCTAGCATCCAAATATATCCTGTTACAAAGATCTTATCGACCTAACACTCCCCCTCAATCATAACCGAGCAAGATTGAGATTGTATTTGAAATTCTCCATGGGCTTTACTCACAAAGCCTTGGTGAAACCTTTTAGTCTCCTGATCACCAGAAGGAACAAAATCAATCGTCAACAATTTCCTTTCAACTCGTTCTCGCACAAAATTATAAACAAGTTCAATATGTTTTGTCCTAACATAAAACATTAGGTTAGCTGATAAATATCTGGTACCCATATTATCACACACCATAATTGAGCCGTAGAAGGACAAGAGACACCAATTTCTCATAGAAGAATCTGTATCCACATAATCTAGGCAGTTGCATTTGCTGCTGCCTTGTATTTAGCTTCTATGCTCAAACGACAGACAATGGCTTGCTTCTTTGCATTCCATGAAACCAGATTAGATCCAAGAAAAATAGCAAAACCCCATATAGACATACTGTCATCTAAAGGTCCAATGGACATGAAAAACCACTTATCAACATAGAACTGGTCTTGACAATATTCAACCCAATTCTAGTATCTTGCTTTAGATATCTCACTATTCTCTTTACCGCAGCCCAATGCACTATAGGAGCACGAAGAAACTGAAAAACTTTATTAACAGAGAATGCAATACCAGGTCTAGTAAGAGTCATGTACTCTAGCCAAACGAATTTTGGAGGTGGGCATTTTGCATTTTTAGAAGTGGTTTTCGCATCCGCCTCTGACATAGGCTTATGTTAATAAGCCATTTTCGAAGGCGGTTGGATAAAGATTGGTTGCAGGGGTGAGTACCATTATTATACGAGTAGAGCCAGATTTGATTCCTCGCATGAGCGATTTTTTTTTTAAAAAATGGCAGAATAGAATGGACCAGGTAATTTGCATGGCGACGTGTAATTGGCTTGCCACAATCGCACATTGCGCTTCATTTCGATATCGCGTTCAGTAATCAGTACATGCCCTTATGCCATTCCCCTACGAGCATCATTGACTTCGTCGTGTTTGCCTTTCTACGTCAATGTCTGAGCTGGCTAAACAAAGGTGGTAAATTAAAGGAATGGACCAACCAAAGATGGAAATAAATTGTAGGCGCAGAATAGAAAGGACGGTGAAAAGCAATTCCGTATAGTATGTAACATAAATCAGTTAATTATTGCCTTAATTATCTTCTTACGTTTAAAATGGTTACTATGTAAATCAGTTAACGTTACCATACTAGTTCTGCTACCGTACGTACATCATATATATGCAAAGAAATCAGTCAATTCCTTACTGCCCAACCTCTCCCAAACATAAAAGAGATCTCTCGTCGCCGTAGCCTCCTACCGTTCGTCTTCCTACCCTCGTCTATCATCTAGTTCGCGTGCGACGCCGATCGATCAGCAAGCCGCTCATCGAAAATGGCGTTGACCCCGGCTACCATGGCGGCTGCCTCGATCGTCGTCTTCTTGCTTGTGCTCATGACAGCACCAGCCTCCGCCAGCGGGTGCGACGCGATGAACGACGTGGTGGTGCACCAGGACACGGGGAACCGCCACTCCAGTGGCCCCACGGAGTTCACCGTGAAGGTGTCCAACGAGGCCCGCATGCCGGTGTCAGGGATCCACCTCTGGTGCGGCTACAGCTTCCGCACCGTCACGCCCGTCGACCCCGCCGTCGTCTCCCTCGTCAAGCACGGCGACTGCCTCCTCAACGACGGCGGCGCCATATCGCCCGGTGGTAGTGTTTCCTTTGCCTACACCAGTTACATCAGATACGACATGAAGCTGCTCGCCGCCACCTGCGACGCCGATGGCGACGACCCCTGATGTGAGTGCTAGCTAGATCGCATGGAGTTAGTGATACTGGACAAATCGTTTGGACTGTTATTGTCCACTAATTAAGGCGCTAACAATAAAGGTGGTGCACGTACTCTTCAGCAACGGCTGACACAAGTCTGTATTATTACTGATAGAATCGGTTCAGTTCTTGAGTTTTTAGAGAATGTTTACAAAAATCACAGCCTTCGAAGCGTTAGTGTGGACTGAAGTTTACTGTAAGTGCAGGTCTCAACATTTTTTTCTTGGAAAAGTTGGGCAAGTGCAGCATTTACATGTAATTCTGGGTAAAGTCCTGTTTTCGAGAGTGTGCGCACATTCGTGTTTGACAAATCAACTCGATTAGGATTTTCTTTCTGATCTAGCGAGAAGTCGGAACTGAGTAGCGCGTGTGGATTTTGAGTTTATTTCTGTGACATCTCTGATGTCAAAGTTATTAAAAAGTGCAATTAAGATCAATGAACATGAAATTATGGGTGAAATTCAAAAATCCAACAAAAATTCAATTTTAAACTCCAAAAACAGGGGTTGTTTGGCACCAACTGAAAACTCGAGATTTTTGTACTAAACTTGAAAATCTCCCAAAATAAAAGTTGTTCGTCATCACAAATAAACCCTAGTTACTGTTTGGAACTTTTGAAAATTTTGCGGTTTAGTCCCTCAAAAACTCGAATTACCGTGCTGGGCACATTTCTGTTTTTAGGTTATTTGAGCTTGAAAAACTTCGAATTTCAAGTTCATCCCAAAAAGAAAGTTGTGTCCCATCTTCCAAACTACAACTTTTATTTTTACACTTTTTCAAGTTCAGTTCAAATTTTTGGAGAAAATTCGAATTCAAAATCGGAGCTCCACGGGCAAGGAACAGTGCCCGGGCGCGCACTGACGCCGGCCAGAGCTCGGCCGCCACGCGGCCGGCGAGCGGCGCAGGCGGCGTCGAGCTGGCCGAGCCACGGCGGACGTTGGCCTGTGTCGTCTAGCGTTTGTCTCGCCACTCCCGAGCCGTCAACTCGCCGCCGTCGCCTCGCTCTGTCCCGCGCCGCGGACGCCATCATGGCGGTCTCGCGCGCCGCGGTCGCGCGCGCGCGCTCGCGCTGCGCTGAGCGCTGCAGCGCGCGATGCCGTCCCACTACGCGCCAAATGCACTGTAGGAGATCCCCGCGACGTCGCTGTAGCGATTCCCCTCGCCGACCGAGCCTCTCGCGCTCAGACCGAGCTCTCAATGCGGCAATGGCGCGTCACGTGGGGCTTTAACGCGCTCGCTCGCTCCCGAGGCACTCCGCGCCTCCCTTGCGTGTCCTAGCATCTCACTGCGCACTCCCAACCCTCCTCTCACTCGAGCACTTGGCCATTTTCCACTCCACCGCACGCGCTCGGCCTTCTTCCTCCTCGTGCCGCGCAACACGAGCTAAGCCACTTCGAGAAATTCGTCGCGCACACTCCACCATTCCCAAATCCACCCCGCACGGAGCTAGTCCTCTACCTCAGCTCCAAAACCCCCAACTTTCCCCAAGCAATTACCCCTTCTCCGGCTCGAATTTTCGATTTCCCCCAAATCGAGTTTTCCGGCCGTCGAACCACCTCAACGTCGAGCCCCTACTCCGAGCCATCCCCGAGCTTCCTCGAGCACGCCAATAGCTTCCCCAAGCTCTGCTGAAGCTCACGGACCCCTCAGCCCTCCACGAGCGACCCCGAGCTCGCCGGCGTAGAAGCCGCGGAGACCGCGCCGCCACCTCCTCGTCGCCGGCGCAACTCCGACCTCCCCCGGCCTCCCAACCACCCTCAAACGACTCGTGGTGAGCCCAGGACCATTTCCCCCCACTTCCCCGAGCCCAGTTCGCCGTGGTTTGCCCGGCGCAACTCCGGCGAGGTCCCAGGGACCTTTCTTCATCTTCTTCCTTTGTCCAGGGTCCTCCGTGCAAAAGTGCAGGACCTGTTCGCGAAGTTTTGAAAGTTCTAGGGTTCTCTGCGTAAATAGATTCTTAAACCTAGATTTGTTTTTCCCGAATCTTGTAAAATCGATTAAAAATCGTAGAAAAATCAGAAAAATACGCAAAAATGCTCTCTGGATTCGTGAGAGTCTAAGCTACAATCTCTATTAGACATGTGTATGCTTTTGATGAACTGTTGTTGAACTAAAATTCAAACCATGAAAACCTAAAGTTGTGCACCATTTCAAATCCAGAGCTACGCTAGGGTTGAGCTTTGGATATGTTGTTAGTAGTGGCTTTGGACAGCTTGTGTCCAAAGGGGACCCAAAAATATGAGGTGTAGCTCCAGTTATGAAATTAAATGTATTTTCTGTCTTTTTGCAGTGCAAAAATCATTAAAAATAATATGTGCAGCGAAAAATCACCATTTTGCTCCTGAGAACTAAAAACTTGTTAGAGCACATGTTAAAAATGAAAAACTTAATTTTTGCTCTGTTTAGGATGGAAAATAATTAAATGTGTGTTTTTGGATAGAAAAATATTGAGGACTACCCAAGGGTTATTTTGAGCCATCACTTGGCCAGAGCCCTCCTCATGCTTATGCCTAGCTTTGGTAGGAAGATCTCCTGAAATGGATGAAGTTTCAATTTATTATGTATTTATTTCACTTTCTGCAGCTAGCTGTTTGTAGATTTTTAATAAATTATGTGTAGCTCAGAATTAGCTAAATTTTGGAGTGAGCTTAGCTCTTATACTCCAGTAGCTGTCATAAAGTCTATAGCTAAAAATGTTGAGCAGAAATGGAGAAACAAAAATAGAAAGAATCTAGGTGGAAATTGATATATATAAAGAATAAACCCTTTTTGGGTTAATTAGTGAGAATAAAATGGTTGGAATCTTAATTTCAGAACAGCACCCTAAAATTGTGAAGTAGTAAATACAATTATTTTATATATGTACACAATCACCATCGAGGTCAAATAAAAGCCACACACTCCTACACCTTGTTTTTGTGAGAAAAATAGAAATGCCTAAGCATGTCTAGGTGAATATGGCCTTCAAAGGCCCTAGTCTTAGCATCTTTAGGCAGCCGCCTTAAAATATGCATCTCATGTAGAAGGCGCTATCCCGGACGGCAACTACACCCTCATCCCCGCAGACGAGGAGCAAGTCCCGGAGCACGGTGCCAGCGAAGAAGTGACCAACCCGGAGGCTAACTCTCAGTCCGAGCAAGAAGGCAAGCCCCGGAGCATAACCTAACATTTCCAAATTATGCACTTTGAATTCTCTATGTTCGTGCATTTACGTTTCTAGGAGTTGACTGAATACCGTAGTTGTAAAACTTCCTAGTACCCATGACTTGCAATACTAGTATGAAAGGGATCGATAGAGCATCGCTATAGGTCCGTTACAAGTCGAGTGATTTCCTGTCACTCGCGAGACATAGGAATTGCTTGTCTTTACTTATGTTGGAATCATAAGGATTGACGGGCGGGATGACAGATGTAGATCTCCCGTCCGTGTATGATAATTGATTAAGGTCGAAATGTGTGGTAGAGTGTGTCAAGTTTTTGAACGTACCACATGCATGCCGGTATATGGGAGCCGGTAAGCCCGGTACCAGATTGAAGCAGCTAGGGCCGATAGCCATCTCTCCTTGGAAACTTTGTTTTCCCCTGCCGTACACTTGTGGATATATGCGTGATGCTGTGAGTGAAGCAGTAAACCTTTATCCTAAGGAAGTGGACCCGGTTCCGAATTGTGGATCGATGGGAAAGGTTGGGAAATGCTTGTACCTTTTATAGCAAGCAGAGTATCCGTGTGTGTTGGGTTTCCCCTGGCCAGGTAGCACAAATTCGGTTCGAACTGTCCGCTTCTCGCGGTTAATGAGACTGCTTGACCGCCTTGCTACATCGAGTAATAAGTGGAATTATGAGATCATGAACTTGTTCTATGAATAAATTGTATTGCACCACTTGTATGCTTAGAGAGGATGCTAATCTAGAATGGTTAAATTTACTAGAATATGAAGCTAAAACTTGAAAGCAAGGATCTACTTTAGTTGCTTTTTGGCAAACAAACCCACCAGCCAAAAGCCTCTCATTGTCTAGATGTCGGTGATGTAGATTTCACCCGACGGGTAAGCCTTGCTGAGTATTAGTATACTCAGCCTTGCTTGTGGCAATATTTTACAGGTATAATCTTGGATGTGGATGCTATGACTTGGCCTGTCCAGGTTCCACCTGGCTGGCACATCGAATGGGTCCCGTCCTCTGCCGAGGATCGGGAGGAGTAGCTTCGTGGCCGGCTTCATCACGGAGTTACTTGTTTCGTCGTTAGATTATTTACTTCCGCTGCAATGAAACTCTAATTTCAGTTGTTATGAACTTTTAAATTCCGCTGCAAGACTTGTGTACTCTGATTTTAAATTGAACTCGGTCTGTAATAACTACTTTATCTATGTGTGTAACTTAATTTGTGGAATGTTGTAATCTCTGGGGCTCACCTTCGTGTGGGCGTGCTGTTGTTTCGATCGAGTAAAGTACGTGGTTTAATTGGGTTTAATCCGACGGCGCTCCAGCTTATTCCGGATTAAGTGCCTGACTACGTGATTAGTGGTCCCGAGGTACTTAACTTGGAATAATTTCGGAGTGGTCCGCCACAGCTGGCATCAGAGCCGAAGCAGCAGCCCGGAGAGAGCAACAAACCTTAATAAACAAATTTTTGAATAAAATTTGCCAACTCGTGCTTCCGACGCGCTTCGCGAAGGAAGGTTAAGTTAGGACCGCTAAGGATGTTACCTAGAGCGTGAAGCCTATGTGGGTTAAGGGATCACGTTATGGTAGGTGGAAAATAGTATATTATACTGACTTCCAGCACATTACATTCTGTCATTTACTTTACGCAATGGTGGGCGCAAGGTACGGCGATTGCTGTAACGTACCACGGCACTATATGAAAATATAGTGGCGGCACATAGTCAATACGCTGTGATGGCGTATGAAAATAGAATAGGATGGTGGGCGCAAGGTACGGCGATTGCTGTAGCATACCACGGCATCATATGCAAATATGATGGCGGCACAAAGTCAATACGCTATCTCAATAGCGTATGAAACTGTCAATATGTTGCCTCGGTGACATATGAACATTGCCCGTTCAATGTTAAACGTTCGGGTGCCACCTCTATAGTGGGTGGTAATGAATGGAGACGCTTTCATGAGTGCTGGCACGAAAGGTTGATTATATATGCTCTGGAATGAAATTTTCTGCAGGTACACTAACCGCGATTACGTATGTTGAACGGTTAGAGAATTCCGACTAGTTAATATAAGGAGAGACGGATATTGCCTAGCCACCGGCACTAACTTCGTAAGCCAAGAGTTATTGGCATGTGTGTTTGTGAGATCGAATAGGCCGCTCATGCATTGCATCTCAAATAATATCGATATTTAACATGTGAACCAAATCGAACCTCCGTCAAGGAAATTGAAATCACAACCCGAATTCCTGCTGAGAACAATCTGTTTGCACCCCTAATTCGAAACTGAAAACGTTGTCAAATGAAAAAGTGTTCAACATAAAAGTTGTCATAAACATTATAAAGTACGTGCTGGAGAAATTTCAACGAAAATGGATCAGTAAAACTGGAGTTATGCTAAAAATGGTAACCCCCTGTCTGCTGGAAATTTCTGGGGACAGTGAGATAGAAATTGAATTTTTACACCATCTTAACGACAGTTTCTGCCCAAACCTCCAACATGAAACTTGTTAGGAATTACTTAAACTATGTTCTGGCCAAAGTTGGGAACTTTTGAACTGGTAGATTTAGAGTTTTGTAATTTTTACCACCCTACACAGAATCTGTTTTTGTTTTGGCGCTAACCGGTTCTCACCCTTGTCCTTTTTCTTTTGGTTCAGATGGCCGCCCTCGCTGACCTGGCTAGCTACCCCAACGACGTGTCCTTCTCTGACTGTTTGGGATGGGAAGGATTCCCCAGTATCCTGTGGTCGGTTCTGCAGGCATTGGACTACCCGACACCGCCGCAGTACGAGAGGACGATTATCCGGGACCGAGGTGTGGTTCGTTCCCGTGTGCGGTTGGTGGTGTACCGCCACCCGCCGTGTCCTAGCTCTCCCACCTGGACGGTGGAAGTGCACGGGCACCACATGGAGATGACGTGTGAGCTAGCTGCCTTGAATGGCATCAACTCCTTTGTCACCCAAAACCAGGAGTTAGTGGAGCATCAGTTGCTGGGTCTATTCCCGCCGACTCAGCCAGACGACCCTCACTGGATGAGGCGTTACCTTAGTTCTCCTCTGAGGATGGCGGAGAGCCCCGTCGCTGCAGCCGCCTTGATGATGAGGTGGATGCGGGCGTATCACCGGTTACAGGCACTTCTTAGTCGGTCACAGAGCGAGTTGCTCAACACTGCCATGGACATGTCCGCTCGCGCCCGTGACATAGGGGTTGAGAGGACCTCCTTGTCCATAGAGGTGACTACTAGAGATGCCATGATTGCTGACCTAGAGAGGCAACTCAATGACCTTCAGATTGCTCACAACAACACTCAGAATGAGTTAGCCCAGACTAGAGATGAGCTTGAGGAGGTCCACGGTACCTTGGAGCATGCCAATGCCATGCTTGCTACCCACGACGCTCAGCACCTCTTTGAGCAGCAAGGAGGGGATGTGGATGGTGAGGGAGAGGCCCCAGACTCTGACATGGACACCGAGGACGACATGCCGCCCCTTCCAGCTCCACCTTCTCCTATGGGCAGCGAGGCTACCGCTAACAACCTTGATGATTTTTAGAGTGGTAGTAGCAAGCACTCCTCCGCTAGGCCTAGATTTTGGCTTCATGTTGTAATAGGCTAGTTGGAGTTGAAGCTCCCCCATGCTATCTTTTGTGGCTATGTAAACTTAATGGTGTGAAACTTGAGGATGATGTAATGGCTGTATTGAAAATATTCTGCAGCTAGCCTTGTTTTAATTATTAATGGGTTTTCCTTTCATTTCTGGGCTGTGATGTGAACTACAAAGTTGTTTGGAATTTATTCAACCAAATGATCACCAAATTGCAACCTTATTGGTTGAGCGAAATAAAAATGACGACCAAAACACTACAGCTCGGCCTGCTGAAAAACAGCAAACGCAGAGAGCTGAGATTTGAATTTTTCGGCTTAGTTCTAGTCCGAATTTGAAATTGAGCCCAACATGAAAGTTGTAGAGCATGAAATTTTCGAGCTACTGACCGAGCGGGAGCACTTGACGTATTTCCTGTTGGGAGATATGAATTTTCTCTCGAACTACGTGCTGATGTGTCACCATGTGCAGTATACTTCAATATGTTGTCACATTCTACCTTGTCATTTATTATGCAAGTTTATGAAATGTGGCTAATACAAGTCCCTACTGCAGATGGCAATCATCCGCAGCGGTCACGACGCTAGTGGCTCCAATGCTAACCAGCAGGGGCCTGAGGGGCAGCAACAGCCACCGCCACCTCCTCCACCGCAGCAACCTCCAACGTGGCAGCAGCTATATGCCACGCAGACGGAGATTCTTCGGAACCTGCAGCATCAGCAGCAGATGATGCAGCAGCAAATGCTGCAGCAGGGAGGACAACGGGCCCCTCAGCCTCAGGTGGCCCGATACGAGGATTTTCTGGCGACACACCCGCCGATCTTCTCTCGTGCCGACGAGCCTTTGGAGGCCGACACCTGGATTCGAGCCATCGAGTCCAAATTCACCATTCTGGCAACGCCTTGCACCTCCAACCGCAAGGTCGTGTTCGCGGCGCAGTAGCTCCGCGGCCCAGCTCTCCTTTGGTGGGAGAACTACCTGGCCCTGCAGCAGGAGGGTCATGTAGTTGAGTGGGATGAGTTTAAAGCCGCATTCAAAGCTCATCACATTCCGGCCGGTCTGGTGGAAAGGAAGCTGAATGAGTTTCTGGCGCTGACCCAAGGTACTCGCACGGTGCTGCAGTACGCTCAGGCCTTCAATGGTCTGTGCCCCTACGCGGGTCATCACGCCGACTCGGACGAAAAGAAGCTTGAGAGGTTCCGACGTGGCCTTAACACTAAGTTGAAGGCACAGTTGGCCACTACCCGTGCTCCCACGTACGGTGATCTCGTGAACCTTGCCATTGCTCAGGAAGACGCCAATACGGTGCACAAGGCGGAGAAGAAGAGGAAGACTCCCGCTGGACCGTCAAGCTCGCAGCCCCAGAGGTTCCGCCTGGTTCCCCCGGCTGCACCGCAGGGACAGTCCAGGGCACCTCAGGGAGGTGGATGGGTTGCTAGGCCGCCACAGCCTAACGCGCCTCGTTTCCCTCCACCGCCGCAGCAGCAGTCAGCACCAAGGCAGAATGCACCGCAGCCAGCTCGCCCTGGAGCCGGCTATCAGTGCTTCAAATGTGGAAGTAAGGACCACTTTATCAAGGATTGCCAGCAGAACAAGCAGTCAAACCAACGCCCGGGAAATCAGCAAGGCAAGGGCAAGCAGCAGCAGCAGCGTGTGCAAGTTCGCCAAGGACGGCTCAACTACACCAACTTGGCCGACTTACCCGAGGGAGCCCCAGACATGACTGGTACCTTCCCTATCTGCACTCAACCTGCTGTGATATTGTTTGATTCCGGGGCAACTCATAGTTTTATAAGCACAAGATTTCATGTGAAATGCGGATTAAAATCGTACCATACCAAATCATCCTATGTGATATCAACTGCGGGGGGCAAAATTGCATCCAACCAAGTCACCCACAAAGTTCCAATCAGGTTGGGAAGTAAAACATTTCCTACTGATTTGATTCTGCTTGGTATGGAAGGAATTGACATTGTGTTAGGAGCCAATTGGATGACTCAACACAAAGTTGTCCTAGATGTTGCGGAATGAGTTGTTGAGATAAACTCGCCTACGCATGGCCCGAGTGTGCTATACCTGCCACAACGGACTTGCGTCGATGCGTGTGCTTATTCCATGGCCGAAACCCAACTAAAGGACATTCCGGTGGTATGTGAGTATGCCGACGTATTTCCGGATGACTTACCTGGGATGCCGCCGGATAGGGATATCGAATTTGTGATTGAACTTCAGCCTGGCACCGCACCTATATCAAAGAGACCATATAGGATGCCACCCAATGAATTGGCTGAATTAAAAATTCAACTCCAAGAATTACTAGATAAGGGTTTCATTCGTCCAAGTGTTTCACGTTGGGGATGTCCCGCTATCTTCGTGAAGAAGAAGGACCATTCCTTGAGGTTGTGTATTGATTACCGGCCTCTCAATGCGGTAACCATTAAAAACAAGTACCCGCTCCCCCGTATTGACATCCTGTTTGATCAACTAGCTGGCGCCAGAGTGTTCTCCAAGATTGACCTTCGCTCTGGCTATCACCAAACAAAAATCAGGCCTTGTGATATTCCAAAGACTGCCTTCTCCACACGATATGGACTTTATGAATTTCTGGTTATGTCTTTTGGACTCACCAATGCCCCAGCCTACTTCATGTATCTCATGAATTCGGTCTTCATGTCTGAATTAGACAAATTTGTGGTGGTTTTCATTGACGACATTCTTATATACTCTAAGAATGAGGAAGAGCACGCTGAGCACCTTCGCATTGTTCTTCAAAGGCTGAGAGACCACCAGCTCTACGCCAAGTTCTCCAAATGTGAATTCTGGCTTGAGAGCGTGAAGTTTTTAGGTCACACGGTTTCCAAGGATGGTATATCCGTGGATCCATCCAAAGTGCAAGAGGTACTAGATTGGCAACCACCTGCCTCTGTCCACGAGATTCGGAGTTTTCTGGGTTTAGCCGGTTACTACCGTCGCTTTATTCCGGATTTCTCTCGGATTGCGAAGCCTATGACCGAACTTTTAAAGAAAGGAGTAAAATTTGAGTGGGATGACAAATGTGAGGAAGCTTTCCACACCCTGCGAAGACATTTGACTTCAGCCCCAGTTTTGGCTCAGCCCGATTGCACCAAGCCGTATGATGTTTATTGTGATGCATCAGGCACCGGTCTTGGTTGTGTTCTCATGCAAGAGAACCGAGTCATTGCTTATGCTTCTCGAGCACTTCGACCTCATGAGCAAAACTACCCCACGCACGATCTTGAGTTAGCAGCGGTTATTCATGCTCTCAAGATGTGGAGACACTATTTGATGGGTGTTCCCTGCAACATATACACAGACCACAAGAGTCTCAAATATGTCTTCACTCAGGCACATCTGAATATGAGACAGCGAAGATGGTTGGAGTTAGCAAAGGATTATGACCTTAGTGTACATTATCACCCCGGGAAGGCTAATGTCGTGGCGGATGCACTAAGGCGCAAGGCTCGGTGTCATTGTCTTTCCGTGGAGTCCTACGCCGACACTCTGTGTCACGAAATGGCAAAGCTCAATTTGGAGATTGTTCCACACGGGTACTTCAGCCATATTGCAGTGGAACCAACCTTGCACGATCAGATTGTTGTAGCCCAATTAAATGACGCGGGTGTTAAAGTTCTTAAAAAGAAATTGTCTAAGGAGAAGGTGAAAGAGAAGTACAAGTGTTTCCGGTTAGATGGGCAAGGAGTCATGTGGTTTGGACACCGCCTCGTGGTGCCCAAAAACACGGAACTCCGGAGGAAGATTATGGATGAGGCACATCTCTCTAAATTTTCTATCCATCCCGGCAGCACCAAAATGTACCAAGACTTGAAGCAAAACTTTTGGTGGACTCGAATGAAGCGGGAAATTGCCACATATGTGTCGGAATGCGACACATGCCAGCGGGTTAAGGCCAGCCACTTGAAGGTAGCAGGCATGCTTCAACCTCTACCTATTCCCTCATGGAAGTGGGAAGATATAAGTATGGATTTTATTGTTGGACTTCCCAGGACCCCTCAGGGCCACGACTCCATCTGGGTAATTGTGGATCGCCTCACCAAAACCGCACACTTTATTCCAGTCAACACCATTTACACTGCTAAGAAGTACGCGGAAATTTATTTGGAGCGGATCGTTTGTCTACATGGAGTACCCAAGACGATAATTTCAGATCGTGGTACTCTGTTCGTAGCACGCTTTTGGGAACAACTGCAGTTGTCCCTAGGCACCAAACTGATCCGTAGTTCAGCATATCACCCACAAACCGATGGGCAGACGGAAAGGGTAAATCAAATACTTGAGGATATGCTTCGAGCCTGTGTTATCCATTATGGGAAGAATTGGGAGAAGTGTTTGTCTCTAGCCGAATTCTCCTATAATAACAGCTACCAGGCGAGTCTTAGAATGGCACCATTCGAAGCCTTGTATGGTAGAAGATGTCGGACCCCGTTGTGTTGGTCCCAGGCAGGCGAGAGATACACCTATGGCCCTGACCTTGTGAAGGAAGCAGAAGAAAAGGTTAGGATCATTCGGGAGAATTTAAAAACCGCCCAATCACGACAAAAGAGCTACTTTGATCAACGGCGGAAACCACTTCAGTTTGAGGTTGGTGACCACGTGTATCTTAAGGTCTCCCCGACCAAGGGTGTGCAAAGGTTTGGACTCAAAGGCAAACTTGCACCTCGTTATATCGGCCCGTATGAAATTACTCAGCAATGTGGGCCGGTAGCCTATCAAGTGAAGCTTCCCGAGAGACTTTCAGCTGTACACAATGTATTTCACGTTTCTCAACTCAAGAAATGTCTTCGTGTTCCAACCGAAGTTGTTGAACAAGAGGAACTCTCGGTTGAAACGGATCTCTCTTATGATGAGCATCCTGTCAAGATCCTCGACGAGAAGGAGCGACAAACCCGAAGGAAGGGAGTCAAAATGTACAAAATTCAGTGGAGTCATCACTCCGAAGATGAAGCCACGTGGGAAACCGAGGACTATCTTAGGAAGAATTTCCCCGACATACTTCCATAAGCCGAGGTATTTTCATTTCCCCCCTTGTTATTCCTAAGTTCAATCGAATCTCGGGGCGAGATTCCTTTTAAGGGGGGTAGGCTGTGACATCTCTGATGTCAAAGTTATTAAAAAGTGCAATTAAGATCAATGAACATGAAATTATGGGTGAAATTCAAAAATCCAACAAAAATTCAATTTTAAACTCCAAAAACAGGGGTTGTTTGGCACCAACTGAAAACTCGAGATTTTTGTACTAAACTTGAAAATCTCCCAAAATAAAAGTTGTTTGTCATCACAAATAAACTCTAGTCACTGTTTGGAACTGTTGAAAATTTTGCGGTTTAGTCCCTCAAAAATTCGAATTCAAAATCGGAGCTCCACGGGCAAGGAACAGTGCCCGGGCGCGCACTGACGCCGGCCAGAGCTCGGCCGCCACGCGGCCGGCGAGCGGCGCAGGCGGCGTCGAGCTGGCCGAGCCACGGCGGACGTTGGCGTGTGTCGTCTAGCGTTTGTCTCGCCACTCCCGAGCCGTCAACTCGCCGCCGTCGCCTCGCTCTGTCCCGCGCCGCGGACGCCATCATGGCGGTCTCGCGCGCCGCGGTCGCGCGCGCGCGCTCGCGCTGCGCTGAGCGCTGCAGCGCGCGATGCCGTCCCACTACGCGCCAAATGCACTGTAGGAGATCCCCGCGATGTCGCTGTAGCGATTCCCCTCGCCGACCGAGCCTCTCGCGCTCAGACCGAGCTCTCAATGCGGCAATGGCGCGTCACGTCGGGCTTTAACGCGCTCGCTCGCTCCCGAGGCACTCCGCGCCTCCCTTGCGTGTCCTAGCATCTCACTGCGCACTCCCAACCCTCCTCTCACTCGAGCACTTGGCCATTTTCCACTCCACCGCACGCGCTCGGCCTTCTTCCTCCTCGCGCCGCGCAACCCGAGCTAAGCCACTTCGAGAAATTCGTCGCGCACACTCCACCATTCCCAAATCCACACCGCACGGAGCTAGTCCTCTACCTCAGCTCCAAAACCCCCAACTTTCCCCAAGCAATTACCCCTTCTCTGGCTCGAATTTTCGATTTCCCCCAAATCGAGTTTTCCGGCCGTCGAACCACCTCAACGTCGAGCCCCTACTCCGAGCCATCCCCGAGCTTCCTCGAGCACGCCAATAGCTTCCCCAAGCTCTGCTGAAGCTCACGGACCCCTCAGCCCTCCACGAGCGACCCCGAGCTCGCCGGCGTAGAAGCCGCGGCGACCGCGCCGCCACCTCCTCGTCGCCGGCGCAACTCCGACCTCCCCCGGCCTCCCAACCACCCTCAAAAGACTCGTGGTGAGCCCAGGACCATTTCCCCCCACTTCCCCGAGCCCAGTTCGCCGTGGTTTGCCCGGCGCAACTCCGGCGAGGTCCCAGGGACCTTTCTTCATCTTCTTCCTTTGTCCAGGGTCCTCCGTGCAAAAGTGCAGGACCTGTTCGCGAAGTTTTGAAAGTTCTAGGATTCTCTGCGTAAATAGATTCTTAAACCTAGATTTGTTTTTCCCGAATCTTGTAAAATCGATTAAAAATCGTAGAAAAATCAGAAAAATACGCAAAAATGCTCTCTGGATTCGTGAGAGTCTAAGCTACAATCTCTATTAGACATGTGTATGCTTTTGATGAACTGTTGTTGAACTAAAATTCAAACCATGAAAACCTAAAGTTGTGCACCATTTCAAATCCAGAGCTACGCTAGGGTTGAGCTTTGGATATGTTGTTAGTAGTGGCTTTGGACAGCTTGTGTCCAAAGGGGACCCAAAAATATGAGGTGTAGCTCCAGTTATGAAATTAAATGTGTTTCCTGTCTTTTTGCAGTGCAAAAATCATTAAAAATAATATGTGCAGCGAAAAATCACCATTTTGCTCCTGAGAACTAAAAACTTGTTAGAGCACATGTTAAAAATGAAAAACTTAATTTTTGCTCTGTTTAGGATGGAAAATAATTAAATGTGTGTTTTTGGATAGAAAAATATTGAGGACTACCCAAGGGTTATTTTGAGCCATCACTTGGCCAGAGCCCTCCTCATGCTTATGCCTAGCTTTGGTAGGAAGATCTCCTGAAATGGATGAATTTTCAATTTATTATGTATTTATTTCACTTTCTGCAGCTAGCTGTTTGTAGATTTTTAATAAATTATGTGTAGCTCAGAATTAGCTAAATTTTGGAGTGAGCTTAGCTCTTATACTCCAGTAGCTGTCATAAAGTCTATAGCTAAAAATGTTGAGCAGAAATGGAGAAACAAAAATAGAAAGAATCTAGGTGGAAATTGATATATATAAAGAATAAACCCTTTTTGGGTTAATTAGTGAGAATAAAATGGTTGGAATCTTAATTTCAGAACAGCACCCTAAAATTGTGAAGTAGTAAATACAATTCTTTTATATATGTACACAATCACCATCGAGGTCAAATAAAAGCCACACACTCCTACACCTTGTTTTTGTGAGAAAAATAGAAATGCCTAAGCATGTCTAGGTGAATATGGCCTTCAAAGGCCCTAGTCTTAGCATCTTTAGGCAGCCGCCTTAAAATATGCATCTCATGTAGAAGGCGCTATCCCGGACGGCAACTACACCCTCATCCCCGCAGACGAGGAGCAAGTCCCGGAGCACGGTGCCAGCGAAGAAGTGACCAACCCGGAGGCTAACTCTCAGTCCGAGCAAGAAGGCAAGCCCCGGAGCATAACCTAACATTTCCAAATTATGCACTTTGAATTCTCTATGTTCGTGCATTTACGTTTCTAGGAGTTGACTGAATACCGTAGTTGTAAAACTTCCTAGTACCCATGACTTGCAATACTAGTATGAAAGGGATCGATAGAGCATCGCTATAGGTCCGTTACAAGTCGAGTGATTTCCTGTCACTCGCGAGACATAGGAATTGCTTGTCTTTACTTATGTTGGAATCATAAGGATTGACGGGCGGGATGACAGATGTAGATCTCCCGTCCGTGTATGATAATTGATTAAGGTCGAAATGTGTGGTAGAGTGTGTCAAGTTTTTGAACGTACCACATGCATGCCGGTATATGGGAGCCGGTAAGCCCGGTACCAGATTCAAGCAGCTAGGGCCAATAGCCATCTCTCCTTGGAAACTTTGTTTTCCCCTGCCGTACACTTGTGGATATATGCGTGATGCTGTGAGTGAAGCAGTAAACCTTTATCCTAAGGAAGTGGACCCGGTTCCGAATTGTGGATCGATGGGAAAGGTTGGGAAATGCTTGTACCTTTTATAGCAAGCAGAGTATCCGTGTGTGTTGGGTTTCCCCTGGCCAGGTAGCACAAATTCGGTTCGAACTGTCCGCTTCTCGCGGTTAATGAGACTGCTTGACCGCCTTGCTACATCGAGTAATAAGTGGAATTATGAGATCATGAACTTGTTCTATGAATAAATTGTATTGCACCACTTGTATGCTTAGAGAGGATGCTAATCTAGAATGGTTAAATTTACTAGAATATGAAGCTAAAACTTGAAAGCAAGGATCTACTTTAGTTGCTTTTTGGCAAACAAACCCACCAGCCAAAAGCCTCTCATTGTCTAGATGTCGGTGATGTAGATTTCACCCGACGGGTAAGCCTTGCTGAGTATTAGTATACTCAGCCTTGCTTGTGGCAATATTTTACAGGTATAATCTTGGATGTGGATGCTATGACTTGGCCTGTCCAGGTTCCACCTGGCTGGCACATCGAATGGGTCCCGTCCTCTGCCGAGGATCGGGAGGAGTAGCTTCGTGGCCGGCTTCATCACGGAGTTACTTGTTTCGTCGTTAGATTATTTACTTCCGCTGCAATGAAACTCTAATTTCAGTTGTTATGAACTTTTAAATTCCGCTGCAAGACTTGTGTACTCTGATTTTAAATTGAACTCGGTTTGTAATAACTACTTTATCTATGTGTGTAACTTAATTTGTGGAATGTTGTAATCTCTGGGGCTCACCTTCGTGTGGGCGTGCTGTTGTTTCGATCGAGTAAAGTACGTGGTTTAATCGGGTTTAATCCGACGGCGCTCCAGCTTATTCCGGATTAAGTGCCTGACTACGTGATTAGTGGTCCCGAGGTACTTAACTTGGAATAATTTCGGAGTGGTCCGCCACAATTTCGATGGTACATTCAGCGAATGTGTGATCAGGATGATGTACTAAACAGGTGGATTTGCAGTCTGGGACCATTGAAGTTTTGCGGCACCAGAGAATTTTGTTTGGATAAATTATTTGGAAGGTGATCAGGCAAACTAAGGTGAAAAATATAATATAGAAGGGAAATTGATATTGCAATGATTTAGTGTCCTATATTTTAGGCGTCTACAATTTGTTACGTTTTCAGGGTATGTGTTCATTGTATGTTGCCACGCTGCACATGTTGATAGCTAACGTTGGAGACATTTTTCTTCATCGTTACAAGATAATGTGCTCTTCGATCGGTATGTACAAAAAAATGGAACACGAAACATAATTATAGTGTGTGTGTGGGGTGTGTGTGGGGGGTGGGGGGGGGGAGGTTGAAGCCTCTCTTTGAGGTAGGGAAACACCGATATTATAAAATGTCGATAAGTTATGGAGCCAGTCTTTGATGAAGGGAAATAAAGTACTCATAGCACGCTTCAGAATTTTATGACGGACTTGAAGCGAACTAGCGAAGTCTAAGCTAAGGAGCAAAATGGCAATTTTGCCAAACATAATGTACCAGCTTCCACTAGCACTTTTATGTTGTAACCTATCGCCTGAAAAATGTTGAATTTCAGGAGCCTAACTATACCAATAAGGCAATAACTCCCTTCTCTTGATGGTTGCCCTTATAGCTACTCCCTTTTCTTAATTTAAGCCAATCTTACTATTTCTAATTAGAGGCATCGATCTTTTCAAGCCCCTACGTGAAGCTATGTATGATGCTTAAAAAAAGAGGCAACGTATCATATGAGAACTCAATTCCTATGAGAACTCAAATATAAGCCACATGATCTTGATCCGAGAGGAGTGCGTAGGGAGAGGTGGGAGGGGGAATTTGCAAAAGTATGATTAACTTTTGCAAATCCCCCTCTCTCATCTTCCTCTTGCATCACCCTTGGATCAATATCATGTGGCCCATATTTGAGTTCTCATAGTTCTCATAGAAATTGAGCTCTCATAGGATATATTGCCAAAAAAAAGAAGCTACGTAGGATACTAGATAGATGCACCAAAAAATAGAAATCTCACAAAAGTAAGAAATATCATGCCATCAATCCGACAACTATAATCGTAATAACCATGGGATATGGTATGTTTTCTGCAAATTAGTTATCGACATCTACCATTATGGAAATAGACTAAAATAACCAATCTAATTACCCAACTCTTCCATTATAAAAAAAATGTGAAATAACCGTAAATTTGTATATAAATTATTCAATTATAGCATTATTACAATTTATAGTAATACTAAATATAACTTTAAGACAAAATCTTAAACTACATCAATATAAAATTTCAAATTACTATTTCTTTCATTATTAATATATTTTTTATGTTACTGCTATTAAAAGTACTATCAATCCATAGTGTGTGCCACCATGCATTTATGTATGAGGGAAAAGGAATACCAAATTTCACGTTCATATAGTTGAAATCAAGGTTCGATAGGTATGATGCAAAATGAAACGGACCACCATCCCCTTCCTCCTCCCATGTTGCACCACGTCACCTCCAAACTTCGGCCGTTGGATCGGAATCGTGGACGGTAGGGTTCATGCACACTATGGTAATTTTACAAAAAAACCCTCAAACTTTGACAAAATAGAACCCACCGTCCCTCACTCCCTCTAGCCTGGCTTCTTTCCAAAACACACTTGAGCTTCTATGAAATATAACCCACCAACCAATCTCTCTCACACCGCTAATGTTTCAAATAAACCCTTAAGTTTTCACAAAATCCATCCCGCGATCCATTGACCTCTCAATACATCTTTTACAACGGCCGTCGGATTTTCACAAAATCTAACAACAACCACACGGAAATTTACACATGTTTCTATTCGTTCCTCATTTAATTCGAACACTAAACTAGTTCAAGTCAAATGGTGTTCAACACGAAAGTTGTTAAAAATATAAAAATCTAAAATATTACTGTAGACAAAAATGATGTTATAAATATTTTGATAAAAAATAGATTATCCTAAGAAACATACTATTGCTCCTTTTCACTAAAGTATACCACCAATCAATATAATGTTCAGATTAGTTACTTCTAAAAACAATATATACAAAAGTTGTCAATAGCCAATGAATGGCAAATAGTTTTATATATGTGAAATGTTCATGACTAATTTGAATACGTTTTCCTCATTTTATACAATATATGTAGAACCAGTCAATGCACCAAAAACTATTTCTATTATTGTACAATGTAAAATACAAGCATATCCATAACACGGTAACTAACAAAGAAATTTGGCCACTCACTTCGATCAAGAGCTACTTAGAAAATATAATTATTGCCTGTTATATAAATTACACTTTTGTATACAAAAATAAAAATAAACAACTACAATGTTTAGGGAAAAAAACCTCCAACACATGAGTTAAATCAGCGAGAGAAACACAGGTTGTCTAACTTAAGCGAGGCGCGGCAACGACCGCGGCAAAATATCCTCCTTATTTTGATTTTGTACAACATAATATATAGAACAATTGTTCACGTTTCACCACTAACTTCAATCAAAAGAGCTCCTACATGTTCTACGAAGCTACGTGTACAATTCTACTTATCTAGCAAATATAAGTTAAAAAAATAAGAATAAACAACTACTATATCTTGAACCTTCTTCGGTACATTAGTTAAATCAACAGGAGAAACACATCCTGGGCAACGCAACTTAGGTCAGGCACATGTCTGGTGAGGCAACAACCATGCCAAGTTTCTAGTGTTACTACTAAACCTATTACAACTAGATAATGATAAATATATATTTAGATTATTGTGTTAGAATATTTAATAGATAAGAGAGAGAGAGAGTGACATAGATAAGTTTTATATTAATCTACATGGGGTTGTCTACATCATGAGCAGCTCTTCCGTCTGCAACCAGTTTAAAGAAAGAAGAAACTAATGCAAGCATCAACCCAAATAGTTACGATAAAAGATATTAGAAAGCAATCCTATTACTAAATCTCCATCCATGTCGATGAAAATCTGCATTGCCACCGTCTCCATCCTCTGACAGTCAGCTCTTGTTTGCATTGTATCTTTTCCCTTCTTTTCCAGCTGACTCCAAAAACGGAGCTAATGAGTTCCTCTATATAGTACCTGCAGAAAAGATTTTATTGGCGATTTATAAAAAACAACATAATTCGTACTTAACCGCCCAACATAACGCAAATGCCCCAACAAGTAGTTGTTGTTTTAATTTGTGACCTATATTTATAGGTGTCATCAAATCAAATGTAATTTGAAGTAGACCCCACATGAACCTAGCATTCTTGGATGTAAAAAATAGATAATGGATAGTCTGATTTGCTAAACAAAAGCTACAATGCTTACTACCATTTTAATTTCTTTATGCTAGATTATTCTTTTGTGAGCACTGCCCCTTTGTAAAGATACTGCATTAAAGACTTTAATCTTCAAAGGCATTCTTGCTTTCCATAAAATAGTATTATTATATATTACCCTATTATTTTTTAAAGCAAGCTACATAGACTGACCAGTAAATTATGCGTGTTGTTGCAATGACCATTTAACCTGATAGCAATTAGAAGTTCTCATATTGAGCGAAAGAATCATTACACATTTAACCTGATAAGTATATGTTCTCGTACTCTTTAGTATACAAAATTTACAAAGAGAAAAAAAATGAAAATCAGTCTTTTGGCTGCTTCCTTCTATAAGCATTTTAGAATTGTTCGTACTTCATCATGGAGACGGCTGTTGGCGGGCGGCGGAGCCCAGAGCTGGGCGTTGCCGACTCGCCGTGTGAAAGTTATGGACCCTCTCTGATCAGCAACCCGGCTAGAGCTAGCAGATGGGATCAATTGGACGGGAGGATTGAAAACTTCTGTTAGAAGGAGCGGAGCAGATGGGATCAATTGGACGGGAGGATTGAAAACTTCTGTTAGAAGGAGCAGTTTATTTCTAGTCGTGGAGTCATTTTAGGGATGTAGCGCGACAAGTTGAGAACTGGTTGCGCACTAAAAATTTCACCGTTTTGCTCGCCCTCCTCCACGGAATAACCAACTGTTGCAGCAACATTGTTGGCGATTGTCTAATCGTTGGTTATTCCAATGATTTTCCATGTGTCGTATTGCAACTGTTAGAAAATATTATGCCCCGTCGGCCATCCGATATAATTCTCAACTGGGCAACATACAAGTCTTGGAAAACCTTTGTACCGTTGGCCACTTATTACAAAGACCAACCATTCAGCATGTAGCAGTTGGTAACACGTTAACCGTTGGCAATGGAATCTCACAGTTGGCATTCGTTGCATTTCTAGTAGTGATTTATCATTGTGAGTATGTTCACGTACCCAAAATAAGATTTTTTTCAAAGTGATAACTATGAAATTTTTTTAGTGGAACTCATATTTTTATTATACCTTGTGATATATTAGATCTATTGTATAGAAAAAGGAGTATGTCCATATACTTCATGCATTCTCAAATATAAAAAGGACTATATCCATATACCACTTTTAAAAATCAAGTATGTGTACATACATTTTTTAGAAGCCCTAAGTACAAAGAAAGACCCTCTAATTGGTGAGATACACACATAGGAGTAGCTACACATACTACTCTCAAACGTAGCTACTCCCATGTGAGTATCCCACAAACTAGAGGGTGTATTTTCCTACTTGGGTTTTTAAAAATGTATGTACACAATTAATTTTTTACATGGTATGTGGACATACTCCTTTTTCTATGAAAATCTAATATACCACATGGTGCAAAAAAAATTATATTCATAGGTGAATATTCCTTTCAATATACACACTCAACCTTACCCCTATAAGCATCTCAAATAGATTGTGCTCACTGATCTTGAGATTGACAAAGTCATCATAGACGTCTCGCTGTCGACTAATCTCGAGATTGACAATGTCACCACCTCAGTTCACAATACTACCGAACTACATTATTATTATTCTTGAAAATAGAACAAAAAAAACATTATTTTCTGTTAGTCCTTCTTCAGTGTACTAACTTATATGCTCTAAGAGATATCTAGGAGATAAATCTTTCAACAGTCAGAGTGAGACAATATCTCTTACTCTCATACAACTACACACATCAGCCTGAGGCCATTGTTTGTGATTTTGGCGATTGAGTGATAACATAACCACTAGGACTAATGTATTTGTCGAGATGATAGTTGAAAATATTTCTAGGTTCCAAGGATACTTTGATGGCCAACCAAATGCTTAAATGATCAACATTCAAATGATGGTCATCCAAATTGAAGCCATATTTTGAAGCATCCAAATAACTTGAAAAAGTGTCCTTAGTCATATTGTAAGCCATCCAAAAGTTGGCATAAGAAGATAGAAGAAAAGTCCAGCGAAGAAGCAAAGTGCTCTCTGTGTAGTAGCACCGATAAATTCGGTGCTTGCTCATAGAAACCACTGAGTCAATCGGTGGTGGCCAGAAGACGGCAGGAAGATGAAGTTAGGACCATCGACTATTTCGATGGTGCTAAAGGTTGGCACCTAATTAGTCGGTGAGGGTGCCCAGGGCATTTGGTTGGTCTCTAGAATGCACCAATCAATTCGACAGTGTCAAGGAATAAGCACCGAATCAGTCAGTGCTCAAGGCGAAGATGGAAGACCTGCCTGTGTGAAGATCATCGACTATTTTGGTGTGCACGAGAGCAGGCACTAAATCAGTCGGTGCTTTGTGGCCCAGGTGTCAGATACTCAATGGCTAGTTGAGGTGGCACCACTGACTAATTTAGTGGTACCTCTTATGTGTGCACCGATTAGTTAGTGGTACGAAGAAAGTTGCAACAGCTATGCAATGGCTAGTCCCTTTGGTTGGGGCTATAAACACCCCATCCCATGACCATTTTAAATATGCTTGTGCTCAGGGACGATATTGGAAAATGTTTTGCACATTCTTAAGTGCTAGGCCAAAATGCTAATTAGAAGATCTAGACGATTAGCAAAGTGTTTAGTGCTAATCTAGGCCGCTTATCACATCTCTCAGGTGTTTAGCTTAGAGCTTAGCGAGGTTTGCATACCTCTTCGCTTATACAGTGCTTGCGTGCATCAAGTGTTATAATCTGGGGCTTGTAGTCTTGCGAGACCCTCCAACTAAGTTTGTGGAGTGGTCGCCGGTGATTGTGTGAGGGAGGAGAGCCCTCGGCTAGTTGGCCGAAGCTATACCAAGTGAAGGCGGCGAGGAGCATCCAAGGAGGGGCGAGCAGAGACTCACTTGCGCATGGGGAAGTCCCACGGCCACCCATGGAGTTACTTGACCGGGGAGTTTATGCCCTTGAGCGGGCATTCCCTTGAGAGGGGCTCCAACGACGAGTACTAGTGAAAAGCTTGCGAGCTTTCCGATACCTCGGTAAAATTTGTAATGCCGAGAGTTTTCATTCTCTACCCTTTACATTCCGCATTACCTTTTCTAGACTTCTCATGCTAGTATAGGATTAGACCTAGGGTGTAAAACTTTCAAGCGATAGAGATAGCAACACATATAGAAAACCTAGAGCTCATTTAGATATAAATTGAAATATATTTTCATATGTGCAATTGAAGCCTTAGTTTTTAGGACACCTAATTCACCCCCCTTTAGGGTGTCTCCGTCCCTTCAGGTTAATATTCTTGTGAATACACACACTCAGCCTTACCCCTATAAGCATCTCAAAGAGATTGTGCTTGCTGATCTTGAGGTTGACAAAGTCATCTTCGACATCTCGCAATCGACTAATCTCGAGGTTGACAAAGTCACCACCTCAGTTTATAATGCAGTGACTAACTTACTACTGAACTATATTATTGTTATTCTTGAAAAAAGAATCAAGAAAGACTGTTTCCTTTTAGTCCTTCTCCAATGTACTAACTTATATGCTCTAATAGATATCTAGGAGACAAATCTTTCAACAGTTAGAGTGAGACAATAGCTCTTACTCTCATAGAACCGCACAAATCAGCCTCATATAATTTAATAGTGATGTGTGCATAAGGCTATCTCTTGAACAAGAGATAGTTTATTCGCTCCTCCACGTGGATTAACATATAATATAGTTATGAGCTAGCTGGTTTGATCCTATTGGAGGATGCCTTAGGGTGCCTCCCGTGCTGGTGACGTCACCAGCCTAGTCTGACGTGGAGGGTCAAACACAGGAGAGATGATGGTCACTCGTGCAAATAGCTAGTCGATTTGTTACAGCCCGGAAGAAATGAAAGAATGTACCGTGACGAAAGAGTTAATAGAATGTTTTTCTTGGATCCACACATAGCTAAGTCGCTAGTGCAGCTGCAGGTGCGGTTAGGAGCCTGCTAGGCCCGCAGCATACCGTAATTTTTTTTATGAAAGATCACAACGTAACATGGTCCCTTTGTCTATTGGTGGGTTAAACATCCGAGTGTATTAATTATTTGGTTGCTCCCATGAGAGCATGGCTAATGGCTTGGCCAGCAGTCGACGCATGCTTGACCATATTATCTCCAGCATTCAAATTTACATATACTGCCGCTAGCAGTGATGCAGGCTTAGCACGTGTTGGGGAAAAGGCAAAGTTGCCTTGAATACGCTGCTTCACGCTAGCGAGTCTTCAGACACTCACTCAGTCCTCTCTCTCAGTTTTTCTCACTTCCTTGTTTAGATTCGAAAATTGATAGAAAGTTGGCGCGCTGAAAAACATATTATGTGAGAGGGGACGTGGTTTTTCTTGCACCAAATTGATGCCAACTTAAGCAATTAAACAAGGCCTATCGCAAGCTGACTATACACCTGACAGCCGCACACCTATCAAGTTGAAGTCACGTGCACCTAAGGGACAGTATCATGTGCCAGCCAGCTAGGTACCTTTACAACGTTACACATATGCCTCGAATTCCGTTTGGTGATTCACGGGCTATGTAGTTTCCTGAGTTTGTTTTGGATAGAACCGGTGAAGCCTTTCAATCCTGCATGACGGCGGCGGGGGGGGGGGGGGGGGGTTATGCATTTTTACGGACCGATAATTCATCGATGCTTTCTGACTTTTGTCGACCCACGTGCAGTGACGATTCTAGGGCATGTAGGGTAGGCTCCAGCCCTCTACCTCCCCAAAATGCATGAAGCCCTCTTATATTTTTTTATAAGAAGGAAGACGAAGAAGGAGAAAAGAAAGAAGAAGAAGGAAGAAAGGGAGAAGAGCCTCCTTTTTATCTGTAGATCGCTACTGCCCATGTGTGTCACACTGTCACTATATTTACGTGGCCAGTGCTACTGCAGATGCCCTTATGAGGAGATGCTACCGTGGCAGGCCAGCAACAAAGTATTGTGTAAGATGGTCGGTCGTCTATTTGCTTAAACAAAACATATGCATCAACCCCGAGCCATGATCTAGTGTAGTATTTGATTCCTCCCATGAGGGCTACTGGCACCTCACCTGTGTACGCCTACGCCTGCACACCTATCAAGTTAAAGTCACGTACGCGTGGGGCAGTAGCATGTGCCAGCCAACTAGCTATTACACAGGTCTCGAGCTCCGTCTAGTGTTTCACGGGCTCTGTAGGTTCCTAATTGTTTTTTGGGTACCTATGAAACCATTGAAACCTGTGACTAATTTAAGAGTTTAATCCCATAAAACGAACCATTTGTGTTCCCCTCGCCCAGCATGCATCTCTCTTCCCCTCTTCCCCACTGATAGCAGCAACACCACCGCTCCACTCCCACACTCCACAGCCAAACACCACCGCTCATCTCCTCTTCTCCATTAGGCATGCATGGAGCTCGCGGCGGCGGCTCTCAGCAACCTGCTCCCCAAGCTGGGCAGCCTCCTTCTCGACGCATACAATCTGCAGAGTGGGGTGAAGGACATCGTGTTCCTTAAGGATGAAATGGAGAGGATGCAGGCTGCCCTCAGCGACTTGTCCAAGCTGCCGTCAGATCACATCAGCGACATGGACAAGCTTTGGGCGAGGGACTTGAAGGAGCTGTCCTACGATATAGAGGACAGCATCGATGCTTTCAAGGTGCGTGTCCAGGCCGGCTGTGACCAGCCATCCAGTTTGAAGGGGTTTAGAAAGTTCGTTCACAAGATCGGCCTGGTGAAAAAGATCAAGACTCGACACCGGATCGCCATGGACATGAATGAAATCAAGGGCCGCATCAATGAGGTGGCAGAGAGGCGAGCAAGATACAACGTTAACTTACCAGGTGTTGCAGGGCAGACTGCTGATGCAACAACCATAGATCCTCGCTTGACAGCTCTCTACGAGCGCGTGGAGAGACTCGTCGGCATCGATGGGCCAACGGAGGAGCTGATGAACTTGCTGATGAAATCAGATGGCGTACGAAATCAGGGGCTGACGGTAGTCTCTATTGTTGGCGTCGGTGGCCTTGGTAAAACGACGCTTACCAATTCAGTGTATGAAAGGCTCAAAGAGATGTTCGATTGCCATGCTTTTGTATCGGTCTCCATGAAACCGGATATAAAAAAGGTTTTTGGAAGCTTTCTGCGGAAACTTACTAGACAAGAAGCTGGGGAAAGGGATCTCGATGAACTCATCAGTGAAATCAATCTATTCCTCAAGAGTAGAAGGTATGTATTACACAGCCCAAATATTGACCCATGAGAAGTGAGCTGTTCTAGTTTAGTAGTAGAATGCTGGATTAAATAAAAGAAGCCATGCCTCTTGTAGTTTTATTACTCACTAGTAATAGATTAATGTACAAATGCTGTTGAAACATAGATCGCCACACAGAGGCCTTTTCCCTTTTAAATACAATACATTGCCGGTCCTTAAACTTATACCGGTATGTCATTCCGGTCCCTAAACTCGCAAAATCGACCATTTATGTCCTCACACTTGTTCGTCCATGTCATCCCAGTCCATAAACTTTGTAGTCGCAAGGACTCTTAATTAAAGTAGTTTTTTGTCCTAAAATTTCATTTTAAATTTCAAAATAATAATACTTTGGGATCCTTAACATTTTAAAAACTTTTCATCAACAAAAATTTTGAATTATTTTTTGATAAAGTTTTTAGATCATCCTGTTTTTACTCAAATCAGATGAAAAACTAAGTTAAAGGACCGGGATGACACTCCTAAATAAGTTTGAGAACCTAATGGGTGGTTTACAAGTTAAGGGACGGGTTGGGATGACAACCGAATAAGTTTAAGAACCTAAATGATCAATTTACGTGTTTAGGGACCAGAACCACATAGTGGTACAAGTTTAGAGACTGATGATGAACTTTACTCTAAATACAATATGTTCGCTAGCCACATGTACACTCCTCTACTCTAATTATGTGACAAAATATGTCAAGAATAAGCTAGAATGGTGCAAAAACAAGTCGCGTGGCATGCTTGTTAGAGAGATATGTACGAGATTAGTGCCACATCATCTTTCCAAATAGTGCTCCATGTCAAGCATAAAGACCATCCTAGGGCCACATCATCTTTCCAAGTAGTGGTCCATGTCAAGCATAAAGACCGTCCTAGGGGATGATTTAGATCATGCAAAATAGTTCAGTGGCTAAATATGTAGTTGACTGGACTATGCAAATGAACCTCAACAGTTTGATTGGCAGAGTAAATTTATATAAATGGCATTGCCACTTCATTGTCCGCATGTAATGCCGCGTAGGAAAAACAACCTCTAAATACCCTGGGGGGTGTTACTTAGATGGTTTTGGATACTTTGCAATGTGGATATCTGGTTTTAAAGATGAGGGATTAAGTGGGCTTTTAAAGATGAGGGGATGAAGTAGATAGGGGATGAAGTGGACTGATGTTTATTGGTCAGGGGATAAAATAGAAAAACTGTGAAGAACCTTGCTTTGAGCAAAAAGGGTTGGATTCTCATGCGAAACAAGTCAAATTTTGCGTCCGGCACCCAAGTGGTAGATTTGTAGGTGGACGGGTCATCAGAATAAGAACTTCGATGGTAATACAGGAATGTAAGGTTTATATATGTTCGAGTTACCCGAATGTATAGTACCCTACATCCTATGCTCGGTGATGTTAGTATTATGATGGGATGGTGTGTGCGTCTTACAATGCCGTATGTGACGACGATGCTTTGGGATGCAATGCTCCTAGGGCTTAGCCTAGGACGTTTTATATGAGCCGAAGACCTAGAATTACAACTCGGTTAGGATCTAGTCCTATTAGGAATCAAATGAAACATATCTAGTAATCTCTTTTGCAGTATACAACTTCAGTTTTGCCAAGCAAAGGTGAATATCTTGAATCGTTTCATCTTTTCCTTGCCCAACACGTCTGGGACTCCCATATTAGTCGCCCCAATCAACCCGGCCTTCTGTCAACAGGGCCCCTGTACCGTATTGCCTCCTGTTAGTGATGGGTCGATGGGTCCCTAGATTCCCATATACGTCACAGTGAGTCGGTGGGAGGTGGGCATGGCGTGAGTGTCTTGTCTGTTGCGGAGTACTGTACTTGTGCAGCTCTTGGACGCAAATTGAGACCATGAATTAGCAAATAGATTTGAAATCGTTTCAGTCTATTTAGCTTTAACTTCCATCAAAGACGTTTTATCACACCTATCATTTCCATGCCACAATATGATTGTGCCTAGTAAGTTTTACTGTTTTTGGTTATAATAGGCTTTTAATTACTTTCATCGAATATTCTTCTGAGCTTTTTTCTAATCCTCAGGTACTTGATTGTAATTGGTGATTTATGGGATAATGAAGCGTGGAAAATCATCAAATGTTGTCTAATTGACAACAATCGTGGTAGCAGAGTCATTGTGACGACTCGTAATGTTGATGTGGCTAATTATTCTTCTATTGGTGGCCATACATATCAACTACATCCGCTCTGTGACAAGGACTCAAAAATACTGCTTTATAAAAGGATATTTAGTGAAGATGAAGAAATTCCTTCTGAACTGGAGGAGGTAACAAACAAAATTTTGACAAAGTGTGGTGGTGTACCATTAGCTATCGTTACCATTGCAAGTATGTTGGCTAGTATACAAAACAGAACAAAGAGGGAGTGGGACAGTGTATACAACTCTATGGGTTTGGGACTTGACAAAGACAAGAGTCTAAAGAACATGCGACGGATATTATATCTTAGCTATGATGACCTGCCTTTCTATCTAAAGCCCTGTTTATTGTATCTAAGTATGTTTCCTGAGGACTTTGTGGTTCCAAGGAACGACTTGGTAAGGCTTTGGGTAGCAGAAGGTTTTGTTGCTGAAAGTGAGGGGAGCAATTTGTATGATCTTGGAAATAGGTATTTCTGTGAGCTTATTAATAGAAGCATGATACAGCCGGTAGACAGGAATCAAGAAGGTATTGTAGATGTTTGTCGTGTACATGATATTATACTGGATCTCATAATTATTATTTCAGAGCAAGAAAATTTTGACACTATATCAGAAGATGGGCAGCTCAAATCTTCAGTATGCAGGATTCGTAGACTATCGCTACAAGGAAACAGGGTATATCAGTATGATGAAGATACCAAGAAGGAACAAGTGGTACAACCAGTAACGGTGGACGTTTCCCATGTGAGGTCACTCATTGCATTTGGGGATGGTTATCAGTGGATGCAACCTCTGTCAAGGTTCTCTGTTGTCCGTATACTGAAGTTGGGAGATATTCCTTGCAAGAATAATCATGTGAAGGATATGGGGAGTCTGCATCATTTGAGATATCTGGAAATAGCTAGTAGGAGTGCAATAGAGCATCTAGAAGGAATTGGAAACCTACAGCTTCTGAGGACATTGGATTTATCGAAGGCATACTTCAATGAACTCCCAGTGAGTATCGTTCAGCTAAAACAACTTGAATGTCTGAGTATTCCTGAAGGAATGAGATTTCCGGATGGGATTGGGAATCTAACTTCCCTGCAACAGCTGTCAACTATTGATGTGGGTAAATCACCGAATGCTCTGGCTGAGCTAGGAAAGCTCACTGAACTACGTGTGCTGCGCGTGTGGGGGTTTGATAGAAACGAGAGTTATGCACTGACTTTTCTGAAGAGTTTGTCCAATTTACAAAATATGCACTCTTTAGCCTGGGACTCACATGGGGGATGCTACCCTGAATTCGATTGCGTCTCTGATCAATGGAGGGTTCCTGTGTGCATCAGAAGAATTGTTGGACACTCAACGATCTATCAGGTGCCACGGTGGTTTTCCTATCTTTCAGACTTGTCGTATTTAGCCATATGTATCGGCAGGCTAAGACAGGATGATCTGCAACTGCTGGGAGCATTACCCGTGCTGCGCAATGTTACACTAATTGTGCCTTATTTTGGTATCGTCGACGACCAACCGTTGGTGATTGATCAGCCTTTCCGTGCTCTAAAAGAGTTTAATTTTCGTCTCTATACAAGGCGTTATTTGCTGGCGTTTACTCCAGGAGTAATGCCAAAGCTTCAAAGGCTTGAGTTGCCCTGCAGAGCTCCAGGTGATGGGTTCCATATTGGCTTGGAGCACCTCACTTCCCTTGAACATTTCACTGTCAGCTTGTGCGTCGATTACGGCCGGGAGAAGCATGGGGAGGATACAGAGATCAAGATCAGGAATGCAATTGGTATACTTGCAAACAATCCAAAACTTAATCTGGCGAGATCTGAAGACTTAGGTGGTGCTGGAATCCCTGAGATCTGGAGACTTAGGTGTAACAAAGTACTGTAGCACTTTTATTCCCCTCACAAACGCTTCCCAACACAGTTTGCAACAGTATATTTCCTCACTTCTCTCCCAACTAAACAACCTCTTAAACTGACGAGACCTGTGGGCTGATTGAAAGGATAAGGATGGTGGTGATGAGTTGGTTTCCAAGTAAAGGTAAGAAAATCACTCCGAAATGAATCTCTATAATAGGAATCCTGGACCCAAACCGAGCAACCTCATCACGTCACATCACCCACAATGTCTCAGCCGTCGGATCGACCACGTCGACGGTTTAGATAGGCCCGAGCAATCCTAGAGCACGCAACCCCACACGTGGGACCCGCTAATGTGGGTCCCACAAGTAAGCCCCGCTGTGGGCCCCACGAGATCCGCGTGAGGTGGGTCCCACAAGTGGGCCCCTCCGTGGGCCCACAGGACCCACTTGATGTGGATCCCACAGTGGGCCCCACCGTAGACCAAGGGCCACAAGTGGGTCCCACCGTCTGTGGGTCCCACTAAATCATTATATGAGGGACCAGACTTAGTTGTTTAAAAAACCCAAACCAGGCCACCGCATCGCGCCACATCGCCCGCAATAACTCGGTCGTCGGATTGACCACGCCAATGGCAAAGATCAGCCTTAGCAATCCTAGGGCAAGCGACCCCACACGTGGGACCCGTTGATGTGGGTCCCACAAGTGGACCCCACTATGGGCCCCACGGGACCCGGCAACGTGGGCCCCACCATGGACATGAACCCACAAGTGGGTACCACCATATGTGGACCCCACTAATCGAATTATATGGGACCCACTGTGGGTCTCACCATATGTGCGCCAACCATGTAATTACAATATTCAAAATATATAACTTTATTAAAAGGTGTCTAATATCAAATTTCGTTAAAATATCAAAATCAATAATCTATAACTTTATTATAGACCGTGGTCGTGTAACTATTTGTCTTAAATGAATTATCAAGGCATGTGAAATTTCATAATTCTCTTAGTGGAAAGGTTTTAGATTTTAGAATGTGTTGTATCTTTCCTTTTAAAATATATATTCTGTTTAAATATAAATATTTATGCAAGGAAATTAGAAAATACCTATGAATTTTTGAAATTTGCTATGTATAAATTTATTTAATCATACTTTAAATCAAAAGCTCTTTCCAATTGGCCCGTTAAACATAATGTCCAAACACTGAAACGCCTTCAAATTTATGAAATTAAAGTAGCTCAAAACTTCAAAAAGAACAAATTTACCCTAGATCACACTTTAAATCCAAACCATTTTCCAAATTTCTCAAAATCTAACATCCGAACGCCGAAACACCTTCAAATTTAAAACTTTTCAACATAAATGTTGCTCCAAATTCCAAAAAGTTTTACGGGAAGCAAATTTTAAAATTAAATGTTCATATTTCAACAAAAGATACACTTAAAAAATACTCTGCAATTCAAAATATAAAATGCTTCTAGAGAATGAATTTAAATTCAATGTGCTTTGACAATCTATTTTTTTTAAAAAATATTTTTATAGACATATACACATCCACTTCTCGTGCGTGGCAACGCCGCGAACTTTTCTAGTGCCCACCTATAGTAGCTTGTTTCTTTCTTCTGCTGACTCATCTATTTCTCCATTTGCAGTTAAGCCTCATCGTACCTTTACTACATCCCAGCCATCAGCCTATTCTTTTATGGCAAATTCCATAAGCCCCATCGTACCTTTACTACGCGGCAGAGGTTGGCCCACTGGCCGCCTCGCTGGCGCCCGCGGCCAGCGTGGCGGCCTTGCCGCGCCACATGCACTGGCGCGGCAGGGCGATTTGGCCGCGCCAGCCGAGGTGGCGCGGCCAAAACGGCTACCCAGTGCAAATATTGATCTCGACCGGCTGTTATTATAATATTATTAAAAAAAGAATAAAATTAAAAAAAAATTCTGGTTCTCGGACCCATTTTTCTCCGTACTCTTGCTCTCTAGCACCCATCACTTCTTTATTCTTCTGGAAAGAAATATCCACCACTGTTACGCTCCACAAATAGTTCTTCCCTTACTTTTTCTGAACCAAAATTAAAACTCTTTTGCTTGAATTCCCATTATAAGCAGTAAAAACCCTCGCCTGTTGTGCTCCAAAATAAAAGACCATGGTCATCACAACCAAAAGGCTTCTTTGGTATGCTTTCGAAACAAAATCCATCGCTTCTATCGATCATCCAACAAAAAAAAGTACCCTCCTTTTTGTGCATCTGCCTTTATCTATTAAAAATAAAGGAATATTTCTGGATTTATTATGCTCATAGCTCTCTACGCCCTGCTCTTCGTGTTGGTTGCTTATTTTTCATCTGATCATCCTACAGTTCTTGGTAAGTTCCCCTCGAATTCATTCATTCTATTTCACTTGTTCCTATGTATGTTCTTTTTTTTGGCATTGGTTATCTAAATGCAAGAAACTGAAATATTTGATACAGTAGACATCAGTTATGAGTTATTTATGGAAGAGTTTCACAGGACATATTAATTCATATATACTTAGATGCATCAGGCAGTTTCATGCCAAAATTTCTGTATTCAAATTTATAAGTTGCGTGCACTTTGCACCGTGGGAACTGGACTATTGTTAGCTGTAACAACCAACCGTATGCACATATTATCGTTAATCTAGATCAGTGATTTAATTCATGGATATATTTAAAAGCTAACCTTGTTAATACCATAGAGTGGAGCCTAGAGTATTTGTGATCCTATCTTAATTTTGGTGGATACCCACATTCAAGGGAATTGGAATATCGTTGTTGTGTTTATTGCGAAAGGACTCACTATCTCGCCAACTCATATGATGATTCGGTGTTGGTTTATATTGTCATTATGTAGACTCTATTGTCATACCTATCTTTTCTCGTTTGTAGGACAAACAGTGGGAGCTGATACATCCTGTCGCAGCGGTTCGTCAGCAGAATTTGTAGCACCTTCACGAATTTATTTACTTTATTTTCGACCTGCAGAGTTCATTATCACTTTGTATTTGAATAAAGTATTCACCGAAACTTGTTTAATTATGGAACTTGCAATGTGATGTTGTTGTCAGTCAATTTTCATTAGCACTTAACTGTTTTGTTGTATGGAAAGTCATTTAGCAAAACTAAAACTCATTTTGTCTAGAATCTTTCAATATAAATTCATTTTTATTTATTTGTTTCCTTTGAATGAAATTCATAAATTCATTTTTATAAATTCAATATTAATGTTCAACTAGGTGAATTTTGATGATATTCGAGCCAACTTGCATCTACCCTTAAAGCCACGATGTTATCGGCCGGTCATGTGCTTGCAGACTTTGTTCAAACATTTTGTCAATATAGTTTGCTTGGTTTTCAAGGTGGGTGGTTGTTATATTTCAATCTTCTAAAGAACGAAATCCTGCCAGGTAAACACTATGTTGTTGCATCATGTCGTTGCAAAACCACAATCGTTGGATCGGCCGTGCTAATGGCCCAGATCGTGCTGCACCCAAACATTTTTGAAGAAACACACTTGGACTTTGACGAAATAGAGCCCGCCACCCCTCACTCCTCTCTAGTCGGGTTTTTTTCGAAAACATAATCGAATTTTCTCAAAATATAATCGGTCCTCCAACATCTCTCCAGCCGGCAATCTTGCAAATGAGACCTTAAGTTTTAACAAAATGAAACCAAACGCCATTCTCCTCTCAAGACATCTTTTAAAATAACCCTTGAATTTAGATAAAATACAATCCCAGCATAGCAGCCTTTACACATGTTATTTATTCATTCCACCTACAATTTGAACATCATAACGCCTTCAAATCAAAAGATGTTTAACACGAAAGTTGTTAAAAATAAAATTACCCTAATAAACAGACAATTGCAGCTTCTTGATATATTTCTAATAAAATATTTTCATGATTCTAGGGACACCCTCGGTTTTCATCTACTACCTAAAGAAAACTTAGTACAAGCTAACACAAATAAAAGGATAAAAATATCAAATTTGGACCACACAGTGATATATCAGTAAGTTTGATTTTTTTGAGTGCTAATTTCTTTCTCCTCCATATTTATATAGCTTTTTACCAAACTAAAAGCTGATACTCTACATAATATTAACATCTTGACGCTGCATGAATATAATAAAAATATTTTAATGAAATGGTTTCAATTATACATTGACCTATATCTATCACAATGTTTGCTAGCCTAGGTAATGTTCGCTCATGGATAAGCTGATCTTTTGCTGCGCCAAAATTTCTAGTACTTGAAGAATTCAGAATCTTTGACGGGCGTAGGATGTGTTTTGTATCTGTTTGGCTTTACACTTTCACGTATTTGCAATGAGATAACTCAGGCAGTTTGGTAGCTTGTATACATGTAAATAGAGTTGTGCGAGGAAATTAAAATTGGAATTTTGTGCAAAGTGTTTAGAGGTTCAGCAAAATATTTCCTAAAAATTTCTAGACCTTTTTTTTTATTTATTCTCACTTACCAAAGCTTTATCCATTTATTGGAAACTCCAGGAGAAGGGGGTCAAGGATCTTGTGTTGCTCGCAGTAATTGTGTTACAAAGCAGTAACATAATTTTTATGTAAAAGCAACATAATTTTTGCGTTCCAATAGATCACACTATAATAACATTAAACTTAGCAACACTAATAAAATGTGTTACTAGATGGCCTTGTAACATTATCCACGTTCTGTACTAACTAGTGTCGGGAGCTGGTGCTGCTACCCCGCCGCTGCCTTATGAAGCTGGGTTGAGAATTATGATTGCTGCTGGAGTTTATGAAAAAAAAAGGAGGGGGGGGGGGCTTAGACTTCAATCACAAAGTAGAGGCCCTGATTTATATTCTAGAATTGTTCTAATGATTATTGATAGATATAGACATGAACATAGATCTGATTTTCTTTCGAAATACTCATATTGAGGAATAGAACTTAAAAATATAGGCATGAACATGGATGCAATTTTTCTTTCTAAATAATAATCCTAGATATGTGGCTTAGGATTTTGGAGGCCACGGCACCTGGGGTTCCTGCACGTGTCCGTAGTCGCCACGTGGTGGCCATCCGTTGGTTCTCGCATGTCTCAATGATGCTCGCGACGACGCCCTGCAGGTTTCGCCGTCCATGGGGCCCACCGATGCCTTGGGCTATTTTTTGTCCCTATGCTCAGGCTCTCGCGTGCATGCGGCCCATCCGTGTCTTGGGTTTCTTTTCCTTCCTGACCCCTCCTCTCAGTCTGTCGTCTTGATTTTGGGCCCAGGATTATTCACAGCGGTGGGCGGTGCGTACTGCGTTAGCCTCACACGTTGTCCTGCTGCTTCAGTGCTCAACGGCGGCCACCTACAGTTGCAATACCTGATCCTCTTAAGCTCTTCAGTCGATGGACTCTTATGATATAGTTGAAGCCAGATCTGACCTTCAGACAACTATAGATCAAAGATCCTGTCAGATTTAGTAATATCCAACACAAATTTTTCTGGATGTTTCTTCCCAAACAGGTATGAAATTGGGTTTTTATCAGTCTTCACCTATTCCGCTAAGCCGATTGTGTCGTCACCGTCTTCTGAATGAGAGGAATTAGAATATTTAGCATAACTAACCTTCTTTCGGAAGGTATTCCTACTTTGCTCATATGACCTTGTCTCAAAAAAAATTGGATGTGCCATCTGGCTAAGAGTTTCAAACTCTTGCAAGGCGTATTTTTTCTCTTATATGTAGTAGGAGTTCCTGATAAACCAAATCGGCTAAGGAAATCTTACAAAGCCAGACTATAGCACTGGTTGTTGGTTTCTCTGAAACAATGTATATATGCTGTTACAAAATCATCGTTCCTCTGCCTGAGACATGCTAAATATGACAACGTCTTTTCATATGTCGTAGAGTAGAATAACTGACGGAATTGTTTCTCCAGATTAGCCAAATATATAATAGAATTTGCTGGTAATGAAGTAAACCATGGAAAGTGCAAACCAGGGAGTGACACAGAGAACAACTAAACCTTCAAAGCATCTGAATTAGTAGCCTCTCCACATTGAATGATGAATATGTTGATGTGCTAAATTGTGGAGGTGTTTTCTTAACCAGATAACTTAGTGAAATCTTGTACCTAGTAGCGATGATGATACAGTATTGAATCATATGTGGTTGGATACGGAACTCCATATATATGACCCTATTGTTTAGGCGTTACACTGAATTGATTTTCAATCTCATTGGCTATTTTGGCATTCCAATCCACCTGCTGACCAATATTTTAGCTTGACTGCAACATAGGATTGGTTAATCTGGCAACCGGTGCGGGCTGCAACGTAGGCAGACCAATCGGCTGACCAGCCAATGTTCCTTGTGGTTGCTGTCGGGTACCTACTGGTATTGGCACTTGAAATGGTACCATTGCGTTAGTTGAGGTTGGCCGTTGTACTGGCCAAGGATTTGAAACATTGACATGCATCAACGTCCCCAAGCCTGGATCATAGCACACAAAGGTAGTCCCATTATGATATGGGAACTGCATAATGCAAACTCTCGATTCCTCAGGTGTCATCGGACCTGTCAGCTGTGAAGCTGACGGTGGTAGATTCTGGATTTTCATCTGATTCACCAAATGAGAAATCAAAGCTTCTTGATCCCTTGGCTGAGAAGCTGATGTGTTCTGTAACATTGCTTGTGAAACCGATATAGGCTGAGGGCTTTGTGAGAGAGTACCTCCTATTGTTGTCTGACCTTGTGTAGCAATATTGAAGAACTTTGGAGGCATACCTTCTTTGGATCCCATCCAACTGCGAACTCTGATGTTGTTACCTCTTGTGCCGATGAAGAATCAATGGGCGTTGACGCAGTTAAAATAGGAGCACCTGCCGGTGGTACGACTTGAAGTGGCACTGGATTGGCTAACTGCCCAGATGATTGGCTACCGGTCCTTACTTGCACCATATTACTAGACTCAGCAATAGAAGCAATTTGTTGTTGATAGCATGTTACTATGAAATTTGTAGTTCCTCCTTGCATTGCTTTTAACATGGCATTCTTGAAGGACCAATAGCTTGATGCATCATGTCTACAAGTCGGTTTTCCTTCAAGATCTTTGTTAACGGCTGAGGAGTTGGGAAATCAAACTTCTTGATCACCTCACCATTTGTAGAAGCACTGAATGACTTCAGTCATTCACACTTCAATGCTTCAACAGCCGAATCTACTTCAGCTTTTTGATCCTCTTTGAGTTTATCTTCTTCAACTGGGATCAATTTGTCTTTGGAAATTTCAAAGCTTTGAACTTTAGTCATGTTCAAAACTTTATGTGTCCCACCAGGCTTGCCAAAAGCGCGTTGACGCAAAAAAAATCAACACTCAGGCCCAAGAGTGTTGTTCATAAAGCCCGACCGTTGAACTTCGATGACTAAGACGTGCCAGTCAATTTGACATGTTAATTGACAAGAAAACAGTGTAAACGTTAAATTCAAGAGTTAATCGGCTGGTGTTCTGAAAGTCTCTCATAAGTCTTGGCTACCGTAGCCGATGCAAAAAACGACAAAGAATCAGCCGATGTGGCTGATTCAGCCGATCGTATCTTATTTGATCCGCTGGGGTAGTTGCCGTGTACATGGATCTAATGAACAATTACAAATGTGTAACATGAACATTATCGTAACAAATCAAGACAGATCTAATCAATTTTCAGTTAATTTTAGAAACAATAGCAGAATAAATAATTCAAAACAGATCTACACGTGTGACACTTCAAGCATGAAATGGAGCTAATCAGCTAGCTGATGATATCAAAAGAATAAATGTGTTAGCAGCAATCAGATGCGCCTCAAACATGATAACAATGATATATTCTGAAAAACAGGTAAAACCTAAAAATCTAGCAAGTATTGACAAATTGTGAATAAATCTAGACGAAGCCACAGCGATGCACCCGGTAGCTAAAGCCTATATTACTCTATAATCGAAAACTCACTTGCAAAACCAAATGGCTCGAATGTGAGACGTCCTTGATTGAACTCGAAAAAGTCACCAAAAAGGGAAAAAAAGAAAAGGTAAAGCCGTCGGAAAACAAAAGGAATTTGAGTAAGAAATTTGTTGTATTGAGTGTGCACTAATTTTTTATAATGCATCAGGGCTCATATTTATACCCTACAACTCCTGGCCGATCATGGCAAACTCATAACTTAAACTTGAAGAAACAAAACTTCTAAAGATACAACTCGAAAATGAGTCTTTTCGAGTTAGACTCTATGAGATGCAATCTAGCTATCTGGATAATTTGAATGCTCCTTGGCCACAACGGCATCAAATCGATACCTTTTCCAAATCACGCTATATCGTTATCATCGGTTCTTCTCTGGCACCTTCTCGCCATCACCGGCCCAAATCGATTGCGACTCATTGCCTGACCCTTGAGATTTATCAGGTGAGTCCTTGTTTGAGCTTCCTTCGTCCTCGTTGAGCCATCTTCGTCTCCTTTTGACGCCAGTCTTGACAAGTATCATAAAACGGTGTCACAAATATCAGCAAAAAATAAATAAACAGTTAATTAAGAATTCAAGTTATTAAAACATTAATTGTTAAGAACTTGTTTAGATATTTTTCTGAAAATAAGGTGTAGGTGATGAAAATAACATGTTACAACTGTAGAAAACAACTACTTCATTTACTTTTTTTTGAACGAACGGCACGAGATTGTGCCCATTTCATTGATAGAGAAGATAGTTTACAGCCGGCTAGCCGGTTACAAGATCATATGTGATTGCTATTCTCGCATCAGTAGAAGCTCTAGGTGCTTGGCCCCAGCCGTTATCCACGCCAACACCTCATTTTTAATTTTGGCTACAATAGACGGGGCCGGTTTCCCTTGGTGCCTAAAGCGTAAGACTTTGCGCTGCCTTTCGTGAAACATCTGGTCTTGTTGTAATGTTGTGCCACCATTGTGCCGTAGATGTCGAAGGGGGCCATGCCACTGGCATTAGGGTCGGTTGTGCAAGGCATGTGGCTATTTGTGACCAGATGCACCTCGTTACTCTACATTCGGCTAGTAAGTGGTGTGCCGATTCCATCGCACATCTGCAGCGGGGGCAGGTTGGGCTATGGTCCCAGACCCACCTTGCCAGTCTGTCGGACGACCAGACCCTGTTTTGTAGAATGAGCCATGCGAAGAATTTGCAGTTCGGCGGCGCCCATGTCTTCCAAATGCTGGCCAGGTTGGGGTCGGTGGTGGTGTCTATGAACTGTGCCTTATAGGCTGAGGATGTTGTGTAGCGGCCGTCACTTGTGGATTTCCTCCTGTGTTGGGTGGAGCTGCAGGTCTCTGATTAGGTTCCATAGGGCGCAGAATTCCAGTAGTAGTCGCACGCTAAATCACGAGCTATAGTTGAGATATCTTATCCAGTTGCTGTTCTGTATCGCTTGGGCTATTGTTTTCTTCTTGGTTTTTTGGTCCGAGCGAATAAACCTGGGGCTATATCTTTAGGGCGGCGCCCATTGAGCCACGCGTCGGTCCAGAATTTTGCCCTTTCCCCATTCCCGATAGAGATTGTGGAGCATGCAGCGAAGAGCAGGCGGTCATGCTCGTCACATGGTGTCTCTGTGCCAACCCATGCTTTTTCCAGCGCTACCCATTCAAGCCATAACCACCTCACATGAAGCGCTCTTGCAAATTTGTCGAGGTTGAGGATTCCAAGTCCCCCGTTTGGTTTGGGTAGTGTCGTGCGCGTCCAGTTGACTTTGCATTTTCCTCCCGATATGGCCCTGTTACCTGCCCATGTGAAGCTTCTGCGGTATTGGTCAACATCCTCTAGCACCTCTCTTGGCGGTTTGAGCGCTATGAGGAGGTAGATCGGTTGAGAGGATAGGACTGACTTTGCGAGGGCGACTCTTCCTGCTTGGGTCAGGTTTCTTCCGTTCCATATGCAGAGTTTGTCGGCAGTTCTATCCACTAGTGGTTGGTAGTACAATCTTTTGAGTTGCCTGGTGGCTAGCGGTAGGCCTAGGTATTTGATTGGGAAGTTTTGTCTGTTGATGGGGAAGTTTGTGAGGACGTCATTAAGGTCGATATTCGAGCAGCTGATAGGAGTGACGCTTGTTTTGCTAATATTTGTGCTGAGGCCCGTGGTGTCCCCGAAGAGCATCAGCAAGTCCTTCATGTTTGTAACATCTCGCACAGTTTGCTTCAGGAAAATGGCTGCGTCGTTGGCGTACATGGAGATTCTCATGCGTGCAGTGCGTCCATTCCGCTTGGAGAGGAGACCCCTTTCCGTGGCCAACTCCAGTAGTCCGTGCAGCGGGTCAATAGCCAAGATTAATAGGAGGGGTGATAGTGGGTCCCCTTGTCGGGGGTCTCTGCCGTGTTGAATAGGTTGGAGAGGGTGGCCATTAAGGAGGACCCTTGATGTGGAGGTGGACAGCAGCGCGGCAACCCATTCAATCCACTTTGTTGCGAATCCCCTATGTTGTAGCATTGTGAGCAGGTAGTCACATCTTACGGAATCGAAGGCCTTGGAGATATCCAATTTCACTAGTAGGGCTGGCTTCTTGGTCCTATGTAGTTTCCTGGCCAGATTCCGGACGTAGAGGAAGTTGTCATGGATGCTTCTGCCTTTAATGGAGGCGCAGTGCCAGAATCTTTGCTATGATCTTTGCAAATGCGTGGATTAGGCTTATCGGTCGGTAGTCGCGTATGTCCTCGGCACCTTCTTTTTTCGGGATGAGGATGATGTTTGCCTTGTTGAGGAGGTTTAGGTTAATACATCTCGAGTTGTTCATGGAGTTAATTGCCGCCATTATATCGGGTTTGATCATGGCCCAGCATTTTGTGAACAAGGTTCCGGTGAAGCCGTCGGGCCCCGGGCCTTTTTCGTGTGGGGATTGAGTGATTGCCCATAAGACCTCCTCTTCCGTGAAAGGCTCGTCAAGGCAGGAAAGGTCTACCATTGGTAGGTTCAGGGTTGTCCAGTTAAGGTCCATAGTCCGTTTGATGAGACGTAGGTGGCCGATCTTCCGTCAGGTAAGGATAACTCTCGTTTGGGCGGAGTGAAACACACCGATACGGCTTCAAGTCAGCAACTCGAACCCTGCAATCTTAGCACCACGAGTCCTCTGGTTATCAACCGTGTTACAACCCGGTTGACCTCGCCAAGAAGGGTAATCCCTACAACGAAACAAAGAACACAAGCAAGAACTTGAAAGAACGCAGCTCTCAATATTGGTGACAATCTGCGGATGAATGATTAAGCACACAAGTTGGGGTTCTACAAATGGAAGACGGCGACTGTTCAAAGACAGATTAATCTAAAGCAAAACCCAAACCCTAAGGAAGGCGGCGGCTACTGAATTATAGAGCTTAGGGTCATGGATGGCCCCAAGACACGCCCCCTAATGGGCTCGACGATGATACAAGGCCCAAAGGCCAAAAGACGGTGACGCAGCACCGGGACAGATTCTGGACGCCATCTTGTTTGGATGATTCCTGATGACTCCGGATAAATTTGGGCCTCAAACCAAAGCCATTGTGGATCGTCGAAATTGGACTCCGTATGTGACCTGGGCGTCCGTTTTACCAAAGGCAGCTCCTGGACTCCGAGGTGGACTCGAACTCGAGTTGTAGTGGGCCTCCACGTAGCTTGGCCGACCCTCGCTGGTCATCCACGCCTCCAAGCCATCCTTCATGTGTTCGTTGATCTTCTCCTTGGTTCCTAATCACATTATAAACAATAGATAGTAACTCATTCTCAAAACTATTAATAGGAACATTTAGGAGCGAGCTCACCTCTAAATTTAATTGTCTCGCACGAGCTCTTGTAATTGGACCTTCAATGGTTTGGATGTCCAGCGGTGAAGCCTCGTGTATATCCGTAGAAGTGATGTCCTCATCATCCTCCTCCTCTTGAATTGGAGTCGTCCTCGATTCAAGCGCATCTTCTTCTCCCAAATATGGCCGCAAATCTGAAATGTTAAAGGTAGGACTAACCCCGAACTCGGGAGGCAACTCAAGTTTATATGCAGTATCATTTATTTTCTCAATTATTTTGAAAGGACCATCAGCTCTAGGCATTAACTTGGACTTCCTCAAATCTGGAAAACGTTCTTTTCTTAAGTGCAACCACACTAGATCACCTGGTTCAAGTTTTAACTCTCTCTTACCTTTGCTACCATCAATTCTATACTTTTCAGTCATCTTTTCAATGTTGTGCTTAGTTGTCGTGTAACACCCAGATTTCCATGAAATCCGTATGCTTCCATATGTGTGCCCAGGATGTCCACAGAACACATATAGATTACAAATATTGAATCACAGAGAACACAATGCTCGAATAAAATAGTTTATATCAGAGTTTAACACAAGACATAGTCTTAAACAAATAACACAGCGGAAGACTTAATATTACTAAACGTCTTAACTACGAAGAGCCTCAAATCCACAGGGACCACCGACTGGTTGAACACAGCTTAGAAGTACGGCAGATCCTCCGGAAACTCAGCAAGCGACTGATCATTCAATGCTCCATCTGTTACCCGTCCGGGATTTTGTTGAATAGTTGCAAGTGTAAGTAAACCATCTTACTTAACAAGTATAACACGGGTTATGCAAGGACAAAAGGCTTGACACGGTTATACTGCATTAGCACTTTTAGTTGATTCATTTTATTATCATCCAACTTACTACAAATGAGTAGATCCCAAGTATAAACCCATTAATAAGGTATAAGTGATTATAGAACAAACCAACATCAACCACTAATATCATCTTCTAATCAAAAAGGATCCAGGCCGCTCGTATCCGTGAGCACGGCTATCATGATAGTTCAACACACTCTGCAGAGGTTTCGCCCTTTACCCGCCGGTCACATAAATCCAAAAGAACTTATGTTACGAGGACTTTCACAAAAACACCCTAACAAGCACAGTAGCCGTTTTGGTTCAACATAGGCAGCATAACCCGAGGCATCGAGATTGACGTACGCTCAGGGCGCAACGTGAGGGGGTCAATGGCGTCCAGAGCGAGAGCGCAATCATCGCAACGTGTGAAGCTGCCGTACATCGGGCGCTTACATCACGGGACTTTGCCTAACGGGGCATAGCCAACGGATAAAACCGTCCTCGATGGATCAAACTATACTCTCACCCATGCACCCCACATACGCCTTTCGGTAACCACTGGCGAGCTAGAGACGTACAAGTTAATTATCCAAGACCAGAGCCATTATAGTTCCAACGGCGGCGAACAGGTTCCTGGGTTGCCGCTTTAAGAACCGGACCTTATGGAGAGACATTAGAACAAAGCACAAAGCACATGCTCTAATTCCCTAGATCAAACCTTATAGAGACACTAGAACAAAGCACACAGCACATGCTCTAGTTCCCTGAACCATGTTGCTAAAAAGCATCTTTTAACCATCATTGAAGTGAACCATTATTTCCACATTAACATAAAAATAAAGGTTGGTTGCAGCGCATAGCATAGTCTAACCATAATGCATAAAACCCTGGGTAACAAGGAATCGGGTAAAGACTAGGGACATCCTTAGTGGCTAACAATTTTAGACACATGCACATGAGTTCGGGTGATTAAATGGTGTATAGGTAACAAGGATGGTCCGTGTTATACTTGCCTTCCTCAGAGAACTGCTGCTGCACTTGATCTTCGAGAACGGGATCGTCGGCGTACTCGAACGGCTCGGCAACTACTCACATTGATCACCACACAAGCATCAACACATACATGCAAACAAGATTATTTAATTAGAACAGTACACCAAACATGAACAAAAGATGAAAAGAAGGTTTTAGAACTAATCTACGCTTCACTACGAACACGTGAGCGCGAGAATCACTCAAATCGGAGTTAAAACGGAGAAACTACGCTAAAAACGGGCTCTAGGGGCTTGCTGGTAAGGATTTTAGGCTTCCAGGGGTGTTTTTGAAAGAAACCAGGGACCTAAAACATAATTTTGTATAAAAACTCGAGGTCTGCGGTGTAAAACTGCCATCTAGGACGGCGGGCATTATTTTTCAAAAGCGCAGGGGCTAAAACGAAAGAAAAAGGACTTAGCCGTAAATACTTTTGAATAGAGGTGGACCGCGGGTTAATTTTTGAAAAAAAAGAGGGGCTCTTTTGCAAAAACGTCACGGCAGCGGGGTTATGCTGACGTCGGCTGACGTCATGGTTGACCGACCCGTGGACCGAACCTTAGACCGCCGTGAACCGCGGTTCACGAGAACCGGACCGGGTTTACATCGGGTCAGATCTGGAGCGTTCAGATCGGATCGGACGGCTGGAAATAGATCGCGGCTCGGCTCACCGGAGCGCGGCGGCGCTAGGCCGAGGGCTCGCCGGAGATGGCTCGGCTGGGGGCTAGAAGACTCCAAACCTCGCCGCGATGGGTTCTAGAGAGAGAGGAGAGAGAGGAGAACTCAATTTTGGAGCTCGGAGCGAGGTTTGGGCACTGGTGGAGGCCGGCGGCGAGCGGAGGCGGATTGGCTTCTCCGGCGAACTCGCGCGGGTGCTGCAGGGCGAGAGGGAGGGGGAAAAACGGCTTGGCGCGATGCTTACCCCGCGGCGAAGCTCTTGGCGTGGATCTTAGCGTCAAAGACGCGGCGGACTCACGGCTTGGCGGTGGCGGCTCGAAAACAAGGCGGCGCTAGGGTTTAAGCACGGGAGTTGGGGGTACGGCTTAAGGGGGCTGGCGGCGCTATTTATGGGGCCTCGAGCTCCTTGGCGTGCGCGCCAAGTCGCGAGGGAGGACGGCGTGCGCAGCAGGGACTCGCGGCGGCGCGGGGAGGAGTCCCGGCGGCGCACGGCTGGAGGTAGGGGAAGGGACTTACAGGTGGGCCCGGGTGTCAGTGGCAGAGGAAGAGAGCGGAGCGCGCGCTGCGGAGGAGAGAGGCTGACGGGTGGGGCCGCTCTGTCAGGTGCTGCGGGGAGAGAGGATAGCACTGACGCGTGGGACCGGCTGGTCAGTCACAGCGGAGGCGCGGCGGTGGGCTGGCGCGAGCTGGGCTGCGGGATGAACTGGGCTGCGCGACTGATGGGCCGAGCTGCTGCTGGTGGGCTGCGGAAAAAAAGGAGAAAGGAGCTGGGCCTCGCGGGAAAAGGAGAAAAGGGCTGCTGGACTGGTGGGCTGAAAGGAGAAAGAGAAAAAGAAAGAAAAAGAAAGGTTTTTCTTTTATTCAAACACTCCTTTGAATTCAAATTCAAATTTGAATTCAACAATCAAAAATAAATGCACCAGCATGAATGCAGCAATAATGTTTCTATTTCCTATATTTGCTTTTAATTATTCAAAAATTTTATTTCCCTATATTATTTATGAGCACTTTAATAGAAAAACCAATTAATTACGAAATTTTTAAAAAGGCTATTTTTAGGGTGTTACAACTCTACCCCCCTTAACATGAATCTCGTCCCCGAGATTCGGATCTAGATTGGAAGAGATGTGGATATTCTGCCTTGAGATCCATCCTTTCTTTCACAAGTTGCTTCACCTTCTGAGTGACGTTTCCTTGCACACACGAATGTCCTTGTTCCTGGTGACCCTCTCTAATTCCTCCAAAACCTTGACCGACCTCTGAGGACTTAATTGCCTGATACTCAATCTTCTCTCCTGATGGAGCCACTAACTGAACTGCACGCTTGGAGCACTGTATGACGGCATCGTACTTTGCTAGACAGCTCATTCCCAAGATCAGATCCATCCCGATAGAATTCAGGACTATAGGGTGTGCTAGAAAGTCTACCCCCCTTATGTTAACCGCTACATTAGGACAACGTAATGTGGCCCGAAGTTCTCCTCCCGGTGAATTAACTAACATGGTATTTCCCATAGGTTGCATAAGCATCAAGTTCTTTTTCACAAAATTGACGGATATAAAAGCATGCGAAGCTCCAGAATCGAACAAAACTGTAGCAGGTTGTGAGTTGACCGAGAACGTACCGACTACCACATCTGTGGCTACTTCTGCAGTTTCTGCTCCCACATGGTTGAGCTTGCCCCTGGCGTAGTTCTGCTGGCCACGATTTCCCTGCGCCTGCTGCTGATTCCCATTCTGAGCTGGTTGTGGTCCTGTCTTCTGGTTGTTGTTCTGACCAGTGGAGTTCTGGACCCTCCGGGGACAAAATTTAGCGTAGTGTCCCTGTTCTCCACAGTGGTAGCATGCCCTTGGGTCAACGGAAGTGGTGTTAGCCGGGGTGGTGCGTGAAGCCTGAGTGTTATGCTGCTCGTTCTGGTAGTGCTGCTGCTGCTGTGGTGGTGGATTCTGAGTATGCTGGTGATCCTGATAACCTGACTGTCCCTGAGTGCGCTGCTGATTCACCTGCCGGGAGTTGTAGCGGGGGCGGACGTTGCTGCTAGATTGCTGGTTCATGAACTTTCTCTTCTTATCCTCAATCTCACGACGCTTGTGCTCCACCATCAGGGCACCATCAACCAATGCACCGAAGGTTGGGAAGGTGATGCACATCAACTGTAGCTGCAAAACATCCTGGAGTCCATTCCGGAAGCGAGTTTGCCTCTTCTCATCCGTCGACACCTCATCTGGTGCATAGCGGGCCAACTCAAGGAACTTGTCACGGTAGGCAGTGACACTCATTCCTTCCTGCGTCAGGGCTAGGAACTCCCTCTTCTTTAGGACCGTCAGTCCCTCAGGCACATGGTGAGCACGGAAGGCATCACTGAACTGCTGCCAGGTGATCTGGTTGCGATCGGGTTGCGCATATTGGTATGCTACCCACCAGTCGAGAGCGGCTCCTTCAAATTGGCCAGAGGCGTAGAGCACCTTCTCCCTGTCATCACACTGAGCAATGTCGAGCTGTCTCTCCACTGCCTTGATCCAGTCTTCTGCTTCCATCGGGTCCTTGGCGCGGGAGAACTTTGGCGGGCGCCCCTTCAAGAACTCTCCCCTCCTGTCCCGGATGGGCTGGGGAGGTGGCTGAACAGGTGGATTCTGCAGGTTCTGCTGCATCAATGCTATGGCCTGAGTCAACTGTTGCATCGTCTGTGTCTGCAAGCGGACTAGATCTTCCATGGTGGGCGGCTGGTTCTGGTTCTGATTCGGGTTCTGGTTCTGGTTCTGGTTACCACCACCCATCGATCCTCTTGTCCCAACCATCTGTCACAAAACAAAACCCCAACATTCATAATCGCTGTCATGTCTAACCCAGTGTCAAGAACAGAAGCAATCCATTAACAAGATAAGGTACTCAGGCGATAGGAAAGATGATAGATGATATGCAAAGGAGAGATCAGGAACCCATCTATCTATCCACTAAATACCTTATACCTTAATCCAATACTAGACGATTGCAGACTTCCATCTGCGCTCATCACAATCATTACAAAGATCCAAATCACACATAGGCATAATGACAATTCATTCAAGCATTCAAAGACAAGGTTCACACAAGACTCGGCACTATTAGACTAGTTTTGACTCAAAAACGTTCTATTTGATCTCTATTAACATTTGGGGTCGATGGTGGTGCGGTGAGCTAGGGTGCTGCATCTCCTCGGGGTTCCCTTATGCGGCCTACGGCTAAGGAGCTCCTGGTAGGCGTCCAGGTTGCGTGCCACCAATTGGTACTCCTCGATGCAGGTGGAAAGTAGCCATCAGTGCTCCAACGGACTATCTATCTCTGTCGAGCCATCTATGGAAGTGAAAACTGGAGGAGGGCTAGAAAATTTTCACAAAGGACAGAGGTAGAATAGAACACCATTTTTCAACAGAAACTCAACTCTAGGATGTAAAATAGTTTTTAGAGCAAAGATTAAGCAAGTTCTAATCGACCGTTCTATCTAGGCTGTGATCCTACAGTCAGCACGGCTCTGATACCAACTTTGTAACACCCAGATTTCCATGAAATCCGTATGCTTCCATATGTGTGCCCAGGATGTCCACAGAACACATATAGATTACAAATATTGAATCACAGAGAACACAATGCTCGAATAAAATAGTTTATATCAGAGTTTAACACAAGACATAGTCTTAAACAAATAACACAGCGGAAGACTTAATATTACTAAACGTCTTAACTACGAAGAGCCTCAAATCCACAGGGACCACCGACTGGTTGAACACAGCTTAGAAGTACGGCAGATCCTCCGGAAACTCAGCAAGCGACTGATCATTCAATGCTCCATCTGTTACCCATCCGGGATTTTGTTGAATAGTTGCAAGTGTAAGTAAACCATCTTACTTAACAAGTATAACACGGGTTATGCAAGGACAAAAGGCTTGACACGGTTATACTGCATTAGCACTTTTAGTTGATTCATTTTATTATCATCCAACTTACTACAAATGAGTAGATCCCAAGTATAAACCCATTAATAAGGTATAAGTGATTATAGAACAAACCAACATCAACCACTAATATCATCTTCTAATCAAAAAGGATCCAGGCCGCTCGTATCCGTGAGCACGGCTATCATGATAGTTCAACACACTCTGCAGAGGTTTCGCCCTTTACCCGCCGGTCACATAAATCCAAAAGAACTTATGTTACGAGGACTTTCACAAAAACACCCTAACAAGCACAGTAGCCGTTTTGGTTCAACATAGGCAGCATAACCCGAGGCATCGAGATTGACGTACGCTCAGGGCGCAACGTGAGGGGGTCAATGGCGTCCAGAGCGAGAGCGCAATCATCGCAACGTGTGAAGCTGCCGTACATCGGGCGCTTACATCACGGGACTTTGCCTAACGGGGCATAGCCAACGGATAAAACCGTCCTCGATGGATCAAACTATACTCTCACCCATGCACCCCACATACGCCTTTCGGTAACCACTGGCGAGCTAGAGACGTACAAGTTAATTATCCAAGACCAGAGCCATTATAGTTCCAACGGCGGCGAACAGGTTCCTGGGTTGCCGCTTTAAGAACCGGACCTTATGGAGAGACATTAGAACAAAGCACAAAGCACATGCTCTAATTCCCTAGATCAAACCTTATAGAGACACTAGAACAAAGCACACAGCACATGCTCTAGTTCCCTGAACCATGTTGCTAAAAAGCATCTTTTAACCATCATTGAAGTGAACCATTATTTCCACATTAACATAAAAATAAAGGTTGGTTGCAGCGCATAGCATAGTCTAACCATAATGCATAAAACCCTGGGTAACAAGGAATCGGGTAAAGACTAGGGACATCCTTAGTGGCTAACAATTTTAGACACATGCACATGAGTTCGGGTGATTAAATGGTGTATAGGTAACAAGGATGGTCCGTGTTATACTTGCCTTCCTCAGAGAACTGCTGCTGCACTTGATCTTCGAGAACGGGATCGTCGGCGTACTCGAACGGCTCGGCAACTACTCACATTGATCACCACACAAGCATCAACACATACATGCAAACAAGATTATTTAATTAGAACAGTACACCAAACATGAACAAAAGATGAAAAGAAGGTTTTAGAACTAATCTACGCTTCACTACGAACACGTGAGCGCGAGAATCACTCAAATCGGAGTTAAAACGGAGAAACTACGCTAAAAACGGGCTCTAGGGGCTTGCTGGTAAGGATTTTAGGCTTCCAGGGGTGTTTTTGAAAGAAACCAGGGACCTAAAACATAATTTTGTATAAAAACTCGAGGTCTGCGGTGTAAAACTGCCATCTAGGACGGCGGGCATTATTTTTCAAAAGCGCAGGGGCTAAAACGAAAGAAAAAGGACTTAGCCGTAAATACTTTTGAATAGAGGTGGACCGCGGGTTAATTTTTGAAAAAAAGAGGGGCTCTTTTGCAAAAACGTCACGGCAGCGGGGTTATGCTGACGTCGGCTGACGTCATGGTTGACCGACCCGTGGACCGAACCTTAGACCGCCGTGAACCGCGGTTCACGAGAACCGGACCGGGTTTACATCGGGTCAGATCTGGAGCGTTCAGATCGGATCGGACGGCTGGAAATAGATCGCGGCTCGGCTCACCGGAGCGCGGCGGCGCTAGGCCGAGGGCTCGCCGGAGATGGCTCGGCTGGGGGCTAGAAGACTCCAAACCTCGCCGCGATGGGTTCTAGAGAGAGAGGAGAGAGAGGAGAACTCAATTTTGGAGCTCGGAGCGAGGTTTGGGCACTGGTGGAGGCCGGCGGCGAGCGGAGGCGGATTGGCTTCTCCGGCGAACTCGCGCGGGTGCTGCAGGGCGAGAGGGAGGGGGAAAAACGGCTTGGCGCGATGCTTACCCCGCGGCGAAGCTCTTGGCGTGGATCTTAGCGTCAAAGACGCGGCGGACTCACGGCTTGGCGGTGGCGGCTCGAAAACAAGGCGGCGCTAGGGTTTAAGCACGGGAGTTGGGGGTACGGCTTAAGGGGGCTGGCGGCGCTATTTATGGGGCCTCGAGCTCCTTGGCGTGCGCGCCAAGTCGCGAGGGAGGACGGCGTGCGCAGCAGGGACTCGCGGCGGCGCGGGGAGGAGTCCCGGCGGCGCACGGCTGGAGGTAGGGGAAGGGACTTACAGGTGGGCCCGGGTGTCAGTGGCAGAGGAAGAGAGCGGAGCGCGCGCTGCGGAGGAGAGAGGCTGACGGGTGGGGCCGCTCTGTCAGGTGCTGCGGGGAGAGAGGATAGCACTGACGCGTGGGACCGGCTGGTCAGTCACAGCGGAGGCGCGGCGGTGGGCTGGCGCGAGCTGGGCTGCGGGATGAACTGGGCTGCGCGACTGATGGGCCGAGCTGCTGCTGGTGGGCTGCGGAAAAAAAGGAGAAAGGAGCTGGGCCTCGCGGGAAAAGGAGAAAAGGGCTGCTGGACTGGTGGGCTGAAAGGAGAAAGAGAAAAAGAAAGAAAAAGAAAGGTTTTTCTTTTATTCAAACACTCCTTTGAATTCAAATTCAAATTTGAATTCAACAATCAAAAATAAATGCACCAGCATGAATGCAGCAATAATGTTTCTATTTCCTATATTTGCTTTTAATTATTCAAAAATTTTATTTCCCTATATTATTTATGAGCACTTTAATAGAAAAACCAATTAATTACGAAATTTTTAAAAAGGCTATTTTTAGGGTGTTACATGTCGCATGCATTTTCAATATAAACTCAGCATGCTCCTTAGCATCACTATGAATCCTCTCAGTAGTAGGAAAAGATAGAATATCAATAGGAGCACGGGGGTTGAAACCATACACTACCTGAAAAGGACTTACCTTTCTGGTAGAATGTGTTACCCGATTGTATGCAAACTCCACATGAGGCAAACATTCTTCCCACATCTTCAAATTCTTCTTTAAAACAGCCCTCAACATAGTGCCCAACGTACGGTTGACCACCTCCGTTTGACCATCGGTTTGTGGATGACAAGTGGTAGAAAATAACAACTTTGTTCCCAACTTGTTCCACAAGGTACGCCAAAAACGACTCAAGAATTTCGCATCACGATCTGAAACAATAGTAGGAGGCATACCATGCAAGCGTACAATCTCTTTGAAAAAGAGGTTAGCAATATGAATAGCATCATCACTTTTATGACATGGTATAAAATGAGCCATCTTAAAAAATCGATCCACTACAACAAAAATGCTATCCCTCCCTCTCTTAGTCCTAGGCAATCCTAACACAAAATCCATAGAGATATCTTCCCAAGGAGTAGAAGGCACGGGGAGAGGCATGTACAAACCATGTGGATTTAAGCGAGACTTAGCTTTTTCACATGTAGTGCAGCGAGCAACGAACCGCTCAACGTCCCTCCTCATCTTTGGCCAAAAGAAATGTGTGGCCAAAACATCCTTCGTCTTCTTAGCGACAAAGTGTCCCATCAAACCTCCTCCATGCGCTTCCTGCATCAACAAATGACAAACGGAACCAACTGGAATACATAGGCGGTTAGCTCTAAACGTGTACCCATCATTAACCATGAACTTGTTCCATGTACGTCCCTCTTTGCAATTCAATATCACATCTTTAAAATCAGGATCAAGCGCATATTGTTCTTTAACTGTTTCAAGCCCAAAAATCCGACAATCAAGTTGGGACAGCAAAGCATATCGTCTAGACAAAGCATCAGCAATCACATTATCCTTTCCTTTCTTATGTTGAATGATGTGGGTGTAGAGTGCTTATGGACCAAACAACCCTGGCGGGCCATCCTATGGGCCGGCCTAAGTACAAGACTTGACGTACAAGACAAGGATTAGTCCTAGTCGGTTAGGACAAGCTGTATTAGAAAATTGGAGATAAATTTGTAAAAGTTTCCTAACCTTATACGGTTTCCATGTAACCCTATCCTCCGGCATATATAAGGGGAGATAGGGACCCCATTCATCGCATCTCATCTATACAAGATACATCATACAGGACGTAGGGTGTTACGCACATTACGGCCCGAACCTGTCTAAAATCGTCTCTTGTCACCTTCGGCTCTAGATTCTCGACGACTTCTCCCTAAACCCTTCTCTCGGGGCATCCCCTCGAGGACCTAGTCAGCATAAATCGCCGACACTTTGGCGCCGTCCGTGGGATCTACTCATCGAGAACTCATTAAAGAGTCGATGGCATCCTTCAGCGCCTCCATCGTCACCAAGTTCGAAGCAGGCGCTACATTCATCTTCGGTTCCTGGCTTTGCATCGCAAACCAGGACGGCATGCTCCAACATGAACTGCGCGACGAGGCGGTTGCGTCAGCTCCGTCACCCGCGCAGATCACGCCGCGAGCATCGCGGAAAACTCCAAATTCCGACACGATCTTCGGATCGTATCCTACTCGGAGGAGTACATGGCGCCCGAAGCAGATTCAAGCTCGGGGCAACCACGTCGACCCAGCCCCTGTCAAGCGGCAGGATCGATCCACGTGTCCACAACTCCCTGGTGGACTCCAGATCACCTCTGACTTCCACCAGGGTTCAACGATCAGGACCGTGACAACAACCCCATGGGCACCCAGGAACCCCAATTCCAGTTCCTGTGGGACGAAAACTTCACCGCGTAGATCGCGCACGCCTCAGTTTCCCTTCGGGTTAACAAATTCAGCTGCGACCTACCAGAAGCATCTGACGAAGAAGCCTCATCAACCTCGCCAGGCCAACACAGATCTTGTCATGACCACAACTCCCTCGGGGGTTATCATCCATTGGCCTGACATGGATCCTGTCGTTGCTCTCCACGAAGCAAATGTGCCCTCCACGGTACGGGATATTCTCCCTCTGCTTCCCTTCCAGGAAGGCAGTAGATTTTCTGTTATCACAGATAACAGACAAACCGGGCCTAACAACCTCGGTCGCCAGTCCTGCGTCATCCTCAATGACCACAGCGACGACGAAGTTGTCTCCGACGACCCCCCGACAGCCGATGGAGAAACAGACGGAGACCGAGAGCTCCGTATCGAGCGAAACCGCAACCGTGCCCTCAGACGTCGCCACATTCGGATGAAAAATCTCAATGGGGAGTTTGACAAAGAAGGCATATTCAAATCACCTGCGGCCAACATCATGTTCGCGGTTAGCGTCTTCGAGGGGTTCCAAGCTACCCCTGATATCAATCTCGCCAAGGCTCGCCTAGAAGCCTGGACGGAGGCCGCTCCGCCTCCAGGAGCAAGAGTTCTTCGCACCACCAAACACCATCAGCAAAGCGTCAGAGCAGCCATTACGGTAGCTCCGCCGCAAGGACAAAGGATACTACCAGGCCTCGCAAGGAACCCCCCAGGCCTCGCGAGAAACCCCTCAGGTCTCGCGGGGAACCTCCCAGACGCCACGAAGAACCCCGTCCGGCCCGATCTCACGTCGCCCCTAATGATGCCCGCAATTAGATCTACCGGCTCCGGGAGGGGAGGGCCACATCACATCTCGCGGATTCTACGGGGGGTACGACATCCCCAATCCCGACGCCCTGCCATGCTATACACGCGTCATCCGTGTCAGCTCCTTCCCTCGAAAGTTCAGGCCGTCAGGCGTCACCAACTTCGACGGAAAGCAAGACCCCGACATCTGGCTGCGAAGATACTCTTCGGCAATTGAGGTAGCGGGAGGCGATGACATCTCTAAGATGTTGTACTTCCCTGTCGCGATGGAGCAAGGCCCACTCACCTGGCTTGAATCCCTTTGCCCAGACTCCATCGACAGCTGGCACGAGCTCAAGAAAGCTTTCGTCTCCAACTAACAGGGTTCTTTCGAGTGCCCTGGCAGCAAATATGAACTCCGAGCGTGCAAGCAGAAGCCAGACGAGTCCCTGCGCGACTACAACCGGCGATTCTTCACCATAAAAGCATCCTGCGTCCCCATCCCCGACTCGGAAGTCATCGACTACTTTCAAGAGGGGATGACCGATCGCAATCTCTTTCGCGACTTCGGTCACAATCGTCCTCACGACCTAGAGGAATTTCTTGCGATAGTGGCCAACTGGATGGACACCGATGATCAAGAGAGGGAGCGTTACGGCAAACGCCCTATCAACATTGGTCGAGGGCATCAGGAAGACAACAAGGATCAGCTGCGCGACTCCTTCAAGCGCAACGGCAACAACCCACGAAAGCGACCAAACAACACGGTCGCAACCGTCCAGACCGTTCGCGCCGCTCAGTCCCCACAACAAAGAAGGGAAGAATTCAACAGACTTCTCAAGAAGCGCTGCCCGTACCATCCAGATAGCAAGCACACCATGGGCGAATGCTGGCTCCTACTGGAAACATTCAGCAAGCCCACCAAGAAAAAGAAGACGGATGGAGACGGAGAAGACAAGCACGACAAGGGAGATGGCGGTTTCCCAGACGTCACCAACACTGTCAATGTCATCTTCGGAGGCATGGCAGTCAGCGACACCTCGAGCAATCGCAAAAACGCACGGCGCGAGGCCTATGCAGTAGAACCAGCGGTGGTCACACCCCTGCGGTGGTCATACACCCCCATCACTTGGTCCAGAGAAGATCAAATGGGCGGAGATCACCTGTCCCGGGCGATATCCTGTCGTCCTAGAAACCGTGGTGGCGAATAGCAAGCTCACCAAGGTCCTGATCGATGGAGGCAACGGGCACAACCTCATCTTCGCCAAGACTCTGAAGCATATGGGGCTCGACACAAGCAAGCTACAGCCAGCCGATACCCCCTTCTACGTCATTGTACCCGGGAAGGCCATGATCCCTCTTGGGCAAATCACCTTGCCCGTCACGTACGGTACCGCATCCAACTACCGTACTGAGTTCATCAAGTTCGAAGTTGCGGACTTCGAAACATCGTACCACGCCATCCTCAGGCATCTAGCGCTGGCCAAATTCATGGCCATCCCTCACTACACGTACCTGGTGTTGAAGATGCCAGGACCTCACGGTGTTCTTTCCCTTCGCGGTGACATGAAACGCTCTTATGTCTGCGACAAAGAGGCAGTGGAGTGCGCTGTCAGAGCCGCATCCACCATTGATCGCCAAGAGCTCCACTCCCTGGCAGCTACCATCATTAATGAAGACGGAGATGCCCCGACGCAGAAGAAGACGCAAGCCATCAAGCCTGTGGATAAAGTTGCCACGAAGACAGTCGATCTCCAGACAGGAGATCCAACGAAGACGGCGGTGATCGGCTCTACCCTTACTCCAGCATAGGAAAGCGCGCTCGTCAACTTCCTGGGAGCCCAGGCCGACATCTTTGCCACAAAGCCTTCCGACATGCCTGGAGTTCTCAGAGAGTTGATCGAGCACAAGCTGGACCTCAACGAGAGCGCGAAGCCTAAAAAGCAACGACTCCGAAGATTCACCACCGAGCGTCGGGAAGCCATCAAGAAAGAGCTAGCTAAGTTATTAGCAGCCGACTTCATTAAAGAAGTCTTTTATTCGGATTGGTTAGCCAATCCGGTTCTTGTAAGAAAAAAGAATTCCAATGAATGGAGAATGTGTGTTGAGTATACTGATCTCAACAGACATTGCAAAAAGAATCCCTTCGGGCTTCCTCGCATCGATCAAGTCATCGACAGCACCGCCGGGTGCACCTTCCTCTGTTTCCTCGATTGTTACTCAGGATATCATCAGATATCTCTGAAAGAAGATGATCATATTAAAACCTCATTTATCACGCCATATGGCGCGTATTGTTATACAACCATGCCTTTTGGTTTGAAAAATGCAGGTGCCACATATCAGCGGGCGATACAGGGTTGTCTCCAAGACCAACTCCATAGAAATGTTGAGGCATACGTTGATGATATGGTCATCAAGACAAGAAATCTTGAGGATCTAATCGTTGATCTCACCGAGACGTTCGACAACTTACGCAAATGGCGTTGGAAGCTTAATCCTGCCAAATGTGTTTTCGGCATTCCGTCAGGAAAGCTCCTCGGGTTCATTGTCAGTGAACGCGGCATCGAGGCTAATCCAGAGAAGATAGCGACCATCATGGATATGGAGCCACCACGCACTGTCAAGGATGTCATGAAGCTGACGGGCTGCATGGCTGCACTCAACCGCTTCATCTCCAAACTTGGAGAACGCGGGACTGAGTTCTTCAAGCTCCTCAAGAAGCAGGACAGATTCCAGTGGACACAGGAGGCCCAAGATGCCTTCGACAAGCTCAAATTGTTCCTGACTACTCCACCTGTGCTCACTGCGCCGCTCCCGGACAAGGATCTCTTGCTCTACATCTCAGCAACCACTAACGTCGTCAGCGCTGCTATTGTTGTTGAACACGATGAGGAAGGTCATCTCCAAAAGATTCAACGGCCTGTGTACTTTGTGAGCAAAGTCCTCTCGGACTCCAAATCAAGGTACCCTCAAGTTCAAAAAATTCTATACGCCGTCCTAATGACATCCAGGAAATTGCGGCACTACTTCGACTCCTACAAGATAATTGTGGTTACTGGATATCCTATTGGCGAAATTATCCATAACCAAGATGCTACAGGCCGTATCGCCAAGTGGGCTGTCAAGCTCGGAACCTACACCATAGAGTTCCGTTCTCGCTCGGCCATGAAGTCTCAAGTCCTTACTGATTTCAAGCCTGAGCACTAGATTATGTACTTCGATGGTTCTCTCAAGTTGGAAGGTGGCGGCGCTGGAGTTCTGTTGATTTCACCTCGAGGAGATCAACTCAAGTACGTTCTGCAGATTCGGTTCGTCGTCTCCAACAACGCTGCAGAATACAAAGCACTTCTTCACGGACTAAAGATGGCTATCACCTTCAGTATCAAGCGCCTACTGGTATATGGGGACTCAATGCTGGTCATCAAACAAGTCAACAATGATTGGAATCGAAACCATGAGAATATGGATGCGTACTGTGAAGAAGTTCGCAAGTTAGAGAAGCACTTTCTCGGCATTGAATTTCACCATGTTGAGAGAGATTACAACGTTGCTGCAGACGTCTTATCTAAACTGGGTTCTTCCAGAGCAGAGGTACCCAGTGGTGTGTTTGTTTATGAGCTCTCCAAGCCATCTATTCCTGCAGCAACCCTTACCGATGCTACAACCTCAACTCTTGAGGTTATGCTCATTGACGCTACCTGGAGTGCACTAACTATAGACTACATCTTGCACGAAAAACTCCCTACCTAGAAGGCAGAAGCTCAACAAATTGTTCATCGCAGCAAGTCCTATATTATAATTGGAGACACATTATACCGGCGTGGCGCACGCTCTGGCGCATTGATGAAGTGTGTCTCGCAGCAAGAGGGAATCAGTATCCTAGAGGAAATTCACGCGGGCGAATGTGGCAATCACGGAGCTTCTCGTACCATTGTGGGCAAAGCCTTCCGCGCTGGGTTCTATTGGCCTACGGCTTTACACGATGCTGAAGAAATTGTTCGTCACTGCAAGAGTTGTCAGTATTTCGCTCATCATTCACATCAGCCTGCACATAAGATCAAATTGATACCTCCGTCATGGCCTTTCACATGCTGGGGGCTTGATATGATTGGGAAACTACCTAGAGCACCAGGTGGATTTGAGTATTGCTTTGTTGCAATTGATAAATTCTCGAAGTGGATAGAAGTCTTCCCGGTTGTCATACCAACCTCAGAGAAAGCAGTCCAATTCCTTCAAGAGTTGATTTTTTCCTTCGGGATACCGCATCAAATCATTACAGATTTGGGTACTACCTTCACAGGCAGCAAGTTCTGGGATTACTGTGAAGATCGCAGCATCGAGGTGTGCTATGCCTCTGTTGCTCATCCTCGCGCCAATGGTCAAGTAGAAAGAGCCAACGACATGTTACTCGATGGACTTAAAGCTCGCATGGAACGAACCTTGAAGAAAGTTGAAGGCCAGTGGACGAAAGAACTCTACTCTGTTGTGTGGGGCCTACGATCTCAACCCAGCAAAGCTATAGGACAATCTCCCTTCTTCTTGGTATGCGGATCTGAGGCCGTCCTACCCGTTGATGTCATGCATGGTGCCCCTCGCATTGAGGAATTCCAAGAAGCCATGCCGGATGAACAACGGACGATTGAGGTTGATACGGCTGAAGAAGCACGACTAGAAGCCTTGTTACACAATGCCGCGTATCTTCTGGGTATTCGCCGATTTCATGACAAAAATGTGAAGACGAGGTCATTCCAGATTGGAGAATTGGTGCTACGACGGATCCAGAATACAACTGGTCACACAAAGCTCAGTTCGCCTTGGGATGGTCCATTCATAGTCTCTAAATTTCTCAAGCCAGGCACATACAGACTTCAAACAGACGATGGTACCGATTTACCAAATCCCTGGAATATAGAATGTGACATCTCTGATGTCAAAACAGTTTAAAAGTGCAACTAAGATCAGTGCAACAGAGAATTAAGGTTGAAATTCAAAAATCCCTCAAAAATTCACCAAAATTCAAATTTTAATCCAAAAACAGGGGTTATTTGGTACCCAACCGAAAACTCAAGATTTTTGTACTAAACTTGAAAATCTCCCAAAATAGAAGTTGTTTGGCATCACAAATAAACCCTAGCCACTGTTTGGAATTTTTGAAAATTTTGCAGTTTAGTCCCTCAAAAACTCAAATTACCGTTCTAGGCACCTTTCTGTTTTTGGGCTTTTTGAGCTTGAAAAATTTCGAATTTCAAGTTCATCCCAAAAAGAAAGTTGTGTCCCACATTCCAATCTACAACTTTTGTTTTTGCACTTTTTCAAGTTCAGTTCAAATTTATGGAGAAAATTCGAATTCAAACTCGGCGCTCCTCGGGCCGGGAACAGTGCCCCTGGCGCGGCTGACGCCGGCCAGAGCTCGGCCGCCACGCGGCCGGAGCGCGGCGCAGGCGGCGCTGACGCGGCCAAGGCACGGCGGAGCATGGCGTTCGTCGTCTAGTGCTTGTCCGTCCACTGTTGGGCCGTCAAGTCGCCGCCGTCGCCCTCGCTCCTCCTCGCGCCGCGGACGCCATGATGGCGGTCGCGCGCGCCGCGGTCGCGCGCGCGCTCGCGCTGCGCCGAGCGCTGCAGAGCGCGAGATGCCGTCCCACTACGCGCCAAAGCCACTGTAGGCGATCCCCGTCGATGCTGTAGCGATCTCCCTCGCCGACCGCGCCTGTCACGCCCCGACCGAGCTCAGTGCGCAGCAATGGCGCGTCGCGTCGGGAGTTAACGCGCTCGCGCGCTCCCGAGGCAATGCCGTGCTCCACTCGCTACTCGAGCACCCCACTGAGCCTCCCACTCACTCCACTCGCACCCTCGAGCCTCCAGAGAAGCTCCTCGCGCACTCCCCCTCCTTCTTCTTCCTCGCGCCGCGCAAGCCGAGCCACGGCAATTCGTGAAATTCATCACGCTCGATCCACCATTCCCCAATCCACTCCGCACAGAGCTAGCTTGCATCCCTAGCTCCATTTCCCCCAACTTTCCCCAACACATTGCCCAGTCCCGAGCTCGAATTTCCAAGTTCCCCCAAATCGAGTTTTCCGGCCGTCGAACCACCTCACCGTCGAGACCCTACTCCGAGCCATCCCCGAGCCTCCTCGAGCACGCCATTGGCTTCCCCAAGCTCTGCTGGTGCTCTAGGACCTCTTCCCCCACCGCGAACGACTCCGAGCTCGCCGGCGTAGACCCCGCAGCGGTCGCGCCGCCACCTCCTCGTCGCCGGCGCAACTCCGGCAACCCCCGGCCTCCCAACCGTGCTCAAACGACTCGTGGTGAGCCAAGGATCTTTTTCCCCCTCTTCCCCGAGCCCAGTTCGCCGTGGTTTGCCCGGCGTAATTCCGGCGAGCCCCCGGGGACTAAAGTTCATCGTCTACCTTTGTTTAGGGGCTTCTGCGCAAAAGTGCAGGACCTGTTCGCGAAGTTTTGAAAGTTCTAGGGTTCTCGGTAAAAATAGATTCTTACCCTAGATTTGATTTTTCCCGAAACTTGTAAAATCGATTAAAAATCGTAGAAAAATCAGAAAAATATGCAAAAATACTCTCTGGAATCGTTAGAGTCTAAACTACAATCTCTAGTAGACATGTGTATGCTTTTGATGAACTGTTGTTGAATTAAAATTCAAACTATGAAAACCTAAAGTTGTGCACCATTTCAAATCCAGAGCTCCGCTGGGGTTGAGCTTTGGATATGTGGTTAGTAGTGGCTTTGGACAGCTTGTGTCCAAAGGGGACCCAAAAATATGATGTGTAGCTCCAGTTATAGATTTAAATGTGTTTTCTGACTTTCTGCAGTAAAGAAATCACTAAAAATAATATATGCAGTGAAAAATCACCATTTTGCTCATGAGAACTAAAAACTTGTTAGCACACATGTTAAAAATGAGAAACTTAATTTTTGCTCTGTTTAGGATGGAAAATAATTAAATGTGTGTTTTTAGATAGAAAAATATTGAGGACTACCCAAGGGTTATTTTGAGCCATCACTTGGCCAGAGCCCTCCTCATACTTATGCTTAGCTTTGGTAGGAAGATCTCCTGAAATTGTTGCATTTTCAATTTTATATGAATTAAATTCATTTCTGCTGGCAGCAACTTGTTAGATTTTTAATAAATTATGTGAAGCTCGAAATTAGCTAAATTTTGGAGTGAGCTTAGCTCTTATACTCCAGTAGCTGTCATAAAGTTTATGGCTAAAATTGATGAACAGAATTGAAGAAACAAAAATGGGAAGGAATCTAGATAGAAATTGAACTATATAAAAGAGTAAACCTATTTGGTTAATTGTTTAAGTTAAAATGGATAACTCTGAAATTCCAAAACAGCCACCCTAAATTGTGAAGAAATGAATATAATTTTTTTATATATGTACACAATCACCATCGAATTAAATAAAACTTTCCCACACCGACACCTGCTTTTATGAAGAGAATGAAAATATCTAAGTATGTCTAGGTGAATATGGCCTTCAAGGCCCTAGTCTTAGCCTCAAAGGGCAGCCGCCTTAAATTTATGCATATCATGTAGAAGGCGTTCTTCCGGACGGCGACTACACCCTCATCCCCGCAGAAGAGGAGCAAGTCCCGGAGCCCGACGCCGGTGCAGACGTGACCAACCCAGGAGCTAACCCCCAATCCGAGCAGGAAGGCAAGCCCCGGAGCATGACCTAACATTTCTAAATTATGCACTTTGAATTCCCTATGTTTGCGCATTTACGTTTCTAGGAGTTGATTGAAAACCATAGCTGAAATAAATTCCTAGTACCTATGACTTGCAACACTAGTATGAAAGGGATCGATAGAGCATTGCTTTAGGTACGTTACAAGTCGAGTGATTTCCTGTCACTCGCGAGACATAGGAATTGTTCGTCTTTACTTATGTTGGAATCGTAAGGATTGACGGGCGGGATGATAGATGTAGATCTCCCGTCCGTGTTTGATAATTGGTTAAGGTCGGAAGGTGTGGATACTAAGTCAAGTCTTTGAACGTACCACATGCATGCCGGTATATGGGAGCCGGTAAGCCCGGTACCAGATTGAAGCAGCTAGGGCCGATAGCCATCTCTCCTTGGAAACTTTGTTTCCCCTGCCGTACACTTGTGGATATATGCGTGATGCTGTGAGTGAAGCAGTAAACCTTTATCCTAAGGAAGTGGACCCGGTTCCGAATTGTGGATCGATGGGAAAGGTTGGGAAATGCTTGTACCTTTTATCGCAAGCAGAGTATCCGTGTGTGTTGGGTTTCCCCTGGCCAGGTAGCACAAATTCGGTTCGAACTGTCCGCTTCTCGCGGTTAATGAGACTGCTTGACCGTCATGCCACATCGAGTAATAAGTGGAATTTGAGATTATGAATTGTTCTATGAATTAAATTGTATTGATCCACTTGTATGCTTAGAAAGGATGCTAATCTAGAATGGTTAAATTTATTAGAATGTGGTGCTAAAACTTGAAAGTAAGGACTTACTTTTAGTTGCTTTTTGGCAAACAAACCCACCAGCCAAAAGTCTTTCATTGTCTAAATGTCGGTGATGTAGTTTTCACCCGACGGGTAAGCCTTGCTGAGTATTAGTATACTCAGCCTTGCTTGTGGCATTATTTACAGGTATCATTCTAGATGTGGATGCTATGACTTGGCCTGCCCAGGTTCCACCTGGCTGGCACATCGAATGGGTCCCGTCCTCTGGCGAGGATCGGGAGGAGTAGCTTCGTGGCAGGCTTCATCACGGAGTTACTTGTTCAGTCGTTAGATTATTTTACTTCCGCTGCAATGAACCTCTAATTTCAGTTGTTTGAACTTTTTAATTCCGCTGCAAGACTTGTACTCTGATTTGAAAATATTTGAACTCGGTTTGTAATAATTATGTTACCTTTGTGTATAATTTAATTTGTGGAATGTTGTAATCTCTGGAACTCACCTTCGTGTGGGCCTGCTGCTGTTACGATCTAGTTAAGTACGTGGTTTAATCGGGTTTAATCCGACGGCGCTCCAGCTTATTCCGGATTAAGTGCCTGACCACGTGATTAGTGGTCTAAGGGTACTTAACTTGGAATAATTTCGGAGTGGTCTGCCACATAGAACATTTACGCAAATTCTACGCGTAACGCCTTCATTGTAACATTGCTTCGGCAACACATGTACTGATTGCTTTGGCATCCTGAGTTCTTTTATACCGTTGTTTTGGCAACGAGATATAATTCAATAAATTTCCCTTCACAGGGTTGTTTATATTACTTCGTCTTTATGACAGTGTTCGAAACTTCTCTGTGTTCTTTTTTAGACTCGGAAAGTTTTCTTTTTACGCACTCGGAGCAAATATATGAGGTCTGTCTGGGTTCCTTCGGGGCCGTTAACGGATTTGTTCCTAAATTTTCGCTACTTCGCGATAGTTTTCAGCTTAAAGCTGCCGCTCCGTGGGTCTTACTGTGTTCTCGTAATACGAACCACAGATAGTTTGTTCCCAAGTATCCTTTCAGGGTACATTTATTTCAAAGATAGCCTATGCTATAAGAAATCTCCCTGGGTTCCCTCGGGTCCTTAACAGGGTTGTTTTCCGACAGTTAAAATTTACGCAACACACGTATATTTTAACTAAGTCCTGGTCATCGACACAGAGATACCCAAGGGTTCTTAGAAATTGTTGGATTGTTCTTCAAACATGGAAATATCAACATTTCATTGCATTAACCTTATATTACATGAGTGATTGTTCCAATTACAACCTAAGGCTCTGCGCAATTGCCTCGGCAACTGGCTCGGCCTCTTGTTTTAGGTCCCTGAAGGCGGCTTCAGTAAAATTCGGCTCTACGCCTTCTACAAGCTTGCCTATGTCTACTTCAGGGTACCTAGATCTAATTACAGCAAGGAGATGCACAAGACAGGCTTCGGATGATCTCTCGATATAAGCCTTCAACTGTCGAGGCATGGCCTTCAGGCACTCCAGGAATGATTGCGGAGATGCAGGGTCTTCAGGGACCAAGGCCTTCACCACCGGGTTCGCTGCCTTCTCCAGCAATGAAATCCGCTTCAGGGCTTCGGCCAGGTCGTTGTCCGACTTCTTCATCTGTTGCATGGCTTCTTCAAGCTCCGACATTCTCCTGGTCGTCTGCTCAAGCTTTTCATCCAGCGCCTTCTTATCAGCAAGATTCTTCCGCGCCTGGACGAGTTCTTCGGATAGCTGTTTTTTCTCTTCGCGAGCGTCCTCAAGATCTTTGGCAGCTTTCTTTTGCTGCTCAATGATTTGAATCAACTGCAAGTCAGCATCCTTGCGTTGTTTGACTGCAACTCTGAGCTGCTCCTTGATGATATCGTGCTCTTCAGAGAGAGTCTTCAACGCTTCTTCACGACGATTGGCCAAGTTTGACCAATCCGTCATCTTGCTCTGGGCTGTGGACAATTGCTGTTGCACCCCTGCTTATACAAGACAATGACAGAGTTGTTATATTACACATGCAAGGGATACTTCATTACGAGACTTTGGCAGTGAAAGAGTACCTTTGAGCTCTGTTTTCGCCGCGCTAAGCTTCTTCTTCATGTCCTCCTTCTCTGCGACCAACTCCTTGGTTCGCAGATGCAAGGTGCGGATCATGTTGGCATCTTCCGCCTCCTGGAGTTTGCGGTCTTCACGTTCGCGCTCCAGCTCCTTTTGGAGGCGGTCCGCCTTGGCGTGCATCAATGAGATATTATGGATGTACTCCGTCTTCTTCCTCGATGCTTCACCGACGGCCTGCAGAAATATTGTTATGAGATATATTCACAGGGACAACAAGTACAGGGTTGTTTTCCATACCTTGAAGTATGCCACTGCCCTCTCGGCATGGTACAGACCCCTGTCAATATGCTCTTCATCCTCCTCCGCGTCCAAGATGTACTCGAAGGTCTGCGGATTTGGATTCAATATTGGATCGTAGCTTCCGATGCGGAAGCTGCCGATCTCCTCTTCAGCTCCAGTACCCTTGGGTACTCTGGGGATTTCTTCTATTGTTTGCTCTTGGGATGATGTCTCGGCATGTTTTCCCCTTGAGCACTCCACCTCTGGAATAGCTTCCGCCCTGACTTGGGATGTCTTCATGACCCTCGGGGGCTCAGCAGAGTTCTGGTCATGGCGTTCTACTTTCAGTTTCTTTAATTACCGCCTGCGTGACCAGTTGTTCGATGTCCGCCAGCACCTCAGCAATGGTTTCTTCAACTTGTGCTTCTACTGGTACTGGCGGATTTGATGACGCGGCTAGTTGAACCTCTGGCAGGGTTGTTTCTGGCATTTCCCTGGGTTCTTCGGGCACTGCGGCCTCTGGCTCTACAGCCACATGTTCGATAGCTAGCTCTTCCCTAGCTGTTGATGGAGTTTCTTGAACCCTGCATCAATAACTTCATAAGTTACCATAGAGTGTTACGAATGTACAATTTGTAACTTATAACAAGATTTACAGAGTACTTACATGGTGGAAGGCTGCATCGGGATTTCCGGCTCTCCCAAGGTTAATTCCTCTTCAGCCTCTTGCTCCGGCGCCGATGGACCAGCTGGGCAGGGTTCTTCTACCACTGGTACTGAACTTGCAAAGGGCGCGGAGACAGGGCTGTAGATGTTATGAATGATTTCTTCTTCTAATAGAGGTTGCTGGGCAATGCCGCTTTGTTGTGATCGGCTGGTTCCGATCTCACCGATGGCTATCCCCACAGAAGATGGCATCTTTGGTTGTGGGGATATCTTCGTCTTCTCTTCCGGAATGACCCTTGCCTGGGGCTTGGGTAGGGTCCGTGCTCTCTTGGGCACAGGCGCAGTCAGTTCCGTTGATCCAGCCCTCTTGGACCCTTCACCTCTCTTGGAGGTCGCTCCTGCTTTGGCACGGGGTTCTTCCGACACCTGCTGTTCAACATGGGCATGGGGCTTGTCAGGTTCTTCATATGCAGGTGCCTTCTCAGTATGAAGCTTGCGTTGGCGCACCTGATCCCTTACCCCTAGATCCACACAGCGAGCCAACAGGGTTGCTTCTTCAGCATTGGTTGGATCCAGGGGAGGTAGACTCACATACAGTGATCGTCGGGCTTCATACTGTTATAAACAAGGAATTAGTTACTATTATATTTTCTAGACAAGGACAATGTATTGATTTTCAGATATGGGTCATACCTCGGGCGTCATGGTGACTGCTGACACTTCCATTATTTCGGGAAACTTTTCATCGCTGATGACCAGATATTTCTTCAAGAGTTGACTGATTCTCTTGTCCAGCATGTCATCAGTGGTATTCCGTGAGGGATCGGTTTCTCCAGAGTACAAGTACCCTGGATTGCAGCGTTGTTTGCATGGCTGGATCCTCCTCAACAGAAATGACCGATATACCATGGCTTCGGTCAGCCCTTGTGCCTTTAGATCCCTGATCATATTCAGAAGCTCGGGAATCTGCATCGCTTGATTGACTCCAACAGTTTCACTCTAGAATGGCTTCATTACTGGAGGATTCCCTGAGCGGCTGGGCAGTTGTGGCTGATGGTTCCATGCATAAAACCACTCCTTCTGCTAGTCCTTCAGGCTCTCCTTGGTTGCATATTCCAGGTACACAGGCTTCATGCCCTGACGGAACTGGATTACCTCCTTCCCCACCACTTGCAATGGTCCGCTTGAGGTCTTCACTCTAAACAGATGACGGAACAAAGCAAAGTGTGGGTCTATTCCAAGGAATGCCTCACACAGGTGGATGTAAATGGATAGATTCAAGATAGAATTGGGATTCAGGTGACACAACTCAATCCTATAGAACTGCAACACTCACCGGAAGAAGTCGCAGGTCAGCAAACCGAAACCGACTTCATAAAAAGCTTTCCATACCATGAGCTCCTCGGTTTCTTCAGTGGGGTACTCATGCCCGTAAGCGCACCTCCACCAACTGATTTCTTGGGCTGCCAGGAAACCATATGTCTCCAGATTCTTGATGTATTTTTCCTTCAGTATACTGGTTGGACAGTCACTGATTGGATCTTCCACGCATGGAATTTCTCCAGCGGGTGCTGTTTCCTCGGTCGCTACAACTTCCTTCATGGCTTCTGCTTTCCTCTTTGTGTTCTGGCTTCGGCTGGATCCTTCACCACCGGCCATTGCAGTCTCTAGAGGCTTGGCGTGGATGGGATTAGGGCTCGAGGAGGTTGCGGAAGTGTTTGCGCAGTCTTAGGATTGCTAACAGAGCAACTATCGCTAAACCTAGATCTGTTTCGCAAAAGGCGTGTGGATACAAGGGAGGCGAACGGTTTATATTGATTCTTCGAATCGTTACTTTGGTACTTTTCAATTCTGGTCCTTCCTTGATCCTATATTTGAATTCGTTCAAATTTAGGCTCGGGGGCTGCGGGAATATTTTTAGGAAATATATTTCTGAAATTTTTTGGCTTCAATTGATAAATTCATGAGTTCTAAAGGAACTCGGACTTCTTCGGAAATCGACTCTCTTTGGGTTCAGACTTTGAAAGAGCCTTGAATTTCTTCTTCAAACACAAACGAGGCTTGGGGGCTTCCCAATTGGGCGCACCTGGTCGATGCGCACCAATCCAAACTTCAAGAAGATTTATGAGCACTTCATTACCTATTGAACAGCATGGTTGCAACTTCCAAAAGCAAAGAACCCTGTGGGCCTCAAACAACCCTGGCGGGTCTCAAAGAACTCTGTATTTTCAACAGTGCTGTTCTTCAGGAGATAAGGTGCTCGAGGGCTTATGGGTGTAGAGTCCTTATGGACCAAACAACCCTGGCGGGCCATCCTATGGGTCGGCCTAAGTACAAGACTTGACGTACAAGACAAGGATTAGTCCTAGTCGGTTAGGATAAGTTGTATTAGGAAATTGGAGATAAACTTGTAAAAGTTTCCTAACCTTATACAGTTTCCATGTAACCCTATCCTCCGGCATATATAAGGGGAGATAGGGACCCCATTTATCGCATCTCATCTATACAAGATACATCATACAAGACGTAGGGTATTACGCACATTGCGGCCCGAACCTGTCTAAAATCGTCTCTTATCACCTTCGGCTCTAAATTCTCGACGACTTCTCCCTAAACCCTTCTCTCGGGGCATCCTCTCGAGAACCTAGTCAGCATAAATCGCCGACAAATGATGTAAGGAAAAGATTCAATGAACTCAACCCATTTAGCATGTCTACGATTCAGATTACTTTGTGAATGAAGATACTTAAGAGCTTCATGATCAGAGTGTATAACAAATTCTCTAGGCCACAAATAATGACACCATGTCTGTAAAGAACGTACAAGAGCATACAATTCTTTATCATACGTAGAATAATTCAAAACAGGGCCATTTAATTTCTCGCTAAAGTATGCAGCGGGTTTACCATCTTGCATCAAAACACCACCAATGCCAACTCTACTAGCATCACAAGCAAGTTCGAAAGTCTAACCAAAGTTCGGAAGTTGCAGCAATGGCGCGTGTGTAAGCTTGTCCTTCAAAGTGGCAAAGGACTCCTCTTGTGTTGTTCCCCAATGAAACACCACATCTTTCTTTGTCAAGGCATGTAGTGGCGCTGCAATGGTGCTGAAATCCTTGTCAAAGCAGCGGTAGAAACCTGCAAGACCAAGAAAACTCCTCACCTGTGTGATGTTTGGGGCAGCGGCCACCTCTGAATGGCTTCAATCTTTGTCTCATCCACCTCAATTCCCTGTGGAGTAACAACATAGCCAAGAAAAGAGACTCGATTGGTGCAAAAGATGCACTTCTCAATGTTAGCATACAAATGTGCTGCTCTCAACGCATCAAAAACAGCACGTAAGTGATCCATATGTTCATCCATAGACTTGCTGTAAATCAATATATCATCAAAGTAAACCACCACAAATCGACCAATAAAAGACCTCAAAACCTCATTCATCAAGCGCATGAAAGTACTAGGTGCATTGGTTAAACCAAAAGGCATCACTAACCACTCATACAACCGGAATTTAGTTTTAAAAATTGTCTTCCATTCATCTCCAAGTTTCATTCTAATCTGGTGGTAACCACTACGCAAGTCAATCTTTGTGACAATTATACCGCCACACAACTCATCAAGCATGTCGTCTAGCCTAGGAATAGGATGACGATATCGAATAGTAATATTATTGATGGCTCTACAATCAACACACATATGCCATGTACAATCCCTCTTAGGAACCAAAAGCACAGGCACAACACAAGGACTAAGGCTCTCGCGTACATACCCTGGTCCAAAAGGTCTTGGACTTGTCGCTGAATCTCCTTAGTTTCCTCGGGATTGGTTCTGTAAGCGGCACGGTTTGGCAAAGAGGCTCCCAGAATCAAATCAATCTGATGCTCTATCCCTCTCAAAGGTGGCAGCCCCGGGGTATCTCAGCTGGAAAAACATCCTTATACTCCTGCAAAATGTTAGTGACCGCAGAAGGCAAAGAGCTAGCAATATCATCAAGTGAAAACAATGCTTGTTTGCATAACAAAACATAGCAAATATCATCCTTAGAAATTTCAGCAAGGTCACACTTTGTTGCAAGCATAACTCTACCCCCTAATTTAATTCCCTCGCTCTCAGATTTATGTGTGGGTATCTCCTTTTTAGGTGGGTATATGGAATTAGTAACTTGATGATTTTCAGATTCATCATTACTCAAACTAGCAGCTCTTTCTTTATCAGCTTGTACTATTTCAGCAGGGGTCAAAGGAACCAAAGTGATTTTCTTTCCCTTATGCATGAAGGTGTAATTATTACTTCTACCATGGTGTGTAGCATCATTATCATGTTCCCAAGGACGACCCAATAAAAGTGAACAAGCTTGCATAGGTACCACATCACAATCAACAAAATCAGCATATGCACCAATGAAAAAAATAAACTCTACATGTGTATGCTACCTTTGCTTTACCAGAGTCATTAAGCCATTGAATGAAGTAAGGATGTGGATGTGGTCGTTTGGCCAAGCCAAGCTTCTTGACCAGATCAGAACTCACCAAGTTGTTGCAACTTCCTCCATCAATAATCACACGTGCACGTCGGTTCTTGATGACGAAGAAAGTCTGGAACAAGTTGTGACGTTGCAACCTCTCAGGCTGTTGAACTTGCGTGCTGAGCACACGATGAACAATGATGTTCAGGAAACCCGAAGAATTGTCTCCACCATGAATGACATGATGGTCGACATCTTCAGCATCACCCTCTTCATCATCATTGTCTTCTATGTCAGAGGTGTTGATGTAACCTCCATCCTCTGTCGCCAAATATGCCCGCTGACTTGGGCAATCTTTCTTCACGTGTCCAATGCCATGGCAGCGATGGCACTGAATGCCAGACGTGCGTCCCGTGGAGGCTACAGATGAGGAACTCTGAGCCGGTGCCTGCGAATAAACATTTTTACCTGAGTCTACAGCACGTGAGGAAGACTTGTTTGGTGTATTCGAAACACCGCTCGTCGTCGCTTTCTTGCTCGCTGGTGGAGGTGTTCGAAAAGTCGAAGGCTTGGGCAGCCTAGAATACGCCGACGTGGTGGTGCGTGGCAGAAAGGATGTCCGGGGGGCGTTGCGCCTGTCATGCTGCTCCTACAATTGTCGACCCTGCAATTCCTTCTCTGCAAGCATAGCAAACTGGAATAACTGGTTGACAGTATGAAATCCCTTATAAACAACCATATCCTGTATATCACATCTCAGGCCTGAATAAAATATAACAATGGCATCCTCCTCACCCTCAACTATCCCACAACGCATCAAACCCTTCTGAAGCTCACCATAGTAATCCTGTACACATTTATCTCCCTGATCTAAACACATCAATTGCCAACGCAACTCTCTATGTGAGAAGGAGGAACAAATCTATCACGCATAGCAACCATAAGTTGTTCCCAAGTATTTGGTGCGAAACCTGCAGCAACTAAACCAGTCCACCATATGATTGCAAAATCTTTAAATTCACTACTGGCTTGTCGAACTCTATGTTGCTCAGGCACAAGGTGGGCATTAAATTTTTGTTCTACCGTCATCTCCCAATCAAGATATGCTACAGCGTCATATTGTCCATCAAAAGAAGGTAGAGTAAATTTTACCTTAGCGTAAGGATCAGGGGCAGGACGATTACCACCTGCGGCGTTAAGCCGAATATTTCTTCATATGCGTGCCTCTTGTGTAGCTGCCTCGTCCACGTTACCATGGATGTCAAGCACCACATCTTGATCGACTGGTTGAGGAGGTGGACGAGCTTCCAACGCCGCAAGGCGGTTGGTTAGCGTGGTAACCTGTCCATGGAAACCCGTGATGGTGTCTTGAAGTCTAAGTCCGTTGACGCTCTCAGTGACGGACCTGGCGACCATGTCTCTTATCCCGTCTCTCATCTCGGTCCGCATCGCCTCCATGAACATCTACAGCTGTGCTTGGCTAACACACTCGTTAAAGTCCTTTGGAGAAGCTCCTTCGTTACCTGCCATTCTATCCACAAAAATAGGAACAAACAGTGAAGGTTATCCCTAATAATCTAATGTTGTCTGGTGGAATCACACCCTCACACACGTTTTACCAAGTTCTTACCAAGTTCTTACCAACACAAGCAGTGGAACGGCACAACCGGTGGCTGGTTCGTGATACCTGTGAGGAGACGGCACCAAGATTGCAAGGATCTTTGCTGTACTGATCTGAAGAAAGTATGTGGAGCTTTGGGTGGCCAAATATGGTAGCAAGGGTTAGCAAATATCGAATGCAGATTAGCCAAGTTCAATAAATATCCAAAGTACAAATCACAATTGCTAGCTAAGACGTGTCCTAGGCGTAGCACAACAAGTTGGATCAAGAACAATGGAAGAAGCTCAAAGAACAAGCACAATGGCAGTTTGGTAATTACATGCTCATACGACAACTAGTAGGAATCATAGTTGTTTTCTATTTTCTTTTTTATTTTATTTATTTGATATTTTTCTCACAACTAGGAGCACCAAAATAGTAACACCACCAAATATCACCGCAATCTGATGAGAGATGTGGGCTACACAAATTCAGAGGCGTTTGCCGAAAAGCGGGGCAAGACAGAAAGGCAATTTTTTAATTATCTTCCCGATCTTTTTTTTATTGTTTTGAGAACGGCCCAACCGACAAAGCCTTGAATCGTATGTGCAACTTTTTGTTGGCAAGCTCCTGCAAAAATTTCAACCCAAACAGAGTACCGAGCTAAAAGTTATGCCCGTTTTACTGAAGGTATCTCAAGTTATGGTTTCAAAGAGGCACAAGAGGGGGGCTACGAGTTCGGCAGATAGATCGGCAGCGGCTAGGACAAAAGATAATCGCTAGATGGATCCAAGGTGGCTGTGATGCAAGGAAAAAGGCATACGACGGTTCGCAACCTATCTAGGGCTGGCGTGGCGTGAATTCACACAAGGTGGCTACCGGGGCAAATCGAGTAATGGTGGTATCGACTTGTGATCTAGGTAAAGGTGGATGGGCGAGCGGCGGAACACAACTCAGCAATGGTGCGGTTGGACTATGACCAAGAACACAAACTAAACCAGCAACAAGACTCGACTACGGACACGAACTGAACAAGGCAATCTGAAACGAAATTGCAAAGGCGAAAAGGGGATCTAGGACAGCGGAATATTTTTTTGTAGGTTTTTTTTGGACTCTAGGACGAAGGCGAAAACAAGGATAAGGGTGGACCTGACGGTAAACCTTGCTCTGATTACCAATTGATGAGACGTAGGTGGTCGATCTTCCGTCAGGTAAGGATAACTCTCGTTTGGGCGGAGTGAAACACACCGATACGGCTTCAAGTCAGCAACTCGAACCCTGCAATCTTAGCACCACGACTCCTCTGGTTATCAACCGTGTCACAACCCGGTTGACCTCGCCAAGAAGGCTAATCCCTGGAAGCGAAACGAAGAACACAAGCAAGAACTTGAAAGAACGCAGCTCTCAATATTGGTGACAATCTGCGGATGAATGATTAAGCACACAAGTTGGGGTTCTACAAACCGAAGACGGCGACTGTTCAAAGACAGATTAATCTAAAGCAAAACCCAAACCCTAAGGAAGGCGGAGGCTACTGAATTATAGAGCTTAGGGTCATGGATGACCCCTGGACACGCCGCCTAATGGGCTCGACGACGATACAAGGCCCAAAGGCCAATAGACGGTGACGCAGCACCAGGACAGATTCTGGACGCCATCCTGTTTGGATGATTTCTGATGACTCCGGATAAATTTGGGCCTCAAACCGAAGCCATTGGACACTCTATAAAATATTCTTTCCAACCATATGTGGATCGTCAAAATTGGACTCCGTATGTGATCTGGGCGTCCGTTTTACCGAAGGCAGCTCCTGGACTCCGAGCTGGACTCGAACTCGAGTTGTAGTGGGCCTCCACGTAGCTTGGCCGACCCTCGCTGGTCCTCCACACCTCCAAGCCATCCTTCATGTGTTCGTTGATCTTCTCCTTGGTTCCTAATCACATTATAAACAATAGGTAGTAACTCATTCTCAAAACTATTAATAGGAACATTTAGGAGCGGGCTCACCTCTAAATTTAATTGTCTCGCACGAGCTCTTGTAATTAGACCTTCAATGGTTTGGATGTCCAGCGGTGAAGCCTCGTGTATATCCGTAGAATTGATGTCCTCATCACCGTTGCATTGGGCGCGAAATGTTGTTGTATGATTGTTTCTTTTTCGCTGTGCGTGATTACCCATCCCGCCCCTCGGCGCAACCTTTGGAAGACAGTGTTCTTACGTCGCCGCCCGTTGGCCTTTACGTGAAAGAATCTTGTACTGGTGTCGCCCTCCCTCAAATTTGTTATTCTTGATTGCTGTCTTTTCCGAGATTTTTTTATTTACTGTCCATCCCATGACTCTTTTCTTGAGTTTCCCCCGAAGACAGTGTTCAGCCTGGGTAAGTGGGCGTTCGTCTTGTGCCTCATCGAGGCGTAGGATGACCTCTTGGGCCATAAGCACATTTTCAGTTTGGCGTCCGAGAGTCTTGAGGAGCTCCAGCGTCTGAGGGCACGCGCAGTTTGGTGCAGCTTGTGCCCTAGGCGGTGGAACGGCTCCGTGTGTTGCGTTGGCTCGTTCCATGTCCGTTGGACCAATTCCATGAAGCCAGGCAACTTCGTCCAGAAGTTCTCGAAGCGGAAGGGGGTAGGATGTCTTGTTTCATCGTGGGTTTGCCAGGAGCAGAGGGCAATGATCCGAGTGGGAAGAGGAGAGGGCTTGTACAAGGCAATTTTCAAACGATAGGTCCCAATTCTGATTGCAGAAGACTCTGTCCAGACGGACCAGCGTTGGTGTTCGTCTCTCGTTGCTCCATGTGAAACTTCTGTTTCTTAGGGTGACTTCTTTTAGTCCGCAGTAGTTGAGGACGTCTCTGAACCTTCGCATAAGACGCAGGTTAGATAGAAAGCTTTCCGCACTTTGGGCAGGTACGGCAAGACGGAAGCTTCAACGTGGCGTGCTTGGCCTATACGCGGAATCTTACCAGCAGAGACGGTATATGACGACATGCTGCTGGTGTGCGGTTCGTGGAGTTGTTGGAGTTGTGCTTCCAGCTTCCCTTATACTCCCTTCATTTTAATTTATAATTCTTTGACTTTTTTTTGCTCCAATTTTAACTACTCATCTTATTCAAAAAATTATGTGAAATATCAAATTTTTTATTATGACTTACTTTATTAATGAATATTATTGAAGAATGGCTTAAATTTGACTATATTTGCACAAATTTTTTTAAATAAGACGAGTGGTCAAAGTTGAGGTCAAAAAAGTCAAACGACTTATAAGGATGGAGATAATATTACCTAAAAACATACGCAGACGAGGACCAGCAGTGCAGTATAAAGCAAAGCATTTTCAGTGCCATTTTCGCAGCTTCTTCCCAGCAGCGATCGCAAGGCGCACACGTGCACTACATCTGGACGCCCAAATGGCGTCACTTTTGTACTTTTAATAACGCTCGCTTGTGTAGCTCCGTGCGACCGTGCACAGTCCATGGGTGCAGAACCAGCGACCTCCGGTCTCGCGCGTAGCGCTCTCTACCATTTAACCCATACAATATATGTGAGTAAGTGAGGGATGCTATTTTTTTAAAGTAAACTTAGGTGGATCATTTATTACAGATTCATAACACCAACTGATACTAAATATCACTATTTAGTACCAGGTGGTGTTACAAGCCGGTAACAAATGCCTGGGCCCTCAAGGATCCCCGATAGCCATTTTAGTACCAGATTTTAATATCATCCGGTACTAAAATGTTATCACTGATCCGAAGCGCATTATACTTACAAACCGGTACTAAATTGATATTAGTACCAGATTTAAATAACCTAAACTAAACCCTGTAGTGTTCACCGTGCTGTGGCGGGCCGGTCAAATCGTGCCGTGCTTGGCGGGGCCTGTGCCCTGATGTGCGTTTGGCCGTCAATACACAGAATCCTACGAGCTAAGATGGTATATGACGACATGCTTGTCTGTTGTTTCTTGAATTGTGCTTCCAGCTTTCGTTATATACTAGAAAGGTTTGCGGCGTTGCCACGCATGGTAAATGGATGTGAGCCCGTTGAATTTAAAATAAATTGTCAAAGCACATTGAATTTAAACATTTTCTCAGTAGAAATGTTTCAAGATTTGAAAAATGGAGTATTGTTTTTTTTCTTTTGAATTGTATCTTTTGTCAAAAAAGGGACATATCAAGGACCTTTGAAAATTAAAATCAGCTATGTGTAAAAGGTTTTGCAATTTGGAACAACATTGATGTTGAAAAGTCCTTTAATTTGAAGGTGTTTCGATGCTCAAATGTTGATTTATTGGGAAAAGTGGAAAGTGTTTTGGATTTAAAGTTTGATCTATAGCAAATTTATAGATTTTGAAGTTTTGAGGTACTTTAAAATTCAATATTTTTCAATTAAAGATGTTTTAGTGTCCGAATCATAAGGGCAGTGGATCGTATATAATCATTATGCGAACAAATTATGAAACGTTTAGAATATTTGTTATTTAATAAACTTTAGATACTGAAATTTTGAGTTATTATTGTTGAACACTTTTATATTTGATGATATTTCGGTGTCAAATCATATACATATAAGCATTTGTACGAATAGATTATACTGAGCAACATTCAAAATTCAAAGCTCATTTTTAATTTATTTGCATAAATTTTATACTTGAACAAAAGATATATTTTAAAAGGAAAGGTACAACATATTCTAGAATATGAAACTTTTCCATAGTGAAAATTCTGAAATTCTACGTGCTTTGATAACTCATTTAAGAAAAATATTTACATGACCACATCTATAGTAAAGTTATAGATTATATATTTTTACTAAATTTGATATTGGACACCCTTTTAATAATGTTATATATTTTGAAATGTTGCAATTACATTGTTGACACCATCACCCAAATTATTTTGTATATGTTATAAAATAAAATATAAGAATTATATATAATTATATTAGATCATTAAAAATGATGTTCGTTTAAATTAAAAAATTTCATAAATAGATGAAATAAAATAGGATGATGTTATATTGAACAAACACTATTATAACATAAAAATTTTAAAAAATTGTTTAAGCAATATTTATAAGTTTTTTAAAACAACTATGATGGGTCCCACATATAATGTGTTTAGTGGGCCCACATACGGTGTGTGGGCGTAGAGTCCTGACGGACTAAACAACCCTGGCGGCCCATCCTGTGGGCCGGCCCACGTACAAGACTTGACGCACAAGACAAGGATTAGTCCTAGTCGGTTTGGATAAACTGTATCAGGGAATTAGAGATTAACTTGTAAAAGACTCCTAGTCCTATACGGTCTCCATGTAACCCTGCCCTCCGGCATATATAAGGGGAGGCAGGGACCCCCTCCAAAGCATCGCTTTACACCAGATCAATACAAGATACACCATACAGGACGTAGGGTATTACGCACATTGCGGCCCGAACCTGTCTAAATCGTCTCTTGTCACCTTCGGCTCTAGATTCTCGACGACTTCTCCCTAAACCCTTCTCTCGGGGCACCCCCTCGAGAACGTTGTCAGCATAATTCGCCGACACTTTGGCGCCGTCCGTGGGGATTCTACTTGTCGAGAACTCGCTAAAGAGTCGATGGACTCGTTCAGCGCCTCCATCGTCACCAAGTTCGAGGCAGGCGCCTCCTTCGTCTTCGGCTCCTGGCTTTGCATCGCAAACCAGGAAGGCGAGCTCCAACACCAACTGCGCGACGTGGTTGCTGCACCAGCTTTGCCACCCGCGCAAACCACTCCGCGAGGATCTCGGAAAACATCAAATTCCGACACGATCTCTGGATCGTATCCTACTCGGAGGAGTACATGGCGCCCGAAGCAGCTTCAAGCTCGAGCCGACCACGTCAACTCGACCCCTGTCAAGCGGCAGGATCAAGCCACGCGTCCACGACTCCCTGGCGGACTCCGGATCACCTCCGACTTCCGCCAGGGTTCAACGATCAGTACCGTGACAACAACCCCGCGGGCACCCAGGAACTCTGGTTCCGATTCCCGTGGGACAAAGACTTCACCCCGTGGATCGCGCACGCCTCAGTTTTCCTTCGGGCTAACGAACTCAGCCGCGATCTACCAGAAGCATCTGAAGAGGAAGTTTCGACAACCTCGCCGGGCCACCTCGGATCTTGTCATGACCACAACTCCCTCGGGGGTTATCGTTCATTGGCCTGACATGGATCCCGAGGTAGCTCTCCACGAAGCAAACGTACCCTCCACGGTACGGGACATTCTACCTCTGCTTCCCTTCTAGGAAGGCAGAGAGCTCCTTGTTACCATGAGTAACAGAATAACCGGGCCTAACAACCCCGGTCGCCAGTCCTGTGTTATCCTCAATGATCACAGCGACGATGAAGTTGTCTCCGACGACGCTCCTACCGTTGATGGAGAGACCGAGGCAGACCGAGAACTCCGTGTCGAGCGCAACTGCAACCGTGCCCTCCGACGTCGCTTCATTCAGAGGAAAAACCTCAATGCCGAGTTCGACAAGGAGGGCATCTTCAACTCCCCTGTGGCCAACATCATGTTCGGGGTCAGCGTCTTCGAGGGGTTCCAAGCTACCCCTGAGATCGATCTTGCCAAAGCCCGCCTAGAAGCCGCAGCGGTCATGGTTGATTGCTTGGACGGAGGCCGCTCCGCTTCCAAAAGCAAGAGTTCTTCGCGCCACCAAGCACCGTCAGCTAGGCGTCAGAGCAGCCACTACGGCAGCTCCGCCGGAGGAACAAAGGACATGGCCAGGCCTCGTGAGGAACCCCGCCGTCCTCGCGAGGAACCCCCCAGGTCCAATCACCGCGAAGAACCCCGTCCGGCTCGTTCTCACATTACACCGAACGATGCCCGCAATGAAATCCTCCGGATCCGGGAAGGGAGAGCTACCTCCCACGTCGCGGATTCTGCAGGAAGATGCGACGCCCCCAACTCCGATGCCCTGCCATGTTACACACGCGCCATCCGCGTCAGCTCCTTCCCGCGAAAGTTCAAGCCGCCAGGCATCACCAACTTCGACGGGAAGCAAGACCCCAACGTGGCTGCGCAGATACTCTTCTGCAATTGAAGCATCGGGTGGCGACGACATCTCCAAGATGCTTTACTTCCCAGTTGCGATGGAGCAAGGTCCACTCACCTGGCTTGAGTCCCTTCATCCAGACTCCATCGACAGCTGGCACGCGCTGAAGAAGGCTTTCGTCTCCAACTACCAGGGTTCTTTCGAGCGCCCTGGCAGCAAATATGAACTTCGCGTGTGCAAACAAAACCAGAGGAGTCACTGCGCGACTACAACCGGCGATTCTTTGCAATCAAGGGATCCTACGTCCCAATCCCCGACTCGGAAGTCATCGACTACTTTCAAGAAGGGATGACCGACAGTAGCCTCTTCCGTGACTTCGGTCACAACCGTCCTCGCGACCTCGAGGAATTCCGCGCACTGGTGTCCAACTGGATGGACACCGATGATCAAGAACGGGAGCGCTACGGCAAACGATCCGCCAACCCTGGTCGCAGGAATCAGGAAGACAACAGGGAGCAGCCGCGCGACTCCTTCCAGCGTAACGGTAACAACCCACGGTAGCGACCAAACAACACGGTCGCAACCGTCCAGACCGTTCGCGCCGCCAAGTCTCCGCAGCAAAGAAGGGAAGAATTCAACAAACTTCTCAAGAAGCGCTGCCCCTACCACCCCGACAGCAAGCACACCATGGGCGAGTGCACGCTCCTTCGGGAAACGTTCAGCACGCCCAACAAGAGGCAGAGGTCGGATGGGGACGGAGACGACAAGCACGACAAGGGAGACAGCGGTTTCCCAGATATCACCAATACTGTCAACGTCATCTTCGGAGGCATGGCAGTCAGCGACACGTCGCGCAATCGCAAGGACGCACGGCGCGAGGCCTACGCAGCAAAACCAGCGGTGGTTACACCCCGACGGTGGTCAGACACCACCATCACCTGGTCCAGAGAGGACCAATGGGCGGAGATCACCTCTCCCGGACGATATCCTCTCGTCCTAGAGACCGTGGTGGCGAATAGCAGGCTCACCAAGGTCCTGATTGATGGGGGCAGCGGGCTCAACCTCATCTTCGCCAAGACGCTGAAGTCCATGGGCCTCGACACAAGCACGCTGCAGCCGGCAGATACTCCCTTCTACGGTATCGTGCCTGGGAAGGCTGCCATCCCCCTCGGGCAAATCACATTGCCCGTCACGTACGGTACTGCATCCAACTACCGTACAAAGTTCATCATGTTCGAAGTTGCAGACTTCAAAACGTCATACCACGCAATCATCGGGCGACCAGCGTTGGCCAAGTTCATGGTCATCCCCCACTACACCTACCTGGTGTTGAAGATGCCAGGGCCTCACGGCGTTCTCTCCCTTCGCGGTGATATCAAGCGCTCCTACCTCTGCGACAAAGAGGCAGTGGAGTACGCCGTCAGAGCCGCGTCCACCATAGATCGCCAAGAGCTCCACCCCCTGGCTGCCACCGTCATCGAAGAAGACGGTGATGTCCCGACGCAGAAGAAGACACGAGCTATCAAGCCTGTGGAGAAGGTCGTCACGAAGACAGTTGATCTCCAAACAGGAGATCCAACGAAGACAGCAGTGATTGGCTCCACCCTCACTCCTGCATAGAAAAGCGCGCTCGTCGACTTCCTACGAGCCCAGGCTGACATCTTTGCTACAAAGCCTTCCGACATGCCTGGAGTCCCCAGAGAGTTGATCGAGTACAAGAAAGACCTCGACGAGAGCGCAAAGCCCAAAAAGCAGTGCCTCCGAAGATTCGCCACAGAGCGTCGGGAAGCTATCAAGAAAGAGCTAGCTAAGCTATTAGTAGCCGGCTTCATCAAAGAAGTCTTTTACCCGGATTGGTTAGCCAATCCGGTTCTTGTAAGAAAAAAGAATTCAAATGAATGGAGAATGTGCGTTGACTATACTGATCTCAACAAACATTGCAAGAAGGATCCCTTCGGGCTTCCTCGCATTGATCAAGTCATCGACAGCACCGCCGGGTGCACCCTACTGTGTTTCCTCGATTGTTACTCAGGATATCACCAGATATCGCTGAAAGAAGAGGATCAGATTAAAACTTCATTCATCACGCCATATGGCGCGTATTGTTATACAACCATGCCTTTTGGCTTGAAAAATGCAGGTGCCACATATCAGCGGGCGATACAGGGTTGTCTTCAAGACCAACTTCACCGAAATGTTGAAGCCTACATTGATGCTGTGGTAATCAAGACAAGAAATCCCGAGGATCTCATCGCTGATCTCACCGAGACGTTCGACAACTTACGCAAATGGTGGTGGAAGCTTAATCCCGCCAAGTGTGTTTTCGGCGTTCCATCCGGAAAGCTCCTCGGGTTCATCATCAGCGAACGCAGCATCGAGGCTAATCCAGAGAAGATAGAAACTATCATGAACATGGAGCCGCCGCGCACCGTCAAGGATGTCATGAAGCTTACGGGCTGCATGGCTGCACTCAACCGCTTTATCTCCAAACTTGGAGAACGCGGGACTGAGTTCTTCAAGCTACTCAAGAAGCAAGACAGATTCCAGTGGACCCAGGAAGCTCAAGTTGCCTTCGACAAGGTCAAGCTGTTCCTGACTACACCTCCTGTGCTCACTGCACCGCTCTCGGGCGAAGACCTCTTGCTCTACATTTCAGCAACCACCAACGTCGTCAGTGCCGCTATTGTTGTTGAACGTGACGAGGAAGGTCATCTTCAGAAGATTCAAGGTACCCTCAAGTTCAAAAAATTCTATATGCTGTCTTAGTGACATCCACGAAATTGCGGCACTACTTCGACACCTACAAGATCATTGTGGTTACTGGATATCCTATTGGCGAAATTCTCCATAATCAAGACGTTACAGGGCGTATCGCCAAGTGGGCTGTTGAGCTCGGAACATACAGCATAGAGTTCCGTTCTCGCACGGCCATGAAGTCTCAGGTCCTTACTGATTTCATATCAGAATGGACCGAGCACAATCTTCCAGTCGTCACCACCAAGCCTGAGCATTGGATCATGTACTTCGACGGTTCACTCAAGCTGGAAGGTGGAGGCGCTAGAGTTCTGTTGATTTCACCTCGAGGAGATCAACTAAAGTATGTTCTGCAGATTCGGTTTGCCGTCACCAACAATGCTGCAGAATACAAAGCACTTCTTCACAGATTGAAGATGGCCATTACCCTCAGTATCAAGCGTCTGCTGGTGTATGGGGATTCAATGTTGGTCATCAAACAAGTCAACAAGGACTGGAATGGAAACCATGAAGACATGGATGCGTACTGTGAAGAAGTTCGCAAATTGGAAAAACACTTTCTCGGCATCGAATTTCATCATGTCGAGCGAGACTATAATGTCGCTGCAGACGTCCTATCAAAGCTGGGTTCTTCCAGAGCAGAGGTGCCTAGTGGGGTGTTCGTCAATGAACTCTCCAAGCCATCAATTTCTGCAGCGGCAACTTCCGACGATACAACCTCAGCCCCTGAGGTTATGCTCATTGACGCCACTTGGAGCGCTCGAATTATAGACTACATCTTGCACGACAGACTCCCTGCCCAGAAGGCAGAAGCTCAGCAAATTGCTCGTCGCAGCAAGTCCTATATTATAATTGGAGACACATTGTACCGACGTGGTGCACGCTCTGGCGCATTGATGAAATGCGTCTCACAGCAAGGAGTCAACATCTTAGAGGAAATCCACGCGGGTGAATGTGGCAATCATGCAGCTTCCCGCACTATCATGGGCAAAGCCTTCCGTGCCGGGTTCTACTGGCCTACAGCTCTACACGACGCCGAGGAAATTGTTCGTCACTGCAAGGGTTGTCAATATTTCGCTCATCACTCACATCAGCCCGCGCACAAGATCAAATTGATACCTCCGTCATGGCCGTTCGCATGCTGGGGCTTGATATGATTGGGAAACTACCCAGGGCGCCGGGTGGATTTGAATACTGTTTCATCGCCATTGACAAATTCTCAAAGTAGATAGAAGTCTTTCCAGTTGTCAAACCAACCTCTGAGAAAGCAGTCCAATTCCTCCAAGAGCTGATTCTTCGCTTTGGGATACCACACCAAATCATCACGGATTTGGGTACTACCTTTACAGGCAACAAGTTCTGGGACTATTGTGAAGATCGCAGCATCGAGGTCTCCTATGCCTCTGTTGCTCATCCTCGTGCCAACGGACAAGTTGAACGAGCCAATGGCATGCTCCTCGATGGACTTAAAGCACGCATGGAACGAACCCTGAAGAAAGCAGAAGGCCGGTGGATGAAAGAACTCTTTCCAGTTGTCTGGGGCCTACGATCTCAACCCAGTAAAGCTACAGGGCAATCTCCCTTCTTCCTGGTGTATGGATCAGAGGCCGTTCTACCTGTTGACGTCATGCACGGTGCTCCTCGCATTGAGGAATTTCAAGAAGCCATAGCGGACGAACAACGGATGCTGGAGGTTGATACGGCTGAAGAAGTACGACTGACAGCCTTGTTACACAATGCTGCCTATCTTCAGGGTATTCGTCGATTTCATGACAAGAATGTGAAGACAAGATCATTCCAAATTGGAGACTTGGTGTTACGACGAATCCAGAATACAGTCGGTCATTCCAAGCTTACTTCACCTTGGGATGGTCCATTCATTGTTTCCAAGGTCCTCAAGCCAGGCACCTACAGACTTCAAACAGAAGATGGTGTGGAATTACCAAACCCTTGGAACATTGAACACCTACGCAAATTCTACGCGTAGCTCCTTCACTACAACAGTGCTTCGATATCGCAAGAACCAAGTGCTTCGGCATCCAGAGTTCGTCCGTAAACATTGCTCCGGCAATACATGAACTGGTCGCTTCGGCATCATATGTTCTTTTGTACCGTTGTTTCGGCAACGAGATATATTTCAATAAAGCTCCCTTTACTGGGTTGTTTATTTTGTCTTCGTGACATCATTCAAAACTTCCGTGTTCTTTCTAGACTCGGACAGTTTCCTCTTCATGCATTCAGAGCCTCTAAATGAGGTCTATCCGGGTTCCTTCGGGGCCGAGAACGGATCTGTTCCTCCAATTTTGCTATTCGGCGATAACTTCCAGCTTAAAGCTGCCGCTCCGTGGGTCTTACTGGGTTCTTGCTTCGGCAAACCATATACAGTTTGTTCCCAAGTATCCTCCCGGGGTACACTCTAAAAGATAGCTTATGCTATAAGAAATCTCCCTGGGTTCCTTTGGGTCCTTAACAGGGCTGCTTTTCGACAGTTAAAATTTACGCCATGTATATTTTGACTAAGTCCTGGTCATTGACACAGAGACAACCCAAGGATTCTTAGAAATTCTTGGTTTTTTCTTCAAAGCATGGAAATATTATATTTCATTACATAATACTTATATTACAATAATATTTGTACCATTTACAATCTAAGGCTCTGAGCAATTGCTTCAGCAACTGGCTCGGCCTCTTGTTTCAGGTCCCTGAAGGCGGCTTCAGTACAATTAGGCTCTGCGCCTTCTACAAGCTTGAATAATATCTACTTCAGGGTACCTAGATCTAATTACAGCAAGGACATGCACAAGACAGGCTTTTGATGATCTCTTGATGTAAGCCTTCAACTGTCGTGGCATGGCCTTCAGGCGTTCCAGGAAAGATTACGGCGATGTAGGGTCTTCCAGGACTAAGGCCTTCACCACCGGGTTCGCTGCTTTCTCCAGCAATGATATCCGGTTCAAGGCTTCGGCCAGGTCGTCGTCTGACTTCTTCATCAGCCGCAAGGATTCTTCGAGTTCTGACATCCTCCCGGTTGCCTGCTCAAGCTTATCGTCCAGCGCCTTCTTGTCAACAAGATTCTTCCGCGCCTGGACGAGTTCTTCGGACAGCTGATTCTTCTCTTTGCGAGCTTCTTCAAGATCCTTGGCAAGCTTCTTTTGCTGCTCAATGATCCGAATCAACTGCGCGTCAGCATCCTTGCGTTGTTGGACTGCTACTCTGAGTTCTTCTTTGATAACATCGTGTTCGGCAGAGAGAGTCTTCAACGCTTCTTCGTGACGGTTGGCCACGTTGGACCAATCCGTCATCTTGCTCTGGGTTGTTTTCAACTGTTGTTGCACCCCTGCTCACACAAGACAATGACAGAGTTGTTATTCTACAAAGGCAAAGGATATTTCGTTACAAGACTCTGGTAGTGACAGAGTACCTTTGAGCTCTGCTTTCGCTGCTGAAAGTTTCTTCTTCATGTCCTCCTTCTCCGCGACCAATTCCTTGATTCGCAGATGCAAGGTACGGATCATGTCGGCATCTTCCGCCTCCTGGAGTTTATGGTCTTCACGTTCGCGCTCCAGCTCCTTTTGAAGGCGGTCCGCCTTGGCGTGCATCAAGGAAATGTTGTGGATATACTCTGTTTTCTTCTTTGATGCCTCGCCGACGGCCTGCAAAACAATTATCATGAGATATATTCAAACGGCACCACAAGACCAGGGTTGTTTCACAGACCTTGAAGTAGGCTACTGCTCTCTCGGCGTGGTACAATCCCCTGTCAATATGTTCCTCATCCTCCTCCGCATCCAAGATATACTCAAAGCCTTGCGGATGTGGATTGAACATTGGATCGTAGCTCCCGATGCGGAAGCTACCGATCTCTTCTTCAGCTCCAGTACCCCTGGGTACTCTGGGGATTTCTTCAATAATTTGCTCTTGGGTTGATGCTTCAGCTTGTTTACCCCTTGAGCACTCTGCCTCTGCCTTTTTCTGGGTTGTCTCCATGATGCTCGGGGGCTCCGCAGAGTTCTGGTCACGGCGTTCTAGTTCAGATTCTTCAATCACTGCCTGTGTGACCAGATGTTCAATGTCTGCCAGTACCTCAGCAACTGTTTCTTCAACTTGAGCTCCTTCTGGTACTGGCAGGCCTGATGGCATGGCTGTTTGAACCACCGGCAGGGTTGTTTCTGGCATCACCCTGGGTTCTTCGGGCACTGTGGCCTCTGGCTCTACGGCTGCATGGTCAACTGGGGGCTCTTCCCTGGTTGTTGCTGGCATTTCTTCAACTATGAAACAATAACTTTGTTAGTCACAACAGTATATTACGAAGGTACATCTCGTACTGCACGACAAAATACTTACATGGTGGAAGGCCGCATGGGGATCTCTGGCTCCCCTAAGGTGAATTACTCTTCAGCTTCCTGCTTCGGCGCCGATGGTCCAGCTGGACAGGGTTCTTCAACCACTGGTATTGTCCTTACGAAGGGCGCGGAGACAGGGTTGAAGATGTTGTGGATAATTTCCTCTTCTGACAGAGGATTCTGGGCACCGCCACCTTGTTGTGATCGGCTTGTTCCGATCTCACCGATGGATATCCCCACAGAAGATGGCATCTTTGGTTGCGGGGGTATCTTCGCCCTTTCCTCTGGGATGGTCCTGGCTCGGGGCTTGGGCAGAGTACGTGCTCTCTTGGGCACAGGTGCTTGTAACTCTGTTGTTGCTGGCCTCTTGGACCTTTCACCTCCCTTGGAGGTTGCCTCTGCCTTGGCATGGGTTCCTTCTGACACCTGTTGTTCAACATAAGCAGCTGGCTCGTCAGATTCTTCAGTTGCAGATTGTTTGTGTTGGCGCACCTGATCTCTTACCCCTGGATCCACACAGCGAGGCAATAAAGCTGCTTCTTCGGTGTTGGTTGGGTCCAGGGGCGGCAGACTCACATAAAGTGATCGCCGGGCTTCATACTGTGATGATCAAGACATTAGTTTATAATATGTTTTCAACAATAAGGCAATATATTGCTTTCAGATATGGTTCTTACCTCAGGTGTCATGGTGATTGCAGAAATTTCCATTATCTCTAAAAATTGTTCGTCGTTGACCACCAGAAACTTCTTCAAGAGTTGGTTTATCCTCTTATCTGACATATCTCCGGTGGCATTCCTTGAGGGGTCAGATTCTCCAGAGTACAAGTACCCTGGATTGCAGCGTTGTTTGCATTGTTAGATTCTCCTCAGCAGGAATGAACGATACACCATGGCTCCTGTCAGCCCTTGTGATTTTAGATCTCTGATCATACTAAGCAGCTCAGGGATCTGCATTGCTTGATTAACTCCAATTGTTTCACTCCAGAATGGCTTCATTACCGGAGGATTCCCCGAGCGGCTAGGTAGTTGTGGCTGGTGGTTCCAGGCGTAAAACCACTCCTTCTGCCAGTCCTTCAGGCTCTCCTTGGTTGTATACTCCAAATACACTGGCCTCATGCCCTGACGGAACTGGATTACTACCTTTCCTACCACCTGTAATGGTCCGCTTGAAGTTTTTACTCTGAACAGGTGGCGGAACAACGCAAAATGCGGATCTATTCCAAGAAATGCTTCACAAAGGTGGATATAGATTGACAGATTCAAAATTGAATTGGGATTCAAGTGACACAACTCAATCCCATAAAACTGCAAGACTCGGCGGAAGAAATCGCAGGTTGGAAGACCAAACCCAACTTCGTAAAAAGCTTTCCATACCATCAGCTCTTCGGTTTCCTCAGTGGGGTACTCGTGCCCGTACGCGCACCTCCACTGACTAATTTCTTGGGCTGCTAGGAACCCATCTGCTTCCAGAGTCTTGATATGCTTCTCCTTCAGATTACTGGCTGGCCAGTCACTGATTGGATCTTCAATGCTTGGCATGTCTCCTGCGGACGCCGCCTTTTCGGTCGTCATGACCTCCTTCATGGCTTCCGCCTTCCTCTTTGCGCCTTTGCTTCAGCTGGATCCTTCACCACCGGCCATTGGGGTCCTTTGAGACTTGGTGTGGATTGGATCTAGGTTGGGGGAGGATGCGGAAGATTTTGCGTGATCTCTGGATTGTAATCAGAGAAACCGTCGCAAACCCTAGATCTGTTTCGCAAAAGGCGTGCGGATACAAAGGGACGTGGACGGTTTATATTGGCTTTTCGAAGCATTACTTTGGTACTTTTCAATTTTGGTCCTTTCTTGATCCTATATTTGAATTCGTTCAAATTTAGGCTCGGGGGCTGTGGACATATTTTCAGGAAATATTTTTCTGAGAATTTTCGGCTTCAATTGATAAATTTATGAGGATTCTAAAAGAACTCGGGTTTCTTCGGAAATTGACTCTCTTTTGGTTCGGACTTCGAAAGAGCCTCGAATTTCTTCTTCAAAGATAAACGAGGCTCGGGGGCTGTCCAATTGGGCACACCTAGTTGGTGCGCACCAATCCGAACTTCGAGAAGACTTATGAGCACATCATTACCTATTGAACATCATGGTTGCAACTTCCAAGAGCAAAGAATCCTGTGGGTCTCAAAGAACCCTGGCGGATTTCAAAAGAACTCTGGAGGACCTCAAAGAACTCTGTACTTTCAACAAGGCTGTTCTTCAGGAGATAAGGTGCTCGGGGGCTTGTGGGTGTAGAGTCCTGACGGACTAAACAACCCTGGCGGCCCATCCTGTGGGCCGGCCCACGTACAAGACTTGACGCACAAGACAAGGATTAGTCCTAGTCGGTTTGGATAAACTGTATCAGGGAATTAGAGATTAACTTGTAAAAGACTCCTAGTCCTATACGGTCTCCATGTAACCCTGCCCTCCGGCATATATAAGGGGAGGCAGGGACCCCCTCCAAAGCATCGCTTTACACCAGATCAATACAAGATACACCATACAGGACGTAGGGTATTACGCACATTGCGGCCCGAACCTGTCTAAATCGTCTCTTGTCACCTTCGGCTCTAGATTCTCGACGACTTCTCTCTAAACCCTTCTCTCGGGGCACCCCCTCGAGAACGTTGTCAGCATAATTCGCCGACACGGTGCGACCCACTTGTGGCTCCCGCGATCGACGGTGGGGTCCACTTGTGGGACCCACATCAACGGGTCCCATGGGGCCCACTTGTGGGACCCACATCAGCGGGTCCCACGTGTGGGGTCACGTGGCCTAGGATTGCTTAGGCCGATCTCAACTGTCGGCGTGGCTGATCCAACGGCCGAGAGAACGCAGGTGATGTGGCATGATGCGGTTGTCCGGTTTGGGTCCAAGTTTAGAGATTAGAACATACGCAAATGACTAAACGAGGACCAGCAGTGCAGTATAAAGCAAAGCATTTTCACTGCCATTTTTGCAACCTTTCATTCTTATCTTCCCAGCAGCGAGCGTAAGGTGTACACGTGAAGGGCGCCCAAATGGCATCACACATTGTACTTGTAACGTTCGCTTGTGTAGCACTGTCCTCCAGTGCCGCCGCCGACCTCCGCGTCCGATGCAACCCGGACGCCACAGCGTCCGCGCTCATGGGCGACGCCCTGCGCCACGACATGTCCCGCCACGGCCACGCCCGGTTCGCCGCCCGGGAGCTCGCTTCCACGGACGCCACCATCTCCGCGCCGACCCGCAACGACGGGCCGGAATACCTCATGAACCTATCCATCGGCACGCCACCGGTGGCGTTCCCAGCCATCATCGACACGGGCAGCAACGTCATCATGGCGCAGTGCGCGCCCTGCGGCGGCTTCGACACCGCTCCGCTCTACAACCCGTCGAGCTCGTCGACGTTCTCCGACCGGCCGTGCGACAGCTCGCTCAGGGTGGGTTTCTGCGACGCCGCGGATGGTGGTGCGGCCAACGACACGACCCCGGGTGCCCGTGCACGCGAAACCAGACGTACGCCGAAGGGTGGGCGTTCTTCACCATGGCCATGGAAACGTTCGCGTTCGGCTCGACGTCGGGGGATGATCAAGAAGTCCCCGTCGCCGGCATGGCGTTCGGCTGCGTAAACGACAGCAGTGGCGGCTGGGGCAGCGCGTCCGGCATGGTCGGCCTGGGTAGGGGAAACCTCTCGCTCGTCAAGCAGCTCGGCGCCAGCAGATTCTCCTACTGCCTCACGGCGTTCCACGACGGGAACAGCACGAGCACGCTCCGGATGGGGCCATCGGCGGCGATCGACGACACGAGCGCCCAGTCGACGCCGTTCGTCCCCAACCCAAACTTGGGCACCTTGAGCACGCACTACTACTTAAACCTCACCGGCATATCGGTCGGCGACAAGTCGATGTCGATCCCGGCCGACGCCTTCTCCCTTAGCGCAGATGGCAGCAGCGGCGGGCTCATCATCGACTCCGGATTGACGACCACGACGCTGGTCGACGTCGCCTACCAGCAAGTTCGGGCCGAGATCGTGTCCCTGGTGACGCTACCGCCTATCGACGAGCCCCAGGCCTGTCTGGAGCTGTGCTTCAACGCGTCCCAGGATCGACGTCGACCATGACTGACATGACTTTCCACTTCGACGGCGAGGACATGGTGCTGCCGGCGGAGAGCTACATGTACTTGAGCTCCGGCAGCGAGTGGTGCCTGCGCATGAACAACGCCAGCGCGGAAGATGGGAGCGTGCTCGGCAACTACCAGCAGCAGAACATCCACTTTCTCTTCGACCTTTGACAACGAGATGCTGTCGTTTGCTCCAGCCGATTGCAGCACGATCTGACGTCACTGCAGCAGCCCATGGTAGCATGGACGACAATTTATTACAAATTGAGAAAAAAAAAATCTATGTAACTCCCTAACACATAAGCGGTCGATTACATCACCCCTAGACTACAAAACCGAGGTGGTTTCTCAATGGTTGGCATGCTGAAGTAGACTGAAATGCTGATGTGGACCAACACGTGTACCCAATTGTAAGTGTACCTGTGTCTGTGTCAGACATTCTCAAAACACCATGGCCTCCGTGTGACCAAAGGGGGGTCCCTTCTCCATTTCAAAAAAGAAAAGAAAAGAAAAGAAAAGAGGGAGGGTCCCTCCTCACACCGGTTCCCTGGCTTATAGCGACCATACCCAATACTAAATTCTACAGAATCGCTGACAGTTCTAGTTCAGTGGCCGACGGCTTCTGTCAGTCGGTGAATACTTTGTCCAGACATTTATTCACTCTTGGCAATTTGCTCACATAACACTCAATCACCATTGGGCATTAGATTTAGAGCTGACTGATTAGAAAGAAACTGAACCCCGTCGTCCACTTTGTTGAGAATTCTCGACATAACTTCCAAATCTAGTTGACCATATAGCAAGGAGAGGATGATGTCGCTACGGTTTCCCGTCCTTTCAGCGCGTGTCCCGTATGTTTTCTTCTAGAAAAACTGTATCCCCGAATACCATGAATGTGTAATTCTGTCCCTTAGGTTCTAACTAGTATAAAACGGTGAAGGGTGGAAAAAAATACCCGCAAAAAAAACTAGTATAAAACGGTGTACTCATCATCATCCCCACCTCAGTTAACAACATTCTAGTATCACCATCCCCACCCTTCACCAAGAAGCTCTAACTTTGGGACTTGTTGGCTTATGATTCTTAGTCCATAAAAGTCCCAAGAAGTCATCATGTTTGGTACACAAGAAATTTCTAGGGTCTAAAAAGAGTGGCTTCTCATAATTCTTGGGCATCCAAACAGGGCCCTAATCTTGCAGATTTTGCGTTCAGGATGGCCTACTTTCCTGTTGGATTGCAGCTTGCTTTCGAGGAGCAAGGAAAGACATAGGATTTTGGCTTGTAAAGAAATTGGGCCACCATGAAGCAAACGATCCACATGGCCCATAGCAGGCGCATACCTCTTGATATGGCTGTCTTCTTCCTCCCTGTCAAAATAACACTAATGTGGTGACCATATGGTTTTATTGGGAGGGCTCCAAAACTCTGGGAGGAAGAAGTGGAGGCATGAATTTTGTGTTGCTCGGGAGCTGATGCAGCTACCCCACCATGCTACATAGCAAGCTCTACCTTGTGAAGCTAGGGCGAAGAATTAAGGTTGTTGCTAGAGTTGATGAGAAAAATGAAGGCCTTAAAAAGTAGGATCCTTGAGTCACAAAGTAGAGACCCGCTATTGCTAGAATTGCTATAATAATTACTGATAGATATAGACATGAAATGACTTCTTTCTAAATACTCATATTGTGGAATGGAACTCAATAGGCAGACATGGATATGATTTCCTTTAATCATATCACGGTCTAGGTCGATGAAAGTAAATTACAAATTGTGGATGCCCTTCCTAATTTATTAAGGAAAAACAAGAAAGAAATAGCATTTTGCCATAAGATACCAGACTTTGCTAGTATTTGCTAGGTTTGAGAAAATGTAATATGTTTCTCTTTGTCAAACACATTTCAACCATTAGAATAGATTTTGTGTCGTAACAATGATATAAATCTTGGTACGTGCCACTCATACCCATGTAACTCGAAATTGAGTGCACAAAGATGATGAAGCGTAACCATCCTCTTCTATAAATGGTAATCAATGACATCTATATGGATGCTACGATCAAGGATAACATTAGAAAGTACGTAAAGGCAAAATATAGTCTATTAATTAACACTATCTCAACCTGAAAATCAAAGGAATTTTATTCTAATGCTTGACGCGTGGAGCCATAATAATTTGCAATGGTAGTTATACTAGCCCATTATTCAAAGGTTAATCGAAAAATAGCAACTGGCAGTAAATTTTGCTGTTTGCACCCTTTAATATAGCTAAGACAAAACGATATGGTAAAAAGAAATATTTCTAATGTATAGGACAATACATGTTTCCAACTTCTTTTTCTCTTCCCGGCCTTGTGTTGAGCCATATACATACATGCTAGGTCAAACAAGTAAATCAAAACTTAATTTCATCGGTAGTATAGTACAGCTCAACATATGTCCCAGATATGTTTGCACCTCTTAATTAGAGTAGTAGTTTTTCCTTGCAATATCCCCTTGGCAAATTGCCCAATCATACAAGAGACTAATGAAACAACCAATATAACCACAAAGGCCAGTCGATCAGCCCAACGACGAGCACTGACGATCAATCAGCACCGCCATGCCGAGGCGGCGATAATGGCACGGTCCTGCCACCCGAGCAAGAGCATCCTTTGTCCTCGGTGAGCCGGTACCCATCGCCGGCGCCATAGAGGCCCAGCAGGACCTGGCTCTGCCCAACAGCAGCCGGGCTGAGCGGCACTGGCTCGAAGCCACGGCCCTTCCATGAGGCGGCGCCACCTGTCCAGCCGCTCGTGCCGCGCCACCCGCTCCGCGCCCTCGCACGCCACCACGTTCCTGATCTCCGGTGCCAGCAGGCACTGCTCCACCTTCATCCTCGGCGCCGAGTCCGCCGGGAACGTCGCGTCCAGCGAGGTCGAAGATGGCCGAAGTAGTAGTGCAGCGCCTCCAGGAACCTTCACACACCCACAATAGTTACTTCTCAAATCAGCTTTTTGTCCTAGTTATACACAGAAAAATCCAGTGATGAATTGTTGACAGAAAAATCTTTCAAAATCGCTTCTTTCATGCATTGACAGTTAGTCAATTAGTGGTAAGAACAAACGTTGACGATTAAAACATTTGGAAGAGGGATTGAGAATTCAAGGCCATTACCTGCCGAGGAAGTAGGGGCCATTGTGGCCAGCTCCTGCTCGACGAGGTCATGATCTTGGGCGCCTGATCACGGATCATGGAGAGGAGCGGGCCAAGGTGTACAGCAGAACACGGTGGAGGCGGTTTGACGGCGTTGACGCGAGGGCCTCCCCGACACGTCGTTGGAGGGCGGCGGGGCGTAGGCGCTCGAGCGGTCAGCAACGGCGGCGTGGAACTCGAATGGCACGCGGAGTGACGCGGCGAGGGAGGCGAGGTGTCGCCCGGTCTCCCTAACGGCGGCGGCTGGGTGGCCACGCCTGTGAGCCGTAGGGTCGGGGGCCCACCGGGCCGGGCCGCGAGGGCCTGGGAGGAAAGCCGGCCACTGATAGCCCTGGAGGATGTCGAGGTCGACGACGTGGACACGGTCCTCGCCGTGGAACGCCTCGAAGATGGCCTGGTTGGCGGTGAAGTGGGCGAATTTTATGTAGGGGCAGGCTTGGTAGAGGATTTGGTAGATTTTGAGCGTGTCCGGCGAGGTGGGAACGTGTAGGGAGCGACGCCGGAGCCGGTGCCGCCGCGTGGCGTAGCGGTGCCGGATGAGGTGGAGGAGGAGGAGGAAGGGTTGGAGGAGGAGAGGGAAGGCGGCGGCGAGGGCGTCGGCGAAGTAGGAGGCGACACGTTGCATGGAGTCGCCGAGCGGGGAGGCGACGCGGCGGAGGAGGTGGAGGTGGCGGAGTGCTGATGGTTGGTCGCCCTTGGAGACGAAGTCGGCGCACGCTAGAAGGAGGTGCACCAGCTGAAGACCGCTGTCCTGTTTCCTGCATGCATCAACATGGTTAGCATTTTAGCAATGCTCGTTACAATTTTCATTTCATGATTTTTTTCTCCTACAAATGTTTCGTCCAAAATTCTATTTGCAATTATATGACTATGTTGACTCCAATTTAAGGGCCTTATTTATCAATGACATGTTCTATCAAAGCTAAGATGTTTAGAATTCAACCATGAATAAAGCCATTGGTACAGTATTCATCCTTGGTAAAAGGTGTTCGTTCTATAAATTATCTCATCCTCTCTACTACCAGCCGAGCACAAGATGGCACCGGTTGCTATATTGTGGGGAATCAATCTCAACAGCTGGCGATTGCACCATATCGGTTATCAGCTGCTCTTGTGCCCTCTGTCCGTTCCCAAAATACGCACTTCTGACTGTCTATCCCATAAATTCATCACAACTTTGATCAAGTACATAAAAAATCAATATTTCATTATATTCCAAAATAGATTTATCAAAATAATATATTTTTATGTCTATTAGATTATTTAATACATGAGTACTAATATTATTTTTTAAAAAATTTAGGCCAACTTAATTAAGGAAATTTGACTCGGTCCACACTTCAAAAATTGCAATTGTTTTTCGCGATGGATATGCAATAGCAACATATCATTACCCGCCGTTAATATTTGTCTTTTCTAACAGTTCACCTTTCCCGCCACTCGCTAAATCGTAATTTTGATAGAGACAACCTACCAACAGAAAACTATAACATGTGATAGAACACTATAAAAGACCTCTAAAATTGGCCATGATTATTCATCAGGCATGCAAGTACTTTACCTAAAAAAAATCCCCCAAACAGTTCACTGAAACCATCATCCTCAGCAGGTTATCCATCGGCTGAACGACACATGTTTAATGAGAAAACAAACGCGCTAACTTTGGATTTCCACTATTGTCAAGTACGCAGTTCCGATATTGACCGAAAATATCTCTCTCAACAAGCATCTAGAATTCTAGATAGTTGTGGTGGATCCAATCAATTCCCTCACCGAGGTCTCTTCGCCGATGCAACAGGAAGCATCGAGCCGAGTTCACTTTTCCCATGTTTGGTTAACAGCTACGACAAAACAGCAATCGCACCTGGTGACCCATCTAATTGGGCGCGTGGGACTGCGACCATTTGGCCTATCAAGGAAGCCTTTGCTGATCTAGAAACTCTGGCTCAAGAGATTTCTGGCAACATGCCATGTTTTACATGGTGTTTTTTCAATGAATGTTTCTGGAATTAATCTTGATTATATATCATCCTTACATGTATTAATCTTGATGAAAAGTTAACTTTATGGTTAGATGCTTAATTACCTGCTCGGCCTCTGACTGAATCACTGAGCCCAGCATGCTGTGCAGCGACGAGTCTGCTGCCACTGATCGGACTTGGCCATCTGGTGCTGCAACGTCAAGCCATCGCCTCCAAACTGTCCTCCGTAGTACAGCTCAGCCGGCAAGGCACCGCCCATCGGCAGCCCTCCGGCCGCCACCGTGGCAGCCGCTCCTCACGCCTCCGTACAAAGGCTGCCGGCATGGCCCAGGCACTCCGACAGCGTGGGAAAGCTGCTGCGATGACGTGGGACCCACCGTGGTGACCGTGGCCGAGGTAGCGCCGCCATTCCCCATACCGGGCTTACCGCCGGCAGCTGGTACGCTTCTAGGTACCGCCGTCGTTGAGGAGGGATCCATGGATGGCGCAAAGACAAGCTCTCGCCATGGCCGTAGGATGACGAGCACGAGGGGAGGACGGCCCGTTGCTCCTGCCACCGTTGCTGTGAACGGCGTTGTTGATGTACACCTTTTGGAGCGGGCTCTGTGACTTACCCTTGCCATGGTTGGGCGAGGCCACCGTAGGCGGGATTCGGCTGGCCGGCGTTGCGCTTCCCCTGATCTGCTCCATGCACGCCATGGGCATAGGCTTGTTGATGGCTGCCGGCGCTGTAGAGGTTGGAGAAGGTTGAATCTCCTTGGTGAAGAGTCTCTCCGAGGTGACGTCACATATACTCCCTCTTGGGGGAGGACATCATGTAGTCTCTCTTTGGGGAAGACACCATGTAGTCCCTCTTGGGGGAGGACACCATGTAATCTCTCTTGGGAGAGGAGACCATGAAGTCTCTCCTAGGGCTTCCGGTGGCCATGAAGTCTCTCCTGGGAGAGAACATAAGAAGTCAGCCCCGGAGGCGCCCATTTGCTCGGCGAAGAGCGACTCCCACATGGCAATGTCGGGGGACTGGATCTCGACGTCGATATCCGCATCAAACTTGAGAGCTTGTAGGCCGGCTAGGGCGTCGTTGGCATCGGGATCAGTGGACGACACAACGATGTTCGACTCCGATACTGAGGCGGTGGGGCGATGTCGGTGCTTGCTGCTGCTGTAGTTTTGCGCCGGAGCTTGTGTCCACGCAGTTGAGCATGCCCATAGCTTGAACACACTGAGAGATCAACCAATGGTCACCTCTCCCTTACCACAGGAGAGTAAGGATGCATATAACAAGAGCACCTATGAAGTTGGAAAGTAGTTAGCAATGGAGGACAACACTACTTAGGTTGTCATTGATGAAGCTACAGATTTCTATGAATTTAACCCAAGATTGTTAGAGAAGAGGAAAGTGAGAAGAAGCTAGCTCGCAGAATGTTGGCTTCTCTTTGGCAGCTTTGATTGCAGGTGTAGCGGGCAGGGATATAAGGAGGAGAGGAGCATGCCATGCATGAATAGACATTCTTGGAGCCATTGCCTTGGCCTATGCACAAATGGTCAAAATAGCGTTTTGGGGTCGGTTGCTGAGGTAAATGTTTTTCGCGAATTCCCTTTGTCACCTCTAGTGCTTGCCATTGGTTATTGGTCGAGGGCACATTCCACAAAACGATGAAGCAAGTCTCACAAGAAACCAGGGTGTTCCAAGCTAACAAGGGACAACGGACTCGCTTGGGAGGAAACCCTAGGGCATCATTGATAAAGAATGTGAAGGGGGACAGTGACACAATGTTTGTTCCTATATATGCACCTGACATACATGAGAAGAGTTACAGTTATCTGAAAACGCATGAGACCATGCATGGCCATGCAAAGTAAATGATTTGCTGCAAATGCAATCCTCGTGATCTAGATGTAGTACTATTGGATGTGAATGATCTGTACCTTGTTCAGTTGTTCTCCTAATTCTTCTAAGTGTTTTTAGGAATTGTGAATAAAGCTACTAGTTTAGTTTCCTCTGCTATCTTACTATTACTAATTGGAGCCTTCTTTTCAAGCTTCCACGTGAGGCCACCTATGATCCTACATGTACACTCTAGAAAATAGAAAATCCTTATAATTCTAACAAAAATAAGGAAACATCCGGCTATCAGTCCAACAACTCTCATCCGTAGTAGTATTGAACCTATTTATTTTTATAATAAATTAGCGCACATCAATCATTATGAAATAAGCTAGAGTACCCTAAACATGATATAAATTACTAATCTCTATAGTTACTAAACCCCTATCTTCATGTAAATTCCCCGCCTATGTCATTGTAACAAAAATAATGTCAAATCAACATCTAAATTTGCATATAAATTATCCAGTGTTATCATAAACACTAATTGTAAATAGTCGTTCTCCTATCATTTGCCCTTTATTCAGGTTAAACAAACATTTAAAAAAGGTTAAATAGTCATTAAATTGCTGATTAAATGGACACGGCTAGCCACTATATAGCATCTATATTGTGTGAAAATCAGCTAAATGGCCGCGTACGCGAATAGTGAAATTATCCAATTATCATTATTAAAAGTTTGAGTAATATTAATCCCTAAGTCCGAATCTAAGTTATAGATTATAACTAATCTTAAAGTGCTCCATATAAAGTTACCAATATAAAATTTAAACAACTATTTGTATTATTATTAATATACTTAATTTGTTTTTATTTATATAAAAATATTACTCATGATAGTGTTACCATTTATTCATGTATAAGGCAAGAGATAAGAATATCAATTTTCAAGTTGTTGACATAGATCAAACAGCATCCATTATTATATATCAAACACATACCAAGGTGTGTTGTAGAATGCAAGAAAATGTTCCTAACTAACCTATTACAACAAGGTAATGGTAAAATATTTAAAGTATTATGTTAGAATTTAATATATTTAATATATGGAAGAGAGCGTGCGATAGGTCATTATGATTATTAGTCATAAGTCTTATTTTATACTAATTTTAATACTTTAATACTAATTTTAGTTAGCTCATGGAGGAGCACGGTTGATGGCTAGTCAAACTCCAGATATGTTGGACGAATTAGTACTTTATACAGAGAAAAGAAACCTTTTCGACATCACTACCACGTACTATCTTTGACCATTACGAGCTGTACAGACTATATATGTTTCTATAACAACTAAAAATGACACAAAAAGGGCATAGGTATATACACGTAACAAGCTAAGAATCTTCTTAGCAAAATGAATGTTTAAACTGTGTGCAATACTTTGATGTTACCCTTTTTGAGATGAGATGAAATATTATAAAAATATATTTGGTTGCGTGTGGACGAGAAAGTCTCTTCTAGGGCTCGTCCGCATGTGTGTGGGCATTGACAATGTCGTCCGCCTAGGCCTTGGATTTCCCAAAGTCACAGAGTGGTTGGAGCTGTCCCCCAAGGTGGGTTCTCTTGGGAAGCATCCTAAACAGGCTTAATTCCCTTTTGTGTTCTTCTACCCATGTCCACTTTCTATACCATATAGCAGCATGGGAATATTACACGATTCTCCTTTGGACTTTTGTGTCCCATGCACACGACAAAAAGAATGCATGTATGGTATACGTATCTCCTCTACCTCTACAAAGGTGACCTTTCTGCATTTTTATTGTACAAAAAAATACACCAATGCATGGGTGGTTCTTTTCAGTATTTTATGGGGGAAGACGACAGGGCGCAAATCTCTTTCAGGTGGGACCACTACCAGGGAGTAGCCAATATATGGTTGCATAGCATGCTAACAAGGAGGACACACGTGAGCCAGGACAGCTTCATATCTTGGGTATGGATGCTAGTCACTTGGCTTATTAGGCTGCCATTCGGGTGGCATCATTTGTTTGCTTTGAGATGGTAATTTGTAGTAGTAACAACTTTGATGATAACCTCTTTAAATTACTGGACCGTCCAAGAAAGAGAGCTCCCATTGCTGTTAGAATACTGTTGGATTAACAACAATAACAAATAGCAAGAAGGCGGCATGCTAATATTGAATTAAGATGGCAATAGATGGACAGCTATAAGGGTAGCCAGCAGAAATTGCATTGTTTGAGTTATTTGTGCGCACCAAAGGATTGAGGAGACCTAACGATGAGTGATTCCTTATATATATGCTGGTATATTAGCTTGGCAATCACCTACATGGAGTTGTAGTTCTGCATATAACATTATAGCCCTCAACAAAGCTTTCCGCTTCTCAACAAGGAGCGTGCATCATCACGAAGAGTTTCTCCCTTCACCGATGATTCCTTTTTCAATATATAGGAGGTTCTTGACAAGGTATGGCATGTGTTCTAAGCCTATATTATATGGTATCTTCTTTTGACGTAACAATATATATACATAATAGGCTGGTTTATTAGATGATGTGTGGCCTCTAACACTCACGGTTATGGAGCTTTCTCAGGGCGTGGTCTTTTGTTTTTTAGCAAGAGTATGAATCAGTTAACATTTGAGTTACAACACCAGTAAAGGAACAACTCAAGCAAATTGGTAGGAACAGTAGAAACATTAGGAAGAGGAGTAGAAATTGTGTTTGTGATTATAAAGACATTCCAAGTGCTGGTTTCATAAAAGATTCAATCTCATTAAATGAAGTGACATATACTCCCTCCTTCCTCATATATTTGACGCTGAATATATCCCTCCTTCCTCTTATATTTGTTGCTGAATATATGAGGGAGGAGGGAGTACGCTGTATTGATAACATGACAAGAGAAGGATTGTGTTTCATCTAGACGAAATATAGTATGCATATGCTTCATATCTTGGGTTTGGATGCTTGTCACTTGACTTATTAGGCTGCCATTCGGGTGGCATCATTTGTTTGCTTTTGATATGGGTAATTTGTAATATAGTAACTACTTTGATGATAACCTCTTTAAATTAGTGACTGTCCAAGAAAGAAAGCTCCCATTGCTGTTAGAATACGGTTGGATTAACAACAATAACAAGTAGCAAGAAGGTGTCGTGCTATTGATTAATAAGATGGTAATAGATGGACAGTTATAAGGCTAGCTAGCACAAATTGTGTTCTTTGATTTATTTTGTGTGCACCAACGGATTGTGGAGAGCTAGCTAACATTTTAGTGATTCCATATTTATACTGGCAATATAGCTTGGCGAGCATCTCCATGGAGGCGTAGTCTTGCATATAGCTAGCATAATAGCCCTTAGCAAAGCTTCTAGTTCTCATCAAGGATCGGCGAGCATCATCACAAAAGAGTTTAGTATGTTTTTGTACGATCAGTCTTTTCCTTTCAATATATATAGCCGTGTTCTAGCTCGTGTTCATGAGAATTATACAGCAACTTCTTTTTGATGTAACAGTAAGCAGGTTTATTCGTTGATGGTGTGTGGCCTCTAAGACCTAAGGTTATGTAGTTTTGTCAGGGTATTTTTTTTATAGAAGGAGGAAAAATCAGTTAACAAATTACAACACCCGTAATAAATGAACAACTCAGGCAAAATTAGTAGGAACAGTACAAACATTGAAAAGTGGAGTGGCAATTGTGGTTTGTGATTATATAAGGCCAGTGATTCCCAATGATGTTTTTATAAGAGCTTCAATCTCATTAAATGAGGTGTCATATATGTTAAATTGATGTCACGACAAGAGATTTATAAACAGAGATGAAAGGGTTGTGTTTCATCTAAACGAAATACAGTATACATAAACCCCCACTGTCACTATCATTTCACCATATGCTTTGAAATGAAAAATGAAACACCCTGCAAATAAGTCGCACCAAAAACACAATGCAAAACGTAAATGCTTCAAGTAACAGAACGACCATGAAGACTCTCAATAGCCAATTCGTTTTGGTAGTGCAGCATTTATTGACGAGTTTGGATTACATGATGTGTTAGGTACATGATGATTGTCCCATACTTTTAGTGAAAAATGTTGGACTTACTGACGGTCACTGCCGACGGATTTATATACTGCTCCAAATTTACAGAGATGCATTAATGCTAAGTGCAACACAGATATTTCTATGCACTAGGGTGTCGATCTTGTGCATGTGCAGTAAACACTTCCGACAAAAATAGCAAACCTTATCCGGTAGGGTTTTAAAGCTGCTATTTGTATGTGCACCGACGTTCTGTCGGTGCAAAAGTCTACGTGCGTACTATATATGTCTGCTTTGCATTATATTGTTTCGTTCAGTGACAGCTTCGCTAATGAAATGGCAACACGCACGCATGCTTCCTGAGCCTATCTACGATGGGAGTGTTCTATCTAATACCTAGGTATTTCTTATAGAGATAACACCTAGATTGTTGAACCATTAGAACTCAAATCAGTAGATATATCTTCCCATGTTATATACCCTCTTTCTTTCCTCTCTCTTCCTATCCTCTTCTTCTCCAACACCCGCCCCGATGACCCCACTTTATTGCCTTTATAGGGGGAATATAAGGTGGAGATAAAAAAAAATCCGAGCATCCATCTATTTTTTTTTAGGACCCAGTTGTGCAAAATCTGAATGCTAGTTCCGTCAAAAAACACACTGTGCTGGTTAGCTTTTTCTTTTCTTTTTTCAGAAGCAGCAAATGCAACGCATGCTCCCATCGCTGGAGTATTTGAGATACTGGCAAGACTCTTTTACATGGGGCCAATAACGGTTTGCTGGTGCTGACGCATGCCGGAGTATTTGGATATGCTCTTTGTACCTTAAGAACCTTTGAGTGAGCTTGTTTTGAAAAGCTTAGCCGTTGTGAATGTAAAAGAATTTTTCGCCCTTACACCTTGTTCAATGGTATTGTCCCTCAGCTGCCAATTTCAAAAAAAATTGCCACATTATGCCCAACTTCACATGATTTCATTTATAGAAGCATGGTTTGACATTTTGCCCCTTGAATTTTATTTAGTAACCCATGCATGGGTGAGAGCCTAGTTGCCGAATTAAGTGTCATAGTATGCCTTGACATGTGGTTTAGTGCAGGCGCATAAGGATAATGGCCCAGGTGAGTTTGTCATTTTGGTGATACCATGACACATATAGCCATTGCGACGTAACATAATTATAATAATCGAGATGTAATCTTTAGTATATATATTATGTTCGCAAGGATTATTCTGGAAGCCATATGAATGATTGTTAAAAATATTCTTAGTCATAAGTTCTAAGGCATCCAGTGAATAGCTAAGAAGATTCGAGCGACTTGGTCAACCTGACTCCTGCGACTTCGAATAGTTCCGCGCCGCCCCCTATCGGCCCTGTTTCTATTCTTCCTCGCCTTATAGGCCTCCTAGCAGGTAGCAGGAAGCCCTCCCAGTATATCGTACTTATGTTAGGTTTTCTTTCAGTAATTTTCCTTCCTCTAGAATAAATTTGGCCCAGGGTTTTGATAGTCGTTGTTGATGTTTTCGAATTTGGCTTTCTATTTTGTACTGGATTTCCTCCGGATGGATGCGACGTGTTCTGCATTGAGGGATCGAGGTATTGTTGACCTAGTCCTGTTTCAGGAGGGATTGGATCTATTTTCGTCCTGGGTAGAATCGTCATTTCAGCTGCCAGTGATACTACTGGTGGTGGCGGATCTGTCTTCCGACTGCCGCTAGCCATGGCTAACGGTGGTGTCGAATATTATGATCGATTCAACCTTCAAGAAAAGATGGCTGATGTGCTTTCGGCATCCGTTTACTCCCCTAAGTGGTTGAGTATATTACACCTCTTATGCGGTCTCCGCAATTGTGGAGTCTTTTGTTGGTGGAGAGTTTAATTTTAATTATTGTGGCTGGATCCGGTGAAGTGTTCCATGATGGATTTCTTGAAGTAGTGGATGTTGTCGGGTGTAGGAAGACTGAAGATAGTGAACCTAGTAACATACTTCAATGTCATTTTTGTTTTATGAGGCGGTCGGGTTCTATTTATGAAATTTAAATCCCATTTTATCTAAAAAAAGGTAGCTAAAAAGTATAGACAAAGTCATGAAGAAACGATGCAAACATGAACAAGAAAACACGGATGTATTTTACAGATCACATTCGTGATGTTTGAGGTACATCAACCATACCAATCGGTGATTGCATGGGATTGGTCAGTGCCTACAAGTCAGCGGGGGAGAAGACAACATGGCCATAAACATTTTGGATGAGGCGTAGGTTATCATCGATCAGTCGATGCTAAAGAGGAACAAAGAAGAAATCTTCTTGTGGGTACCACCAATCCAATTTGGTGGTAGCAACGAGATAAACCATATCAATCAGTGTTCAAGTCCAGAGAAGAGCATGGCTAATGTATTACACCGACAATGCAGTGGTACATGCAATGTACACCGTCATAATAGTTGGTGTTCAAATGGCGCCATAGAGTCAACGACATGACTGATAACTGATATGGTGCCTGATTAATATGATGCTACCCTCAATGTGTACACTTTAATAGGCGGTATACGCAGATAAGTTGGAACAAAGTAGTTCTTGTTGGGGCTATAAATACCCAATGTTTGGTGCATCCATTTCAAGTGTGTAGAGCTTGGAGAGAAAGATATTGGCGGTGTTCCACACACACACACACTCATTGAGTGCTCTAATCACCAAAGTGCTTAAGATTAGACTAAGGTAGTTAACAGCAAGGCCTTAGTTTTTTAAATTATGTAAATAGATTTAGGCCGCTTAGCGCATTGCTTTAGGTGCTCAACCTAGAGTTTAGATGAAGTCTACTAACCTCTTTGCTATCGATGTTTGCATGCACCGTGTTGTAATCTGAAGATTGTAAGGCTTGTCAGACTCTAGCTGCGTGTGCGGAGATGCCTCTGGTGCATATGAGGCTAAGGCCCCCTCGGCAGTTCTCCAAAACTCTTCCTAGTGAAGATATGAGTAGGCTTCGAAAGTGGTGAGTGAGACCCAATGATGAGGGCATACTAACCATATGTAATCCTCAGATACCTTAATACGATTCAAATACGGTGCCTGCAGCTATGGCTCCACCTCCATCTACACGTCAAAAAACATGTGCAGCATATGTATGAAGTCGTAAAATGAAGGTACAAATTAACGAGAAACTTAACAGAGATCAATGCTTTTCCTTCTGAATACACTTTAATGTTGAGATAATTACATAATTCCTAAGTCATGTGCTCTACTCATACTCAGGTCACGTCATCTAGATGATACGCGTTCCGAGTATTTTGGATCTTGATCTGAACGTTATGAAGGCTAACAGTACTTGAGGAAAGCTTATTAAACTATAGCTAATATAACACTATGTTAAGAGTAACTTTGGATTCCAATAAACATGAATGATATGACTAATTAAAAGGAAAGACAATGTAAGAAGGTCAAGATCTTCCTGAAGTTTAATTGAGGAATCAAATCCCAGATTGTGGTTCTACGGTCATTTGGAGATCAAGTCGAAGTCCTCAAGGTTTAGGGCATCTCTCCCCGTCGTTTTGGTCGCATCCAACTTTGCCAGGTATAAAAGCTACTTAGCCATTATCCTTTGTTCGTTACCATACTATCATGGAGATTAGGCTACCCTCTTACCGATCCATATCAGTCCCTGGCATGGGAAGTCTCGTCTCCTGGCCATCTACAAAGTTACTTGCCGGGAGCTTGGTCCTTGAGCTTCGTCTTGTGGCCCTCTACAGAGTTACAGAACATGAACGTTGCTCCCTAGTTGATAATTTTTATCAGTGATTGGGTTTATTCTGAATGTACGTACTATGAGGTTTAAATTTGTATTATGGCGTATATATTCAATCAGGGTTAAACTGCGGGGCTCTGAACATAGCTTTTTATATATGAAATGTTTAACCACACTTTTGAGCAGTAGAACTTTCAAATTTTAAAGTTGTTGAGTACAAAATTAGATATGAGTTAAAATTAGATGATATCAGGTGTTGTACTTTTTTTTCTCGAAAGACACATAAAAGTTGCACATCATTATATTAAGAAGAAAAAAGATGGGAACTGAGAAGAGATCCCAGACAATACAACACATAGCACACGTCAGCGCCCACTTTAGGCCTCAAGAAACAGACGCAAATCGCGGCTGATTTTAAAGCATCATATGGAGAGTTGAGTATTTTTTAAGTCATCTGTGGATTTTTTTTCAAAAGGATTTAAACTAATATTTATGTACCACCATTTGACGAAAATTACATTTTGATTGCTTTAGTACTTGTACGAATATAATTTCTTATAGTAAGTCCTTAAACTAAGACTCGAGCAACTACATATTTTTCTAACCTACACCCAAGCCAAGAACAGGAACAAACTATGTTCCGTCACGTAAGACGAAGAAGCCAACGTTTTGTTTTTCTCGCCTTCACAGACGTCCAACAGCTGAGAAGCACCACCAGACACCCTTGGATCTGTCTGGACATCTGTGCAATCACGCTTCCCACCAGTGAATTCCGCGTTTTTGCAGCTCATGCCGGAAGCCGCGTGAAAGGTTTGCTAACAAAACATATT